>JANAVB010006389.1:2067901-2562901 GCA_029216955.1 Iris pallida
CTTTAGCCGCCATAAACCCCCCTATAAGTAGCTATATATACCTATATATATACCCATATATACTCATATATATAGCCATATATACCTCTCCTAAAGTGGCCTATGAGTGGTTATGTGGAGTGAGATTAGAGAGTTAGAATTAGTGGGTTAGAGTTTAACTATAGAGAGAAGTAGGAGATAGTGGGATAGTGAGTGGAAGGGTAATTTTGAGTTCCGAGTGTCGGAACGCATCCAAATTTGAGATAGGACTTAGATATGTGAAATAGAGTTTTTGGGTAGGCTCCTAAGTTAAAATCGGGGTTTTGTTGGGGATTTGGAGAATGGTGTCTCATGATATCATTGAGTATCTTGCGATACTCAAGATAATGAGTAAATCAACAACATGAGTCGTAGATGGACTGGTTGTCCACTTTACCTAGGAAGCTTGGTAGGTAATGATAGTGTAGGCTAGTATCCTACTACCCTAGAAAGTCGGGAGTGGAACTCCTAAGGAAAAGCTACTTGGCCTTAGTATTAGCGTAGAAAGGGTAAACAGGATAAGTAGGGATAATACCCATCTCACAACATATAAGTTTAATACCTTAAGATATAGCTAAAATTAGGATATTATGGTTGGTAATGGTTAGGAATAGTGGACTTGGACTAGTTTTGACCTTGGTTGACCACGGTTGATTATTTTGACCAAAAGTCAACCAAAAGTCAACCGTAGCCTAAAATTTACTAGAACTTGACCAAACTTGACCAGTTGACCCAAAGTCAACTATTAGTCAACGTTAGTCAAGTTTAACCTAAAGTTAACCTAAAATTAAACTAGGGTTGACCAGAGTTAACCAGTTGACCAAAAGTCAACTATAAGTCAACTGTTGACTTAAATCAACCTAGTTTAATTTTGTTTGACTTGCAATGACCTAGTTCGACTTTGTTAGGCCTAATATGACTTAGATTGACCATGTATAATCTAGTTTGACCTTGTTTGACCTAGTTTAACTTAGTTTGATTTGTCTTGACCTAGTTTGACTCAGTATGACTTATTTTCACTTCCAAACCATTATATTGATAAAATATTCCATCTATAGGTCCTCGAGGCACTGTTCTTGGACTCAGACGACTTATCCATCACATTACAGGAGAGTACATTCTCTGATAACTTTTTCAATTTACAATGATTGTTATAATTCATGTAATTAGTGTAGATATGCTTGTTCTCGACACAATGGTCACACGGATTGGTATTCATGGATCTCGACATGAGATGTTATTCCTCGTTATCTTGGTATGTATTGTGCAAGCCCCCTTATAGTTCTTGTACAGTATATAGACACCGATTCTCGAGGAGACTTGCTCCCTTCTCGCAGAATCTCGTGTCGTAACGTGTCTTGCTTGGATCCACTCTACCAGTCGGGGGCGGGGAGTATTAGTGTAGATATGTGGTCAAGCCTATTGTGCGCCTATTATGTATAGATTGATTATGAGTGTTGATCATACACCCCACGTATGGTTAGCCAGGCCTGTTACTATTGTGCAATGTCCCAAGCCGGCCACATATTGTAGCTAATACTCATACACCTAGATAGATGATTCTTGATTCTTGTACATGCCATGATCAGTTTTATTTGCTTTATTCTAGCTCTAGATTTACAGCTTACCTTGCCATGATACTCACATGTACATTCCATGATTTTCTTGTATACTCTTTATTTACAGTCTTATAGCTTTTGTCATATCTTGTGAACTGTTGTTAGTTGATTGTACTCATTCCATCCTGACTGGATATCTTGACAAAATATTACAGATGACGGTGAGGAGAATTACTGTACCTACTACGGTCCGGTTGACATAGTGGGCTTAGACTTGGAGACCTTGGTTCAACAGGGCTTAGCTCCGTCCGACGAACCTCTAGCTTAGTTTAGTTAGAGTAGATATTTTGGACTGGACCTTGTCTCCAGCATGCTACTTATGTTATGATATATTATATTTTGGGATTGTATAACCATATTACTTTGTGACTCTCTTCTCGTTGTTGAGCTGGATATTGCACTTGTGGTTTTTATCTATCTAGTTTTCGTCCAAGATTCTTCTTTCTAGATTGTGATTGAGTTTATCAGTATTTCATACTATATACCTCCATGCGAAGATGACAGGTTATTATATACTGTTTGTTAGCTAGCAGACCTACAGCTTTCTACGCCATTTTTACGGTGTAGGCTGGGCGTTGTTACGCACTTGTGCCCCTACCTAGGGTAAGGGTCGTGACAGTACCATTCCGTTGTACCTCCTCCAAATCCCGTAAATGCTGGAGATGGTCCTTCGTCGACAGCACTTGACAACCGTACAACAGCTGTTTCTCAACATCTTCTCAATCAGCATGATGTAATTGATTCTCTTGTTGCCCATCTCGATACCATCTCACACAAAGACGAGCTTCAGAAGAAGGGGATATCTCAACCATATCCTCCTAAATGGGAGAATGCTACTTGTCCTCCTAACTACAAGCCATTAACGATAAATTCGTTTGACGGGATGACTTCTCCTCGCCAACACATGACATACTTCAACACACAGACGCTGCACTTACCAAGAGACGATGCGTTCTCGTCAAAGCTATTTATCAGCACCTTGTAGGGGGTAGCTTTTGAATGGTTATGCAGTCTGCCTGATGGTTGCATTAACTCCTTCAAAGACTTAGAGAGGCTATTACTCAATAGGTTTTATGAGAGTGGCATGCATGTTAGTATGTCCACCCTCATCGAGACCAAGCAGAGAAAAAGTGAGACTCTTATTGCTTTTATCGAACGCTTTAGGCGACTAGCCTTGAAGATGCCCTTCGGTATACCAGACTTGGAGCTTATGGATACTTGTTGGCATAACTTCTTTTCTACAGTAAAGTTCTGTCTGGGTATACATATGTATGATACATGGCCCGCTTTCATTGGGGCCGCTGATGCTGTTGAAAATGACGCTCCTAATCTGGAACTAATGGGGTTGAAGACACCCAAATCTGAAGACAAAGGTAAGCACCCCCAAACTATCCCTATCCGTGGGGGTAAAGGAAAAGAAGTCTTGAAGGTTGACACTTCCAAGGGAGCTCCCAATTCTCAGAGTGCTCCTAACAGACCCAAGAAGACTTTCTCCTTTGACGAGGATGATGTTATAACCATTTTTAACACGTTGATGAAGGGTAATAAACTGGTATTGCTGCCACCACGACGTCCTGAAGAGGCAAGCCGACTCAGCGACCCCAATTACAGTCTCTATCATCAGTACGTACACCATTCTACCAAAGATTGTATCATTTTGAAGTGGAAGATACAACAGCTCATCAACAATAAAGTTATCAACCTCGAAGCTGAAGACAAGGTCGTGTCTTCTAATATGATCTCTCTTCAATTTGATGACTTTCCTTCCACAAAAGTTCCAGACGGCGTAGTTCCAATTCCCAAGGCAATAATGGAAGTCGTCAACCTGCTGCCAGCTCGTGATTCAACATCAACTATGGTACCACTCACGATGGTGTGTGGTGAGATTATATGGGTCCATCCCGACCTTATGTAAGAAATGAAGCGGTGGTAGTGTCTTCCAAAGTAAAAATGGGCAAGAAATACAAGCCACGCCATATGGTGTCTTCTCCAATTTATAAAGTCCTATCTGGTATGACACGATCTGGCAAGACTTACCTGCGGACTTATGACCCCGCATAAGAGGACGTAATGCCTTCTCAAGCTCCTGCTGCCCTCACAAGTTTAGAAGTTGGTCCGTCTAAGTCCTCAACTTCCAATAAAGCTAAGCAGAAGGAGACGTGATTTGACAAATCTCTGAAGTCACCAGCTCCCGAAGGCATGGATCGGCCTTACAACTTTGACATACTAGCACAACTGGCTAATACACCTGCCAGATTGTCATTATTCGATCTACTGCAGCTCTCCAAAGAGATGCATAAAGCTTTAAGTGAGACATTACTACATGATGACACTTATCTCGCAAAAGGCAAAGCTCCCGCTGAAGATCCGGTCTATTGTCCTCATTGCCATAGTACTATGGAAGTGGTTTCCAACATCACCTTTTCACAAGAGGACATGCTACTCAAAAATAAACGTCATGATAGACCTTTGTACTATACAGGGTATATCGGGGTGATTAAGGTGGGTCGGATGCATATCGATCCAGGTTCTTCCCTCAGCATCATCCCTAGAAGTTTACTCCAAATTCTAGGGATCCCTTTGCACAAGCTGTCTGCAACCAATACAACTATCATGGCTTTCAATGCTGGAAGAAGTCACCCTCTGGGCAAGATCCGTCTCAAGTGGCAGATTGGTGATCTTCAGACAGAGGTTGCTTGCTATGTTAGGGTTATATACTAAAAGCATTACTTTTGTAGTAACCTTATATCTTTAAATTTTGAATGAGAATCATATGGGCAAATATTTGCATATTATATTTGTTGCAAGTATTAATGTAAATGTCTGATATTCTATATTGTATATAATATGGTGTGTGGTGTCACACAGAAGATCATATTATCAGTTCCCTATGGAGTATATAAATAGTTCACAACCTAGATGGACTTGGATAATATATTGGAAGGGTTGTAGTGTAATCTGGTATTAGTCTATCTTGACTACAGGTTTACACTAGTACATTTTGTGTGTATTGAACAGGACCACTTAAGGTTGTTCTCTTTGTACTGACTACATAAGAGAACAAACACCTCTGTTATTATGGATGCTTGTGCTTTTAATCCGGATATAATAACAGACATGTATATGCAGTATGTATTACTTTGACTCATAAAAGATTGAGATTCATTAAAGATCAACAACCTCTATAAATTGGGTAATAACATTGTATGTATGATGGGCTGTTGATTATAAATGGAATCCATGTCCCGATACATCGGGTTGATGATGTCCTCTTAAGAAGCTCATAAGGATTGTCATGTAAACCCTGCAGGTGGATTATATCGGACATGACAAATAAAGTTAAGCGATACTACTTAAGGATAAAAGATGTCGAATCAATATAGTTGTCAGTAACTTAATTTGATCGACAGACATACGATATCTTAACATGGGGAGCCAAATGAGCATATAATAAAATGAGCCCACAAACATAATTTAGAATTAGGGAGGTAGTGCAAACTAGCTCATTAGTGGACAGAGCTATTATTTAATGGGCCTGGATTGTGTGTTCGGGCTGAACACGGGATATCCAGATCCGTTAGGAGGCCTAACCCTAATTTTATCTTATGGTCCCTGTCATAGCCTATATATATCCTCTATTCTTTGGCCGCCAGATTACTGATCAGAAATCAAATACTTTCTATAAATTCATGATTCACGTAAGGAGAGAAAGAGAGAGCTGCCAAGGAGAAGAAAATGTTGGAAGATCGTCGCCCACACGACGTCCAACTCGAGGAAGGAATACGTGTAGAAGAAGTTGGGGTCGTCCGCTCGAGATTGTCAGGAATTACTTGTCTCCTTTCCGCCGCAGGTATAATTCGTGAACCCTAGTTTCCGTCTATGAAGGGTTAGAACATGTATTAGATCTTTTTAACTTTCTATCGATCAATACGCACACCAAAGAAAGGGTCCTGGGAAACCCCAGTTCCATCAATTGGTATCAGAGCCACTTTGGATCTACATATTGATTGATACGTCCATGTTGTCCAATAAAACCTGCGATGTGTAATAGTCGGTAGAGGTAGATCTGTTCTAACTCGATTTTGTAGGCATCTTAGATCCAACTATTATGGTCCAATGCATGTTTTTGATTGTTTTGTTTAAACCACGGACATGTCGTGGATGTTGTTATTGCTGTGGATGTAATTAAAATCACGATGGTTGATCGTGCTTATTATTTTAATTTTTCAATCTAGATTATGTGTGAACTCCTTCGGGAGGCATAGGATTGATGTAATTTTAATTATTTTTGATCAATCGTGATGGCGGTGGTGGCTATTTCTGACGTCGGACGAGATGCTGGTTTTAAGCAGTCCAGAGGCAGACAGATGATTTTCGATGAAGGAATCGACAGCCAAAACCTAAAAAAATGAGTGCTGCCTCGAACCCCACAACCTGACCGGGCAGGTCGATCCCTGAATAGATCTGTGCAACGCCAGATTTTGGATTCAGATAGTTGAGGACGGAGCAGCAACGATGACCATAATAGTTGGATATTTTCTCTTATTTTTTCCATTTTGCTTTTTTTTGATTATGCATGTTTATTATTCTGTGGATGTTTTTTTGAAAAACTAAGCCTACATTAATAATGGACAACATGGACATAATATCAACTAATAAAAAAACTCTTATTGTTAAATAACTAAATAGAAGAGGATATTTATTTAGTATAAATCCTATGGTCTCCATTACTGGTTTGTAGGTGATGTAATTATACTTGCGCGTTGGCTTTAGTGTTTTCCTCTATTTCGGATGAGTATAATTATGGATCACCAGTACAAACTTCCTTAGGGATAATTGTAGAAAGTTACCTAGTATGTGTTCACTTCTCCATCTGAAGGAACTCATTACAAGGTAATAGACTTTGTATTAAGTAATGGTATGCACTTAGATACAAATAATGGTATTCTCCCCATTGGAGTCACTGCTATTATTTGTATGACCAGAGCAAGACCAGCATATTAATTTTATTTGTCATAAAGTTATATTGACATGATAGTAAAATTAATAAGAAAAATCTACTTGAACAAAGTTGAATTTGTATACGTCCACACTATCGTGGCATGCTAAATTCATGGTGTTCAAGGTGTTGGTGAATTTCTTATTATTGTTTTGAGGGAATCAATATTTAGTTAATTCAAAAAGTTTTTTTGCCCTACATAATTTTATTTATGTGATTCTCAGGATTTCAAAATTGGGTTCTTTCAGTCCACTTATGGTGATTCTTAAAGAAAACAAACTTACTGGACCAAATTATATTGACTGGAAACGTAATTTAGACATTGTTCTGACTGCTGAAGAGTACAAATATGTACTTGTTGAGGAATGTCCACCTAAGCCTGATGCTAACTCTGATGAAGAGGTCAAAGAGGCTTATAAGAAGTAGAAAAAGGCAGATGAGATGGCGCGATGTTACATTCTAGCATCTATGTCAAATGTACTGCAACATCAGTATCAGGCCATTGCCATAGCTTATGACATGATGTATAACCTCAAGGAACTCTTCGGACATCAGAGTAGAGCAGCTAGGCAGTTTGCTATGAAATGTTCGATGAATACAAAAATGACTTAGGGTACACCAGTGAGGGATCATGTTCTCAAGATGATGGGTCATCTGAATGAGATGGAGATCCTTGGAGCTGAAATCGATGGGGAATCCCAGGTCGATATCATTCCCGAAACTCTGCCTAAAAGTTTTGACAATTTTTGCCTCAATTATAAAATGAACAAAAGGTTGTATAGTTTGGCAGAACTTGCAAAAGAGCTACAGGATGCTGAATCTCTCTTTAGGTAGAGTGGTCATATTTTTGTTTCTGAAAAGGCTTCTACTTCTAAACCAAAAGGCAGTAAGAAGAAGAATAACATTCAGAAATAGACAAACTCAGCAAAGAAGGGCATGGGACCTCAAGGCACGGTGAAAAAGTAGAAAGACAAATATTTCAAGTGCAAAGGGTCAGGACATTGGAAGACTGATTGTCCACTTCTCAAACAAGGGAACAAAGAAGGAATATCTCATTTACTAGTAGTTGAAACATGTTTAGCAGTATTATCTACCGGTACCTGGTGTGTAGATACAGGAGCCACTAATCATGTCTGTAATACATTACAGGGGTTCCAGGAAACCAGACGGCTCAGTGATGGAGAGATATGCTTGTTCATGGGTGATGCTACAAAAGTATCGGTCGTTGCATTAGGAGATGTTACTTTATCTTTTGGTAGAAATAAGTCTTTGACATTGAGAGATTGTCTTTATGCACCTTCACTTAGAAGAAATTTAGTTTATATTTCTATGTTACTTAAGGATGGATATTCAGTTTATTTTAATGACAATATTGTTATTAGAAAGAATAAACATTTTATCTGTTCTGGTGCTTTGGTTGATAATCTGTATGTCATTAATCCTATTTCGCCCACAATGCAACTTATGGAAATGAATAATATGTCATCTAACTTAAATAAGAGAAAAAAAACTTTCTTGTATGAACCAAACATATCTTTGGCACTTGCGATTGGGGCATATTAACCTAAGAAGGATTCAAAGATTGGTTGAAGATGGACCTTTGAGTTCATTAGAAGTGGAGGCACTACCAGTCTGTGAATCCTGCTTAGAAGGTAAAATAACCAAAGGGCCTTTTACGGTAAAGGGGTATAGGGCCAATGATGTGTTGGAATTGGTTCATTCTGATTTGTGTGAACCCATGACTATCCAAGCTAGAGGTGGCTTTGAATATTTTGTCATATTTATTGACGATTATTTAAGGTATGGATATATTTATTTGATGCGCCGTAAGTCTGAATGCTTTGAGAAATTTAAAGAGTACAAGGCTAAAACGGAGAAACGTCATAGAAAATATATCAAGTTATTACGATCAGATCATGGTAGTGAGTACCTTTTTGGAGAGTTTAGGGATTATTTATCAGAGGCTGGGATTACATCCCAATTTACTGCACCTGGAATTTTCCAGCAGAATGGTGTAGCCGAAAGAAAGAATAGAACTCTTATGGAGATGGTTAGATCAATAATGAGTTATTCGGATTTGCCAGATTCATTTTAAGGATATGCCTTAGAGACTACAGCTTATATTTTAAACTTGATTCCTTCTAAGTCAGTACCTCTTACTCCCACAGAGCTGTGGATTGGGCGTAAGCCTAGTCTGAAACATGTTCGTATTTGGGATAGTCCAGCACATGTGCTGAATGGAAAAGCAGATAAGTTGGAATCTTGTACAGAAGTATGCTTGTTTGTAGGCTATCCAAGAGGAACGAAAGGAGGTTTATTTTACAGTCCTAAGGATCATAAGGTCATTGTTAGCACCAATACCCGATTCTTAGAGGAAGACTATATGATGAACCATAAACTCACAAGTCTAGAAGAACTGATATATGAGACACCAAGTACTTCAGTACCAATAGTACAAGAGGATGAACTACAAATAACTACACAACATGTCACAAATATTACACCACAACCGATAGTACCTCGTCGTAGTGGGAGGGTTGTGATACAACCTGATAGATATATGTTCTTGGAAGAGTCGTCAGACTTCGTCCCTGAGGAACAAGATTATGATCCCTGTACCTACAATGAAGCACTCCAAGATAAAGATGCAGTATCTTGGCAAAAAGCAATGATATCTGAAATAGAATCTATGGATTCTAATCAGGTCTGGAGCTTGTAGAACCACCCGTTGGTGTAAAAGCCATTGGATGCAAGTGGGTCTATAAGAGAAAAAGAGGATCAGACGGTAAGGTTGAAACCTTTAAAGCTCGGCTTGTAGCAAAACATTTTACTCAAAGAGAGGGTACCGATTATGAGGAAACCTTTTCTCCTGTAGCCATGCTTAAGTCTATCTGAATTCTTTTATCTATTGCAGCCCATCTCGATTATGAGATTTGGCAAATGGATGTCAAGACAACTTTTCTTAATGGAAGTCTTGAGGAAAACATCTATATGAAGCAACCAGACGGGTTCATTGAAAAGGGCCAAAAGCATCTTGTTTGTAAGCTCAAGAAGTCCATTTATGGACTTAAGCAAGCTTCCAGATCTTGGAACATATATTTTGATCTGGTGATAAAATCCTATAGATTTGATCAATGTTTGGATCAATCATGTGTATACAGAAAGTGTGACGGAAACGTGGTGGCGTTCCTAGTACTTTATGTGGATGACATCTTGCTCATTGGAAATAATGTGAAGGTGTTATCTGATGTAAGGGTATGATTATCCAAACAGTTTGATATGAAGAGAAGTAGGTCACATCCTTGGGATCAAATTTCTACGAGATCGCAAGAAAAGGATGTTGGGCTTATCCCAAGCTTCCTATATCGATACTGTACTAACTCATTTTAGTACGCAAAATTCTAAGAAAGTGTAACACCCAGTTTTCCAAATGAGGGTATTTTGGTTATTTTTAAAATTTTGAGAAATATTTGGAATTATTATGTATTATTTAGATTTATTGGAATTAATGTGATTTTTAGAGATTTTTAGTATAATTGATTTTGGTGTTTTAGTTGACTTGACTTGTGTTGACTTGGAGACTAATCTAGTGGCTAACCTAGGTCAGGATATCTTGGTTAGGTTAAGAAACCCTAGTATGACCTAAGTTAGTGGTTTCAAGTTCATTAGAATTGGTTTGGGGCAAATTGGAATTAGTTTGGTCTAGGAATGACTTGTGAAGTCACAAGTCATAATCATGGCTTAAACCATTAGGGACTCAACCCAACTTGGTAAAACCCTAGATCTAAACCCTATGGCCGGCCACTAGGCAGCCCCCCTCTATAAATACTCTCCTAGAAATTAGGGCTAGCCTCTCTCTTAGGGTTTATCCAAAGTTTAAGAAAGAGGTGAGTTCCATCTTCTAAAATTCATAGAAAATCAAGTTTTAATCCTTTTTCCCTCAAATAAATTGCAATAGGACCTAAATCCACTGTTCTTGCTGTTGGTATTAAGTTTTCACAGGGAGGAATCAATTTAGAGAGCTTTTGGTGGTTTGAGGAATCACTCTCATTGGGGCTTTTTGAGAGCTTGTACACATATAGGTATAATCCTTTCCTTTGCTCCTAAATTCTGTTAAAAATCATTTTAGGGATGCCCTAGCCCTCACCTAATAGTAGAATAGGCCAAACCTAGGTTTTGGACCCATTTCGTGTCCATATCGGACATGTATCAGGGGTTAGTTCTAGGTGTTCGACGAAATGTCTCAAAGGACACTTCGTTCGAGTTTATGGAATCTATTTGAACAGGACTTTAGCCCTAGGTGTTGCTTAAGGTTTCCCAATGTCGTGTGATGATTTTGTGTGTCGTGTCGAGTCGTGGGGGACACGGGAACACGCGGGTGCGGGGGCGTGCGCGCAGCACTGTAGCTCCCCTGCTACTCGGGGGCTACTGCGTGCAGGATATGCCATCCCGACACGTGTAAATGGACACGTAGCAAGGGTCACTGTCTGACACGAGACTCGTAAAGTTTCACGAGTCCTCGTGTCGTGTCGGACACGTATTTCAGTGTGCACGGGGACACACTGTGTGCGTGCGTATTCTGTGAATGTATTATCGTGTTTAAATCATATTTAGTGTTTTTAAACTATGTTTTAATGAATGTTTAGGTCCTAAATATATTGTGTAACTCCTGTTTACATTAGGTTACATGTTAGTTTGGGTTTTGTTTAGAAAATTGATTCGAACAGGGGTTTGGGGGTTAATTTCTGATACATCACTGATACATAGATTCCAGTCATTTCAAAACCCTTTAATTCCCTCTTGTGATATGTTTTTCAATTGGTTTTTGATACCCACATGTTACAAACCATGTTAGCTAAGAATGTTCCATCGAGATTTGAAATTGTATGGTGTGTTTTGGAAATTTGCATGTGGGGTAGTTGAATTCAAGTTAACAGTTGATACATGGGTTTCCTGTTTTATGTTGAAACCTGGAAATGAAGTTGGGATTTAGTATTCAAGTTAGTTTCTAACTATATTCATTTTTAGCTAGATACTAAAGGGAAATACAACCTGAGTTCATTGTTCTAGCACTGATTTTTCCTTATTCCAGTTTCTGTTAACCGAATGTGAACTTGAGAGTAGTCTTAAACCAGATTATTAGATTTGTTCACTGATTCCTTTTCATTGATTTCAATGTTGTTTTCTGTTGTAAACCTGAGAATGGAAGGGAAGTTGGCCCTGGTTGAATTAGTTTCTTTTGGGACTTTAGTAAAATGGGAATTAATATGAATTGGTGTTCCCAGTTATTGAACCTGGGACTTGTTCTTGTTTATTGATTTGAATCACTGAAATCCTTCCTCTTTGCATTATGTATAGTTTACTATAAATTGGATTGAGTGACTGTTAACCAAAAATGAATGTTAACCATGCTTAACTAGCTATGAGAATAGTTCATTTTGAATTGGTTTCCTTTCCTTATATTGTTAATGAAAGTTGGTTGAATCTTCTATATTTGAAATGTGTTAAACTGTGTGATTCTCTGTTGAAACCTGGAAGTTGATTTCCTTTACATTCATGTCCTAAACCTGAGATGCTAGTTCATATTTATGAACTGTCATTTAACTGATTTCCCTTCTTTTGAATTGAATAAAAACTGTCATGATTCATGATTATATTAACTGAGATTTTCTCCTTAGTTAGCTATGTGTATGGTTCATTTTGAATCGAATTCCTTTCCTCCAATTTTGAACTGAAATGAATTTATGTTCATGAGTTTACTTATATTTGATTTCAATGTTCTTCTTAATAACTGTTATGATTCACAAAACCTGAGAATGTAAACTGAGCTCCAGATTTTGCTTTCCCTTGTTAACTTGGGTTGCAACTGTTGTGAAGGGAAAGGTTTTGGGCTGTGAACTGAATTTCTTTCCTCCCTTTACTGCCACCTAATGCACACATCCATATTTCACATTTGTATACACTGTTTTTTTTCCCATTTGACTGAACCCTGTTTTCCAGTTCATTAGAGTAGTCACTATTTTTATGGCACACTCACATTGGTCACCCTCACTTGACAGTCACCTTCACTCCTTCTTGTGTATATATATAATATATGCTTGGTGATAATTATAAGTTTCCTATATATGGGTATTGTGTTTTATATATGTATTATTTGATATGGTGTGTGTAGAGATGTGTATTGGTAGGCTTGACATGGTATAACCTAGAATAGTCTTATTAGACCTAGATTAGACTAGTTTGACCTAGATTAGACTTGGTTGACCTAGGTTTGACTTTAGGGTTGACCAGAGTTGACCAAGAGCCGACTTTGGTCTAGATTGACCTAGATTCATGTAGAATGCATCGTAGTGCATCTTATTACCATTCTGGACTTGTTGTGACTTGTGTTGTTCTAATAGGAGACAGACACCACTCCTCGGACAGTCTATATTCTCTCAGATTTACCGGTTACAGGCGACTACATTCTCTGATCTTTTCATACTTACCTGGATTATATTCTTGCTCTAGATTACTCTACATGATGCTGACACGTATCTTCACGGATTAATACTATATGGATCCCTTCCTGAGATGTTATCCCTCTACGGGTGCATCGGGTATTTTATATTCATGTACTTTATCATGTGTATCAGGTACTCCTTGTACTCGTACTAGTTCATGTTTTTACATGTTCTCATGTGCTTTATCATGTGCCTCATGTACTACTCATTACATGAGTTCACGTATCCTTAGCTGTATTCATGTGCTTATAACATAACTTGAATGGATCCTTGTGTATTAATTGGGGCGGGGTGAGTAGAATTGGTTATGTGATCATTATCCCCAGTAGCTGTATAAATGTGCCTCTTATTTGTATTCATGTGCCCCTAAGCCGTTTACATAACCATATTATACTCTAAATCACGTAGCCACTTACAGTCTCTACTATCATGTATTTACTTTCAGTTACAAAATATCTTATGTTTACTCGTACTTTCTTTTCAGCACTTCCTGTATTTTACTCTATTGCATGATTTATACTCCTAACCTGCTATGAACTGTTTTGAGAGATATGTGCTCGCTCATGTCCTGACTGGACATGTTAAAAATTTTACAGTGAATGATGAGGTTCTGGTGTCTTTCCCTCTTGGTGCAGCATTAGATATCACTAGTGACTTGGACCTGCTAGCAGAGGATGATACTTCTCTAGATTAGGGTTGTCTTTACCTTCTGGATCACTGTAGTTAGATTCTGGGATATTTCTGAGATATGTATTTATTTTAGTCACTTAGAATTCTGGATTTGTATCTCTGTGATGTTACATTTCTGGTTGTTATCTATTTTTATCTTTCTATCTCATTACTGTTCTATCCTAGATGTGGTTGAGTTATATTGTGTTATGTCACCCCCATTCGGGGAGTATAACTGTACATTACCCTTATCTGTTAGATTTTATGACCAAGGACAGCGTTCTACCGTCGACACTACGGCGTAGGCTGGACGTACCCACGTCACGTGCCCTTATTCTAGGGTGCGGGTCGTGACACATTTTTAGTGGTGGCCCATGCAGGTCGAGTTTATGTAGTGGTATTCAAACTAGAGTATCACTACAGCCTGCAGTAGGATTAGGATATTTTTGAGGGTACTCAATCACAGTTAGGATTCCTTGAAAGATTCCTGGGACGATCCTTGAGAATCTTATTTAAACTTCAATTTGAATCATTTCCCTTGTTTTGTTGCTCTCACTCCTTGATTATTGAATTTGATTTGTTGGATCGTTGTTGATTTGATTTTTCTATCGAGATGAATTTTATAGCCTGAGTTACGATACTTTCTGATAACATATATTGGCGGAAATACAGGGATGGTAAAATGTCTACATGATTATGGAACCTGTAGTTTATCGCAGCCATATTAGCTGGCGTGGCGGAACATGGAGACCTGGCTTCGGATGTACGTATCTTGGTTATGAGATTTGGAATTTCTCGCAGCTATATTAGTCGGCATAGCGAGATTTCTAGACGACATGATTGTAGAGGTGCATACCCTAGTTATGGAATCTATCGTTATTCGCAGCCTTGCTTACTGGCATGGCGAGGACTCTGAGTAACATGATTTTGGACAGATGCATATGATTATCAGATTGTATCTTGAGAAGGTTTTTAAACATATCATCTCTATCGTACCATTCTGTTGTATAAATTGTACCCCCATCATCAAATAACTTAGGAGTAGGAGTATGAGTAGGAGTAGCTTAGCTATTATTATAAGATTGTGTAAATTCTTGCTATAAATTCTTTCTAATGCAATGAATTGATGATTTTGCTAGACCTTAACTTGGATTTGATATTATAGCTCTGGTTTCAAAATGTTTCCTTCTTTTAAACAGATAGGCAGAACAGATTTTATCATTATTTTTTTTCTTGCCATTAATTCTTGTATTACCCTAATGTATATATAGTGGACACAGATGTTTGCCTGACACGTATGCATGCTACACTCGATTTCCAACCTATCTAAATGCATGTTAATATGATTGATGTTAAGTTCTCAAAATCCTAGTATTCTAATATAGTGCAGTATCAATGACTAGTCCTATGTTTCCCCATATTAAACTCGTAATTTAAATTTAAATTTCATATTATTAGTTTGGCTTACATCACTACACATGTATGTTATATACAGGGCTTTATTTCAAAAAAAATTGGTTGATTTTTGTGTTGAATTGTCAAAACTGAGACTGTGTACATAGTAAACCCTTAACCTTGGATTCTAAGTGTTTAGTTCAAATTGCAGTTTTAAATTGTAATGTTTTGAGCCGTATACGTGGTTGTGTGCAGGTATATAATGTTAGGTTCATACTCTTACATGTTAGGTTGTGGTCGTGGTACACATTGAGTTGGTTTGATGTTCAAATTTCTCCAAAATTTGAAAACTGAATACATGTTAACATTTTTTATTATTTTCAATATGTGTAGTTCAATTCGGATCTAATACGTAATGTTGAGCTAACTGAATGATTGAACCCTTCATTTCAAGTCTTAACCCATGTACACTTGACACTCTACACTAATGTTTACAACTGCCATAAAAACCTAACCCTTCATCTCTATGTTATGTTCACATAGGGTGTATATAGTTATGTATGCATATTATAGTAGATGTAGATGCAGAAATTAATCCTTACCTCTTTATACATGTATCATGATTGGATTTCCAATGCTATTGACTTTCGTCCCTTAAACTTTTGATTTGATTTTTTTTATTATTTAGTACCCCTTTTATATTTTAATTGGTTGTTGATAATTATCAGTTTTCAGATAGGATGGTAGACTGCTGTACAGTCTTAATGATTGTTGTGTTTTATCCTTTCCAGTATGGCACCCATGACCCGAGCCTATCGCCTGAGAGCAGCTACAGCTACTGATAGTGTATTTTCACCTCCTATTGCTCAGGAGGTAGTGACCCCTCAGGCTGACCCAAGGGTAGTGGCACCTTCCGCCATCAAGGAGGTGTTAGCATCCTTACCAGAGAATTTCCCTCCACCACCTGTTACTCAGGAGAGAGTGGCAGTCTCATCCGAGACCAAGATTTTTTTCTCCACCTTCTCCTCTGCCTCCAGGAGCAGTACCACATACCATACCCTCGGCAGGTTTATTTTCTGACGGAGCTCAGATATCCAGACTTCTCCGGGATGTGTTGGAGACACAGAGAGTTCAGGCTGAGATCCTGAAGGAGCAGGGTCGTGGAATCCAACTGCTATGGGATTTGGTACATTCAGGAGGGGAGCCTAGTCCTAAGAGGCCGAGGAGCAGTGTATACCCAGAGCCCCGTGAGCACCCAGACTATCAGCCTAGACCAGCTAACCCAGTCCAGACTCCTGTTCAGCAGAGGCCAGCTGAGAAGGTGCCTACCTGCACCTTCTGTAAGAAGCCTGGACATGTGTGGGACATTTGTAGGAGAGAAGAGGGGTGTGCCTGCTATGTGGGTCGGCTGCACACAGGCTGCGAGACTGTCCTGCTGCACTTATCCCAGCCAGAACTCTGCCTTCGGGAGGGAGTTCCAGCCACCAGACCTAGTTGGAGGTGAGTCCTTGACCTATATCTTAGCCAGTCTTTGATAATTGATGCACCCTACCATATTGTTGTATGTTTTGATATCATATGATTGCTTGATCTAATATGATTAGAATACCTAGATGAGACCTCGGACTGGTACCACTTACCAAACCCTATATGATATCCTTCCAATTGCATGATTTAGATAAGTCCTCGTTTGACCTTGATTGTTTGTTCGACCTAGAAGGGGTACAATCATCTTAATTTCGAGGACAAAATTTTTCTAAGGTGGGTAGGATTGTAACACCCAGTTTTCCAAATGAGGGTATTTTGGTCATTTTTAAAATTTTAAGAAATATTTGGAATTATTATGTATTATTTAGATTTATTGGAATTAATGTGATTTTTAGAGATTTTTAGTATAATTGATTTTGGTGTTTTAGTTGACTTGACTTATGTTGACTTGGAGACTAACCTAGTGGCTAACCTAGGTCAGGATATCTTGGTTAGGTTAAGAAACCCTAGTATGACCTAAGTTAGTGGGTTCAAGTTCATTAGAATTGGTTTGGGGCAAATTGGAATTAGTTTGGTCTAGGAATGACTTGTGAAGTCACAAGTCATAATCATGACTTAAACCATTAGGGACTCAACCCAACTTGGTAAAACCCTATGGAATGCCACTAGGCAGCCCCCCCTCTATAAATACTCTCCTAGAAATTAGGGCTAGCCTCTCTCTTAGGGTTTATCCAAAGTTTAAGAAAGAGGTGAGTTCCATCTTCTAAAATTCATAGAAAATCAAGTTTTAATCCTTTTTCCCTCAAATAAATTGCAATAGGACCTAAATCCACTGTTCTTGCTGTTGGTATTAAGTTTTCACAGGGAGGAATCAATTTGGAGAGCTTTTGGTGGTTTGAGGAATCATTCTTATTGGGGCTTTTTGAGAGCTTGTACACATATAGGTATAATCCTTTCCTTTGCTCCTAAATTCTGTTAAAAATCATTTTAGGGATGCCCTAGCCCTCACCTAACAGTAAAATAGGCCAACCCTAGGTTTTGGACCCATTTCGTATCCATATCGGACACGTATCAGGGGTTAGTTCTAGGTGTTCGACGAAATATCTCAAAGGACACTTCGTTCAAGTTTGTGGAATCTATTTGAACAGGAATTTAGCCCTAGGTGTTGCTTAAGGTTTCCCAGTGTCGTGTGATGATTTTGTGTGTCGTGTCGAGTCGTGGGGGACACGGGAACACGCGGGTGCGGGGGCGTGCGCGCGACACTGTAGCTCTCCTGCTACTCGGGGGCTACTGCGCGCAGGATACGCCACCCCGACACGTGTAAATGGACACGTAGCAAGGGGCACTATCTGACACGAGGCTCGCAAAGTTTCACGAGTCCTCGTGTCGTGTCGGACACGTATTTCAGTGTGCACGGGGACACACTGTGTGCGTGCGTATTCTGTGAATGTATTCTCGTGTTTAAATCGTATTTAATGTTTTTAAATTATGTTTTAATGAATGTTTAGGTCCTAAATATGTTGTGTAACTCATGTTTACATTAGGTTACATGTTAGTTTGGGTTTTGTTTAGAAAATTGATTCGAACAGGGGTTTGGGGGTTAATTTCTGATACATCACTGATACATAGATTCCAGTCATTTCAAAACCCTTTAATTCCCTCTTGTGATATATTTTTCAATTGGTTTTTGATACCCACATGTTACAAACCATGTTAGCTAAGAATGTTCCATCGAGATTTGAAATTGTATGGTGTGTTTTGGAAATTTGCATGTGGGGTAGTTGAATTCAAGTTAACAGTTGATACATGGGTTTCCTGTTTTATGTTGAAACCTGGAAATGAAGTTGGGATTTAGTATTCAAGTTAGTTTCTAACTATATTCATTGTTAGCTAGATACTAAAGTGAAATACAACCTGAGTTCATTGTTCTAGCACTGATTTTTCCCTGTTCCAGTTTCTGTTAACCGAATGTGAACTTGAGAGTAGTCTTAAACCATATTATTAGATTTGTTCACTGATTCCTTTTCATTGATTTTAATGTTGTTTTCTGTTGTAAACCTGAGAATGGAAGGGAAGTTGGCCCTGGTTGAATTGGTTTCTTTTGGGACTTTAGTAAAATAGGAATTAATATGAATTGGTGTTCCCAGTTATTGAACCTGGGACTTGTTCTTGTTTATTGATTTGAATCACTGAAATCGTTCCTCTTTGCATTATGTATAGTTTACTATAAATTGGATTGAGTGACTGTTAACCAAAAATGAATGTTAACCATGCTTAACTAGCTATGAGAATAGTTTATTTTGAATTGGTTTCCTTTCCTTATACTGTTAATGAAAGTTGGTTGAATCTTCTATATTTGAAATGTGTTAAACTGTGTGATTCTCTGTTGAAACCTGGAAGTTGATTTCCTTTACATTCATGTCCTAAACCTGAGATGCTAGTTCATATTTATGAACTGTCATTTAACTGGTTTCCCTTCTTTTGAATTGAATGAAAACTGTCATGATTCATGATTATATTAACTGAGATTTTCTCCTTAGTTAGCTATGTGTATGGTTCATTTTGAATCGAATTCCTTTCCTCCAATTTTGAATTGAAATGAATTTCTGTTCATGAGTTTACTTATATTTGATTTCAATGTTCTTCTTAATAACTGTTATGATTCAAAAAACCTGAGAATGTAAACTGAGCTCCAGATTTTGCTTTCCCTTGTTAACTTGGGTTGCAACTGTTGTGAAGGGAAAGGTTTTGGGCTGTGAACTGAATACCTTTCCTTCCTTTTACTGCCACCTAATGCACACATCCATATTTCACATTTGTATACACTGTTTTTTTTTCCATTTGACTGAACCCTGTTTTCCAGTTCATTAGAGTAGTCACAGTTTTTATGGCACACTCACATTTGGTCACCCTCACTTGACAGTCACCTTCACTCCTTCTTGTGTATATATATATATATATATATATATATATATATATATATATATATATAATATATGCTTGGTGATAATTATAAGTTTCCTATATATGGGTATTGTGTTTTATATATGTATTATTTGATATGGTGTGTGTAGAGATGTGTATTGGTAGGCTTGACATGGTATAACCTAGAATAGTCTTGTTAGACCTAGATTAGACTAGTTTGACATAGATTAGACTTGGTTGACCTAGGTTTGACTTTAGGGTTGACCAGAGTTGACCAAGAGTCGACTTTGGTGTAGATTGACCTAGATTCATGTAGAATGCATCGTAGTGCATCTTATTACCATTCTGGACTTGTTGTGACTTGTGTTGTTCTAATAGGAGACAGACACCACTCCTCGGACAGTCTATATTCTCTCAGATTCACCGGTTATAGGCGAGTACATTCTCTGATCTTTTCATACTTACCTGGATTATATTCTTGCTCTAGATTACTCTACATGATGCTGACACGTATCTTCACGGATTAATACTATATGGATCCCTTCCTGAGATGTTATCCCTCTACGAGTGCATCGGGTATTTTATGTTCATGTACTTTATCATGTGCATTAGGTACTCCTTGTACTCGTACTAGTTCATGTTTTTACATGTTCTCATGTGCTTTATCACGTGCCTCATGTACTACTCATTACATGAGTTCACGTATCCTTAGCTGTATTCATGTGCTTATAATGTAACTTGAATGGATCCTTGTGTATTAATTGGGGCGGGGTGAGTAGAATTGGTTATGTGATCATTATCCCCAGTAGCTGTATAAATGTGCCTCTTATTTGTATTCATGTGCCCCTAAGCCGTTTACATAACCATATTGTACTCTAAATCACGTAGCCACTTACAGTCTCTACTATCATGTATTTACTTTCAGTTACAAAATATCTCCTGTTTACTCGTACTTCCTTTTCAGCACTTCCTGTATTTTACTCTATTGCATGATTTATACTCCTAACCTGCTATGAACTGTTTTGAGAGATATGTGCTCGCTCTTGTCCTGACTGGACCTGTTGAAAATTTTACAGTGAATGATGAGGTTCTGGTGTCTATCCCTCTTGGTGCAGCATTAGACATCATTAGTGACTTGGACCTGCTAGCAGTGGATGATACTTCTCTAGATTAGGGTTGTCTTTACCTTCTGGATCACTGTAGTTAGATTCTGGGATATTTCTGAGATATGTATTTATTTTAGTCACTTAGAATTCTGGATTTGTATCTCTGTGATGTTACATTTCTGGTTGTTATCTATCTTTATCTTTCTATCTCATTTCTGTTCTATCCTAGATGTGGTTGAGTTATATTGTGTTATGTCACCCCCATTCGGGGAGTATAACTGTACATTACCCTTATCTATTAGATTTTATGACCTAGGACAGCGTTCTACCGCCGACACTGCAGCGTAGGCTGGACGTACCCATGTCACGTGCCCTTATTCTAGGGTACGGCTCGTGACAGAAAGGTTTCTTACCTTTTAGACATAGAATTGCTCTATGAAAGGAACAGTGTCCGAGGACACCTAAAGAGATAGAGAACATGAAGGCAGTTCCTTATGCTTCAGCAGTACGAAGCTTAATGTATGCAATGCTATGTACGAGACCAGTCATCTGCTTTGCCGTAGGCATGGTCAGCAGATATTAGTCTTTTCTGGGAGTCTCAAGTGGCAAGTTCCTTGGTTTTGTTATCACTTTAAAGGGTATACATCTTGACCCGGGGAAGGTTAAAGCTATCCTTGATATGCGTCCTCAAAAAAATCTCAAAGAGCTACGCGGACTCCAAGGAAGGTTAGCCTACATCAGACGATTTATTTCAAATCTTTCTAGAATGTGTCAACCGTTTACTCATCTTATGAAGAAAGGAGTATCTTTCGTCTGGACTGAACAATGTTGGCACGTATTTGACGACATCAAGAAGTATCTCACAAGCCCCCCAGTATTGGTGGCTCCGATAGTCGGAAAGCCTTTCTTGTTATATATTCACGCTATGGATCATTCTTTTGGTCCCCTATTAGCTCAGAAAAATAAAGGCGGTCATGAACAAGTAATCTATTACCTAAGTCGCATGATGGTTGGTGCCGAACACAGATACACACCTGTGGAAAAGGAATGTCTCGTACTGGTATTTGCTATCCAGAAGACACGTCACTATGTGTCTGGACAGACTATCCATATCGTATCTAGAGTCAATCCTCTCAGAATACTCATGAATAAACTGGGTTCTCTTAATTCCCGTTTAGCTACATGGGCAATGTTGTTGACTCCATACGATATGTTGTTCATTCCTCATAAGGCAGTAAAAGGCCAAGCATTAGCTGATTTCTTAGCAACTCATCCAGTGCAGGAATCTTCCAAACTGTATGATGAAATCCCAGATGAAGTGGTTGAGTCTAACACTGTAATTGAGGAAATCACCATTTGGCAAATGTTCTTTGACGGTGCGTCAAGAACAGGACCTAAAAGAAATATTGTGGCCGGAGTAGGGATCATACTTGTTTCACCCGATCATTTGGTTATACACCATGCATATTCTCTCGTGGAGCCTTGCACCAACAATGTGGCCGAATATAACGCCCTAGTGATTGGCCTTCAACTGGCAAAACAACTGAGAGTTGACTATCTTGAAGCTTATGGTGATTCTAAGCTAGTAGTTAGTCAGGTTCGAGGGGATTATGAAGTTCGTCATGAAGATCTAATCCCATATCATAAAGCGACGATCGAGTTGGCTTCTACCTTCGTTGGATTCTTCATCGAGCACGTACCTCGATTACAGAATATAGAAGCAGATGCTTTAGCCGGTCTGGCTGCTTCCTCAATCGTTCCTATCAATACTCAGCATTCGATCACAGTGTCTGGTCGAGAGTTATTCTGCGCGAAAGATGCCTTGCATATTCATCACAGCTACGCAGCAGAGATGAACGTCGACATCAAAGACTAGATATTTCTTTTCATAGACTACGTTGTCTACGAAATTCTTCCTAATGACCCGAAGGACGCAGTGTCTATCCAACGACGATCCCTCATATTTTACTATGATATAGCTACCAAAATATTGTACCGACGTTCTTACGATGGCTTACTGTTACGATATTTATCAGACACATAAGCCAAACATGCACTATGTGAGGCTCACAACAAAATTTGTGGTACACACCAACCAGGCCCCAAATTACAAGATCGTCTCAGACGAATGGGTTATTATTGGCCCATGATAATAGCAGATGCTGTTGAATATGCAAAGAAGTATAGGTCTTGTCAATTCCACGCTGATCATTCATCAACCTTCAGAGTTTCTACACCCGACGGTGGCATCATGGCCTTTTGAAGCCCGGGGTATGGATGTCATCAGCCCAATTAGCCCGCCATCCTCCAGAGGACATCGGCTTATCCTGGCTATAACCGATTACTTCTCCAAATGGACAGAAGCTATACCGCTCATCAAAGTAAAGACATCAAACGTGATCAGTTTCATCAAACATCATGTCATCTACCGCTTCGGCCTACCTCGCAGGATCATTTATGATAATGGTCCATAATTTATAAGCCATGCATTATATCAGTTCTTCGATAAGAATCGAATCCAGAATGTAGCCTCTACCGCTTACAATCCAGCAGCTAATGGATTAGCAGAAGCTTTCAATAAGATTATCATCAAACTTCTCAAGAAATTTGTGTCTTCAAACAAGCGCGATTGGAATGAGAAGCTCGCCGTCTCTGGGGCTACCGCACAACGGTTCGGACTCCAACAGGAAGTACGCCATTCTCTCTGGTTTATGGAAGTGAAGCAATTCTTTCCCTAGAAATCCAGATTCCCTCTCTTCGATAGCCTTAGCCAGTGAGTTGACTGCCGAAGAAAGTTACCGTTTGCGACTACAAGAGTTGGATGCGCTAGATAAAAAATGCTTATTAGCTCAACAGCGTATAGAGCTATACCAAACATGCATTTCTAAAGCCTTTAATAAGAAGGTGAAGGAAAGATTCTTTCAAGTTGGTGATCTGGTCATAGCAGTGAGAAGACCAATGGTAATGATGCACAAGATAAAAAAAAATTCCAGCCTAAATGGAAAGGTCCTTTCATTATAGAATCGGTGTATTCTAACGGTACGTATTGACTAACCAAGCCTGATGGTGACTTGCTCATGATGCCGATCAATGGAAAATTCCTGAAGAAGTATTATGTGTAACCTTCATTTAAAGAGTTCACAGATACACTATTTTAATCATGTAAATGTACGGTACAATGTTTATATGGTTTGAAAAATCATCTAACAATTATCCGTATTTCAAGATTCTTGAATACGCCATGGATAGGTCCTCTAAAAAGATTGCTCAGTAGAATTATCTTCGTTTGAACTCTGTCCAAACTCGATCTTATGAAAACGGTCACGTCCATATTACCTCTGAACTATTTTTCGATAATTATTCCCCTGTGGGATAATTAAGAAATGTTTTGCCACGTCCATATAACCTCTGAGCAAAACACTCGTCAAAGATAATCACGTCCATATTACCTCTGAATTATTTACTGACTCCTACTTAATGTTATATATCCGTCCACGTCCATATTTTCTCTGGTCAGATATAAAATATCCTCTGTTATTGTGTCCATACTACCTCTATTAGCATTTTCTTTCAACTTATTATCTATATTCAAGAATCTTGAATATAAAATGGATAGTAAGTCCACATCAAATTTTCCAGCGGAATACCCACCAGAAATATTCCTACTACGTCCATATTATCTCTAGTTTTGATATTTCATAAACTACATTCACGAGATTCGAAAGCCAAAAGATTCTTTATTAAAAAAACTTCTCTCAAAAAGCAGAGAAAGGATAAGATACAAGAGTTTCTATGGCTAAATAAGCCAATTACAAAGGAAGACCTAAGGGATAACAACCGATTGATGCTATCCCTTAAAGCTGTAATCTCAGTCTGAGACTTAACAGTGGCGCGACGATGCGCTTCTTCCTGTCGAGCAGCTTCTTCCTTGAAGGGGATCAGTTTCGTGTTCTCCCTCTCTAACTTCACCAGCTGTTCTTTCAATTGGTCTGAAGTTGTGGCAGTCACAGCAGCCTACACCGTATAGTCTTTTTGGTCAGACGCAATTGTTCTTAAGTTGGCCTCCAGTTTGGCAATCTCATTATGGATATGTACAATATGATTATACTTTTCGGTGATCTGGTTGGCCAGCTTGTTCTTCGAAGCAAGACGAGCCTCGCTCGCAGCGTTGAACTGTTCCTATTGGTCAGCCAACTCACTGATCTCTTTAGCAAGGGTACCCCTTCTTGCTTGGAAAGTAGCTTCCTCTTCTGTAAGAGTCGCAACCAAAGCCTCGCCTTTTTCAAGAAATAGTGATGTTTGGCTTCGTTGCTTGGCTTCTCGAAATTTGGCCATTCGATCCTCCAAGTCATTTAGAACTTTCCTCAGAGCATTGGCCCGCTCTTCATAGCCAGTAATGCTTTCAAGGACCGTCACTAGGCATCCGGCAATAGCCTTTACAGGACCAAAGCTGTATTCTGGATTAAGACTCCAGGAAGCTTTACTTTCAGAATGGAGTAGAAAGCTTTTATGACTTTCTGGGCCATATCGTCATCCTCAGAGGAAGTCCTTTAGGAGGAAGCTTGATGTGGATCTTCCACTCCAGGAAGATATACTTGACAAGAAGCTGAACCTGAAAATAAAACTATATATATATATATATATATATATATATATATATATATATATATATATATATATATATATATATATATATATATATATATTAATAAAAAAAGTACGAAAGAGTTATAATTTTGTACCTTCTGCTTGCTCAACGCCAACTTGAACTAGGTCAGCGGCCCTGGTTACAAGGGAACCAAGAGCAGGCCAGGTTGCTCAATAGTGACAATGTCAAGACCTTGAGCATCCCCAACATCAAGATGTATATCTTCCATAGCCCCAGTTGGACCTGGAGCAGATTCAGTAATAACCGCCTTAGTGCGCTGTTCAACTTCTTCTTCCGCAGCCGATGCCGGCTTGCTGACAAATTTCTCCACGCCAGCAATCCTAGCAGAACCAGGGGCAACTTCTTGTCTTGTCCTAGTGTCTGGGGCAGCCTCTGTACTTTGTTTCCTCTTCTCGTCTACAAGGAAATACATGACGGAAGTCAGCCTCACGAGAAGTACGCAAAATTAAAGTCGAAAAATTTCATCTGAAGGAAGGTACAAGAATAACGTACCCACGGGAGGGTGAGCTGATTGGACTTGACTTTCATCCAACTCCTTTATTAGAGCCCCAAGCTCAGACATATCTCCTAAAGAGATATAATAAGAGGGACTGGCTTCATCCATCGGTTGAGGACGAATGGGGGACACCGTCGTTACGTCCACCTCTTCAGACGAAGAGGCACATATCTCGATCATGATTTTAACGTCCTGTGCAAAGGACAAACGTAAGGATAAGAGAGCGTTATTTGAAGACTACACGAGTATTGGTTTTACCAAAATGGCTATAGAATCCAGATAGGGATCTACCTCCGGGACAGTAATGGCCCGTGACGTCGTTTCACTCCTTTGAGTTTGCTGAGAAGATCTTCTTAGAGGAGGCAAGCCGGCACCTACATCCTTGACCTTCTTTACACCTCTGACAATAAGTTTCTTCTTCCTTTTAAAAGTCGATTGTTGAGCCAGTTCAGTCGAAGCTTTTTATTTTTGAGCAAGATCAGGGAGAGAAGTTTCCTCATCAATATCTTTTCTTTGCGGTATTATAGCAGCCGGCTCTTCAAGAGCTTCCCTCCGTGGTAATGTTGCAGCCGGCTCTACTACAAGTGCGGTACCTTCCCTTCTATGGCCCCTCATTGCTCGTGCTTGTCCTATATCGGTAAGAGTAGGGGCAAGCCTAGTTCCCAATACTAAACTCTGCTCACAGTTATACTGAGGATTAAGGGTATTGACCTGAGTATAAAACTTTACAGCAGCAAAGAGCAGGTGAGTTTCAGGTTTATCTTCTGGCAAAGTAAAAATTGCCCCTGTGCATCCGACATTGTAATAGCCCCATGCACGTGCCCCGTCAATCAGGCTTCCTATCGATTAAAGATGAGGGCTAGGATTGCCCAGAAGAAGCTGGCTATACCGAAACTGTCGTACAAAATAACCTAGCAGATAAGGTTTCAGGAAAGTATGGTTCATATCCCTGAGCACCAGATGAGAAGACCTGATAGACTGGAGCCAACGGAATGCTCCAGAAGTCAAGCTCGTAGTGAGTGCTCCCTCATCTAATAAAGTATCGCCTGCACGACCACTGCCAGATAGAGGGGACACTCTGAAAAACTCATAATTATGTCGAAAGCTTAAAGCCCTCCTACAAGAAGGCACCCCGGTGACGGTCCAGTCTGCGCCATTGAACCTCCAAAGAAAGGCATCTCCTGCCAAGAGTCTGCCATCAACCCGACATTCATTAATCTGGGACAGTACAACACCAGCCATCCTATCAAATAATGAAAGGGAAGTTCAGTCCTGGCAAAGTCCCTTCTACCATCAGACATCACCGTGCTTGCAGTAAAGTCCCACAAACCTCGTTGGATGGCACAGACTATTGCAGGAAGCAGGGTGAGCCGGTATCCAAACACCAGCCTTACAGCCGAAAGAATCATACCCCGGCTCATCCTCTCGATAGACCCTGAACTACCAGGGACTACACAGTCGCGGAGCCACGTCATCAGAAAAGCGGCCAGCACTGCCTTCTCCGACAACTTGAACTCAGTTTGTTGGAAGAAGTAATAAATCGAGGACTTTCCCTCGAGATCATCACTGTCGTTGGAGTCTGCTGCCCCGTGGTCTGTCATCAGTTGCTCTATCTCAGATTTTGTTGAGGGCTTGCGAGTTGAGAAGAAGACAGGGCTGTCTTCTTCTTCTTTTTTAATGAAGACGTAGTTAGTCCAAGACCTCGTATAGGGAATGGCCCCCTCGGTCTTGCCCTTATTTGTAATCCTGTGACAGATGAGGAAGTGACATAGTAACTCTTTGTACACTCCCACCATCTCGGGGTTTTCCTTCTCCAGGTCTAAAAGCTCTTCATCATAAGGAACGTATTCCTCGTACGGCTCCGTTCCCCAGGGCAGCTTTGATATTACCTGTATCTCATGTAGAGCCAAATCCATTTCCCCACTCGGAGTGAAGAAAGTATAGGAGTAATGATTGAACACGATAAGCATAGGCTAATTCACATTTAAGCCATATTTAGTGGCTCTAATGGAATGAAAAATGCCGGCAGCCTTCAGGGTGGCTTCATAGGTTGAAAGCACCCATTCAGTAAGGTCACTCCAAAATGGAATGGGGTACCTCCAACCTTCTATCCGTAGCTTCCCTATGGGATACGATCTATTCTTCTACATCATCAGATTGGAGAGGGTCTCGGCAGCATAAGGATGAAGATCAGTCGGAATGTTGTTTATTATGGCCCCAGGATGCAGCTCCCTCGTGGAATAGGATGTGGAGCCCTTGACACACTTGAAGGTGTCTTTCTTCCGGTCATCAAATTTAAATTAGATCTTGCCAAAGACGACTCCATGAAGTTCAGGGGTTAGATACTATTTTATCTTTCTCCGGACAGCTAAATCGATAAACGCTGACAGAGGGTATTGGCATTCCATAATCGGCAACCATATCCTTAGGTCGTTCAATCTGACCACCAGGGGGTCCCTTAGACGTTTCGGCTCGTCATCCTCAAACTCCAGGCTGTCACCGAACAGAAAGTGCGGTCTCTTGAAGCTCCGTACCCCTCCAAGCACGAACTTCTCATTGTTAATCATCTGCTTCAGGAACGTCTTGTCATGTTCAAGCATAGCGATCATCCACACCGAAGGCTAGTTTTGGCTGATCTTAGCTTGAACGTTCCTGATTATGGTGGTGACAAGGCTTGAATCCAGAGCCTGACGGGCAGAGCTGAGAGGAATCCCACCAAGAGCCGGGACAACCATGTCAACTGCAAAACCAGAACTAAAAGTCAAAAAAATGACTAAGTCGTGAAAAAACTTTCTATGTGCCTATGATTTATGCGCCCACAGTAGATTTGGGCGCATAGAATTCCTTCCTAAACACAGAAACTTTCTGTGTGGGCGCATAACATGTTGCAGTCAAAAGCAACAAGTATGTGTGTGTATGAATTTGTGGGTGCATAAACATACTAGACAGAAGAAGGTTGCTTTGGGCGCATATCAATAGCTATGCGCCCAAGCATAGATCAGTCCGAGCAACGTAAATTAATGCTCTGGACTTTGTTTTAAGGACATCGCCTCACCCAGAATGGGGACTTGGACAAGTGAAGACGTTGTCGAAGGAGAAGAACTGCTCGCTGCAGCCTCCTTACCCTTTACGGACCTCTTGGAGTCGAAGCAGCCTTGGGAGACATGACTTCACGAGAAAAAGAAAAAGAAAAAACTCTTGAAAATTTCTGAAAAGAGGAGAGAATGAATTTTCTCTCTCCTCGAGCCTATTTATATGCAAAGAAGGGAATTATGCACCCACATGGCAATGCGCCCACATGGCTATACGCCCACACAAATTCAAATGTTTGGTATTATGCGCCCGCGTGGGCTAAGCATAGACATCACACAGAGAGTGGACCTCTTCAAATTCTGTTCCAACGAATCTGTTAATTCAGATTTTTTTCTCAACAGCCATATTTGACAGCCTGGCAATATTTATGCACCCAAGAAGATGATCCGTCATGCGCCCATAAAGCTATAGAAAGTCTCCTATGCTTCTTTCAAAGTATTCTGAACTCGTTCGAGTATCAAAAACTTTAAAGGGGGTCTTGTAGAAGCATCAAAATAAAGGACTATGTGCCCACATGGAAGGAGCTGTTATGCGCCCATATGATAAAGGGGGCTATGTGCCTACAGAAAACTGCTTCGTATACTAAATCATACGCCCAAGTGTGGGCGCATAGTCTGCTCCCAGTATTTGCCATAAAAAATCAATGACAGGTATTACAGGAACACTGAAATTGATTGCAAACTCGCTTGTACAAAGAAAAGCCTAGAAAGAAATCCTAGAAAACAATCTAAGTACAAATGTTTAGTTTTGATTCTGGGGGGTGACGGTAGAGGCTCGAAAAAGTGCTATCAACTTTGCCTTACTCCTTGGACTATCAGACGCAGTCCTTAGCTCTTGAAGAAATTATTTTTTGAAGGTTGCTAGTCTTGGATTGCCAATCATTTATATGGGTGTGGTGTCCTGCTATTTATAGTGATTTCAGGATGAAAGATATTTTGAGCTGTATAGATGGCCACGTAGCCACGTGACTGCAACAGCACATGAAGACTCGCTCTTTGGCTGCCAGCTGATGGTTGGTGGAGATTTCTTTATTGGAGCAAATCTGGGCAATTGAGACCTGGTCAACTTGTCACGTGCATCAACTAATCTTCTGTGGCGAGCCGCATGAAGGATGTCTCATGGATGAGCCACATAAGGAATATCTCATGGCTGAGCCGCATGAAAGAATGTCTCATGATCGAGCCGCATGAAGGACGTCTCATGATCGAGCCGCATGAAGGAATGTCTCATGACCGAGCCGCATGAAGGACGTCTCATGACCGAGCCGTATGAGGAATGTCTCATGATCGAGCCGCATGAAGGATGACTCATGACCGAGCCGCATGAGTCATGCCTTCTGACCGAGCCGCATGAGGCCATCTCATGACCGAGCCGCATGAGGAATGTTTCATGACTAAGCCGCATGAAGGATATCTTCTGGCTGGATGGGTATGGGGCCCTAGGAGAAGGTGTTATGCTGAATGTCACGATTTGAGAGAGTTTGGTTTGTCTACCTCTTGACTTCTTGAAAAAAATAAATTTGACCGACCCTCCTCCTTGGCGAGTGTTGGCACTGTGGATTATGGATCTCATTGTTTGAAAAAGATTTAACGATGGACTCCTTCAGAAGATTGTGAAGCGCTTGCCTGAGACGATGAGCCTATCTGAGACATCTAAGTAATGCGCCTAGTTGAGAGCAGGCCGTTACAACGTCTTCAATTGGCATCATGTTTCCGAGATGATGTTGGAAAGGGGCAGTAGGTCGCAGTCACTGGAACACAGACTGCCTTGATAGTAGAGCCACTGTCTTGTGGCAGCGGCAATTGATGATGGCTTGGGTGCAATGATGTCCTGGAAAGGGCTCATCGTACGCCAAGGTTACTTCTCTCTTCATGCGTTTGTGGGTAATCACCTCTCGCAAGTTGATAGCAGATTGATCTACCTTCATATCCGTTTTGTGGGCCCGGGTATCCCGAGCGCCCGGGTGCGTAGGTATCATTTTTGCTCCCTGATCTGAGGCTAGTAAAAGCACTTGCTCTCGATCGTTGTAGGAAGGCTTTTGGGACCATCATATTGGATTCCTGATATGAGGCTAGTAAAGTACTGTGAGACAGGACGAGCTATGACAGGCCCGCACATAAAATATATGATATGGCCCTAGACTTCTTCAACTTAGCACCCGAAGGTGCGTAGTAGGAAGAGTCCAAGTTGGAAGCTTCGACATTCTCAATGGGCCACATGGGGTCTGGTTCGCAAGTGATTCCCCTTCGACTTGGTTCAAGCACAATAACTGCACCCAAGTGGGGAGGGGGACTTTAAGAGTCGGCTCATATCTGGTGCAAATGCGCCCGAGACGATTCTGTACAGTTTACCTTCGGTAGCGTGCATGATTTTTGTGCGCGTATCTCTGGTTTACTGTTGGCATAGCACGTTTAAAGCGCATGGCTCTTGCCATCTTGGATTTCTTTATACTAGCCCGTGAAGATGCCTAGTACTCAGAACCCAACTCATCCTCGCCATGACAGCGAGTGACTCAATTGAATGATTCTTCTTCTTTTTTTCTTTTTTTGGTGCCCTTTTCAAAAGAGATAGGGGGCTCTATATATAGAATGGAATGAGCCCTTTCTTCTTCTCCTTTCCGATGTGGGACTAAAAGCAATATTTTCCATTCTTCTACAAGACCCCCTTTAATCTTTTTAAATTGCAAATTTGGAATACTTTGAATTAGAAGCATGGAAAGTATATTTGTTTTAGGTGTGGCAATCCTATCAGAGGTAGCATAGATATGATAGGTTTGGGTACTTCCGCTGGGGATTTTATGTGGACTTATCATCCTTGGCATACCTTGGTTTAGGTACGGATAATAAGTTGAGAGAGGGAACCATCATATTTACTCAGAGGTGATGAGACCATGGTAAGTATGAGGTTGATGGTAATGAAGACGTGGTGGGAGTGGACTCAAATAAGGATACATAGAACAGCTCAGAGGTAATATGGACGTGGAAGTTCTACGTAACGGGTAATGAATGCCACGGAACAACTGGGTTCCAGAAGCATATGATTGTGAAGAAGGGGTGCATGTACTAGGGGACCTAATACAGCATTTGTGGTCAACAGAGGACATTTGTGGACCTATTATCCTTTTTGTGTACTGGCGGTACGAGTATGGATAATAAGTGGAGAGAAAACTAATATATTTACTCAGAGGTAATGAGGACATGGTAAATATGGGTCTAAAGTAGAGCCTTCCTACTCAGAGGTAATGAGAACGAGGTAGGAGTGGGCCTAATGAGGATATACAGAACAACTCAGAGGTGCTATCAACGTGAAAGTTCTATGTATTGGGTAGTTTTTTTGTGATGGACGAAAAAAATAACTCAGAGGTAATATGGACGTGGTTATTTTTCCTGTTGGAGAATTTTGTGGACCTGTTACCCTTTTTGTGCACTAGTGGTGCGAGTAATAGATTTTGAGGCAAACTCCGGTGGGAGAAAGCATTTAGTGTAAAAGTTCAGAGGTATGATCATACATGACTTGTTGCCCCGAAGATGCGATATGAATCAACTTGGATCGGTCAGAGAGTAAATTCAGCGGTACCTGAGGGTACATAACTCAACAATCTGGGACATTTGGGTCAGAGCGTAAGTGCAGCGGTACTAGAGGGTACATAACTCCCAATCTGAGAGATAGTTGGAAGATGTCGTTTAGACATAATTTTTCTTGATGAACTTGCTGTTAATGGACATCATGAGCAAGTCTCCATTTCTTTTTTGTGAAACGGTACGCGCCGTTGTAGAATACGGTCTTGATGACAAATTGGCCCACCCACTTGGGTTGGAACTTGCCGACAGTTTTGTAAGTCATAACCATCGACCTGTAAACTGTCAAGACGAGGTCGCCTACTTAGAATATTCTCAGTTTGATCTTCTTGTTGAAGGCTCCAGAGATGCGTGCTTGATAGAGCTCAATTCGTTGTTGAGCTTGTAAGCGCTTCTCGTCTAGGGCTTCCAGCACTTGTAGCCATTGACGGTAAGTATCATCCGAGGTAAGCCGGTAAGTGAGGGCTATACGGAGCGAGGGGATCTGGGTCTCCAGTGGGAGGACTTCCTCGCTCCCGTAAACTCGAGAGAATGGCATATTTCCTGTGGCCGTCCGAATTGTGGTGCGGTATGCCCATAAGCACTCGCCAAGCTTTTCATTCCAGTCGTGCTTGTTTGAAGATACAAACTTTTTGAGAAGCTTGATTATGGTCTTGTTAAAGGATTCGGCCAGACCATTAGCTGACGGATTGTAGGCCGTTGAAGCCACATTCTGAATTCGGTACTTGTCACAGAATCGATAGAAGGCATAGCTTGCGAACTGCGGACCATTATCATGAATGATTCTCCTTGGCAGCCCAAAACGGTAAATGACGTGATATTTTATGAAACTAATCATGTTTGATGTCTTTACATCTTTCAACGGAACAGCTTTCGCCCATTTGGAGAAGTAGTCGGTAATTGCGAGAATAGCTTCTGTCAATGGAACAGCTTCTGTCAACGGAACAGCTTCTATCAACGGAACAGCTTCCAATGGATCGGTGTGTACTGTTACACAGTCGCGGATGAAACTGCTAGCTATAAGCTTTTTTACTTCTGCTTCGATGGAGTTCATAATGTCTGGATGGAACCGCCGTTGTTGTTGCTTGACTGGTTTCGCATCCGAATGAATATTGAGCTTATGAAGTGCGATCTCGGGGTTTATCTCTGGCGTGTCTTCATAACTCCAGACAAAAATGTTGATGTATTCTCTTATGATTTATAACAACAACTCCCGCTCACCGTCCGTCAGGCTTTTACTGATGAAAATTGGCTTTAGAGAGGATTCATCACCGAGGTTAACTTGCATGACCTCATCTTCAGTGGGAGGCTCACGAAGTTCAAATCGTTTCTTCCATTGTGCATCCAGTTGTTGGACCCATGGCTCCAATTCAAGAGGTTCGAATAGATCCTCATCTTCCTCTTCAATGTCAGCGGATGCCATGTTGACAGATAATGTCTGCCTGAACATATCTCAAATGCTGCCATCGGAGTCGTAAGTGGGTGACTCGGACGAATGAGAGTGCCACTCGTATTCTTTATTGGAACTCTCGGGCGTTGTTGTTGGTGTAACATACCCGAGGTCGTGTCTGGATTTGTGATAATAGTCCTGAGGTTTTCCAGCCGGTGCTGACAGCTATAGAGGCAATCGCCGACCGTTGCCATAATTCAGACCCGGGGTAACCTCTACCCTTACTTTTGTATAAAGTACTTGGCTTGAGGACTATACAGGTAGAGCAGTAATCTTCCAGCGTCGGGTTCGAGATCGAACTCTTATGGCAAAAAAGATTAAGGACCTTCTTTTCGACTAAACATGATCGTGTGATCCCATCCTGTTCTGTCTGGGACCAAGAAGTAAGCGCCTTTAATGGGAGCAAGTTAATTTGCGGTATGGACGGTTGTCACCTGTGTGTACAGGTTAACGTCTAGACAGTCCCGTATGGCATACATCAAATTAAGCTTATCACACTCAGAATAGTCCAACGGCAGCCTCTTATCGATGAAATAAGGAATTTTGTTCACAGGGATTACATCATCAGGAGAGGGACTATCCGCCTGTGCCACCAAGTACTTGGCGAGTTCTACGTCCTCTTCGGCTACCCCCTGCGAGCCCAGAGGTCGGGATACTGTCTTGGGTAACTTGACCACCAAGGGTTCAGCTTGTGGTATTGACTTGCCTGAGGGTGTTGGATCGACACTTGGTTGTCAGCTCGTCTTAGGAAGACGGATGACAATTGGCTCGATAAGGGACTTTGTGTCTTTCGGTTGCCTTTGAGTGGATTTTGGCAATCGGATCACCATCGGCGTTACAGAGTGCCTCGCATCTTCCTGTTGCCTTTAATTGGATTTTAGCAATTGGATCACCATCGGCCCTATGACAGGTTTTGGCTCCTGGCTGGCTCTCGGGAGCCGGATGACCATTGGTTCCAGCTGCGCAGGTGAGACAGGAGAACCGAGCACCTCTTTATGCAAAGTTGCAATGAGGGGTGCGGCTTTGCCCGATTTACGGGCCTGGAGATAAATTCTCAAGGGTTCCTCTAGCCCTGTGATGGCCTCCAGTTCGTCAGTTATATGTTTTTTGGATTCGTCATATAGACAAGCCTTCGAAGAGTAATAAGATTCAACCTCTTTGAAGGGATCGATGTCGACGAATTCAGTCTTTACGAAGCCGTGCTTGCTGACATACTTGAAGCACAGGTGAAGGATGGACGACATGATCATATAATCATGTATCCATGGATGTCCCAGAAGGATGTTGTAGGATGTGTCTGCATCTATGACGTAGCAGGTAACCTCCGTCTTCAGGTCACCAATCTGATATTTCAATCGAATCTTCCCTAGGGAATAGCTCATTCCCGAGTTGAACCGCTAATGGCAGTATTGGTCACCGCTAGCCGGTGCATAGGGATGCCCAGAAGTTAGAGCAAGCTTTTCGGGATGATGCTTATCGACGAGCCAGGGTCAATGTGCATCTGGTCCACCTTGATGTCGCCTATGTATCCAGTGTAGTACAAGGGACGATCATGCAAGTTGGACTTGATCAACATGTCATGTAGGGTAAATATGATATTGGGCATTAAATCTGTGCTATTACTGCCCTGTAGATCTATTGACGGTTCTTCCCCTGGAGGCTTGACCTGAGCTAAGTGGGCATCAGCATTTTAGAGTGCTTCGCTCAATACGACACGAAGATCCTTGGAGAGCCTTAGGAGATCGTATAACGACAACTTTGCTAGCGTGTTAACCAATTGTGCTAATATATCAAAGTTGTAAGGTCTCTCCAGCCCTTGAGGTGCATTATTACGGAGTGACCTGTCGAAACGGGTTTCCTTTGGCTTCGACTTATCTGCCGGTGGAGGATGAGGCGGCCTTGGAACATCTGAGACAGGCAACGTTGCCGGCTGAGGATCTTTAACTGAATTGTCCAGTGTGGGCTGGACTTGTGCTCCAGACCGGGTAACAACGGCTGCCGCTTCCTCAGCTTCGGCTAAAATTGTATGGCAGGATCTAGACTTCCTGTCCTTCTTCTTGTTGGTAGGAGCTAACACCGCCTGGGTAACTTCGGACACTAAGTCCGGGTGCACCCACATGATCTCTCCTCACGAAGTGGTGAGAGGTACTAGTCCAGATGTCTGGTTCCGGATGGGTGGAAGATTGGTAACCTCCATCATCGTCCGAGGGATGGGTGTTACCCCATCTGAAGTGTTTGTTGGAGGGAAGTCACCGAACTGAATTGACAACATATTCGCCGCCACGGTAACCTCTTCAAAGTCTATTGACAGAGCTTTGGAGTCGATAAGACTCTGGATGTACCTCTTTAATTGGAAGCAGACATGAGTGGAATGATGGACATAGCGGTAGAAGTGACAATATTTTGGGTCCTCTATTTCTGCTGCTCGGGGCTCGCTCCTTGGAGGAGGGAGCTGGATCCTACCCCCTTGCAAGAGCATATTGAAAATAGGTTTGACATGACTATCTTTAAATGAGTAATTCACCTTAGGCCATTGACCTTCCGCCTATTTTTGTTCAGGCTTCTTGGTCGCATCGGCGACCATAGCAAGTTTGCCTTTATTGTCCCAGTTGGAGGTGTCGCCACTGTTGTTGTTGCTGGAGGTGGAACTAGGACGTTTGCCCTTATCCTCTCCATCTGGGATGTGTAATCATAACTGGCGAGCCTTCTTCAACTTTGCTTCTGTATTGGTAGCACTTATGATGAAGGCCATCCAATCCCTGAACTGATCGTCGCCCATCCAGAGGCTAATTGCGGGGAGCAGCTTCTTCTGGCAGATTTTAATTAAGGAGCTCTCGGGATTGCCTTGGGGCAATCTTATTACAGTTTGGCAGAACCGCTCGATATAGTTCCTTGTTAGCTCCCTCTCTCCTTAAACGACGTCCATGAGTGATGACATTGTCACATCATGCCCCACTTCGTAAAATCTCTCCAGGAATATGTGCTTGAAGCCGTCAAAAGAATGGATGCAATTGTTGGAAAGGTTGCGGTACCAGTCGAACGCAATCCCCTTTAATGCTCCGATGATTAATCGTGTGAGGATGGCGTCACTATATGGCAAGTGGTCGGTTGTGACTTCAAAGTAAGTCATGTACTGACTAGCAGAGGTCTTTCCGTCATAAGAATCGATATGGAATGGCTTGTACCGTGGTAGAAAAGGCACATCTCTCCATGCAACGGGATATGGCTACCGTATTCTAAGGTCCCGAGAGGAGTCTCGGGCATTGAACATTTCTCGAAGATCCTGGACTTCCCTCCTTGCCTTCTTGGCTTCTTCTACAGCTGAAGGAATGGTTTCTCCTAAGGGATCATCATCCAAAGGAGGGGCGGTCGTGTTGGAGTCCGCATTGACTGCGGGTCCCAAGCTTGTCTGTCCGGGCGTCCTTGTCGGTTGGGTTAGCAAGGCGGCTTTGATTTCATCTACGGACTTGACCAAGGACAGGAGCATGGCTTAAAGTACTTCTAGACATTGTCGATCAGAAGGCGCTTCATGATCATCGTCATCCATGAAGCATGTCCTCACGTGGGTAGAGGTGGAAGGGATCGTAGCAGAGGTGTTCTCTGTGCCGTACCCTTGTATAGAGAAATCGTCGAAGAATGTCGGAATGTCATCTTCTTCGGACTCGAAAGGGGTGCTACCTCCTGTGCAGGAAGATGCATCATCTTGGTGAGGGTGGTGGCCCTCAGGGACGTCCAAGTCTGTTGTGCAGTTCTGGGGGACCTCTACCCCCTGTACGTGCTCTTGGTACACTGGGTTGTCGCATATATTGAGGGGACTGCTACCCCTAGCTTCATCTACTCTCAAGAAGGCCGAAGGTGCACCCCCGGGTGCTAGAAGCTTCTTTTTGGATCGAGTGCCTAAATAGACACCCCTTGTGGTTGCCAATGGGAACCCTCCAGAGGAGGGTCTCCTTGCAATACTGGCCGAGATTGCCGGGCTGGAAGAGCATGTCTTCTTTCCTCCCTTGTCGAAGGGAACCTTTTGAGTCGAATTACAGGAGGCAAAAGGAAACTCCTCGTCCCTCAAAATTTACGCATGTTTTTTGAGTTATCGTCGGACAGGTGCTGGCTGCTGCAGTCATTGGAAATCTGACTACCGACCTTCAGGTGCTGCTGATTGGTCGCAGCAGCGGTTGATGATGACTCGGGTGCAACGACGTCCCAAGAGGGACTCATTGCATGCCAATGCTGCCACCTTGCGTTTGTGAGTAATAACCTCACGCAACTCGGTAGCAAGCTGATCTACCTTTGTACAATACTTGTGAACTCGGGTATCCCAAGTGCACAGGTACTTAGGTATTATGTTTGCTCCCTGATCTGTGGCTAGTAAAAGCACTTGCTCTAGATCTTTGGAGGGAGACTTTAAAGACCCACCCTGTCCGTTCGCCCTGGGGGACTGGACGTGGGTGGTTATGTACAACTTTCCATCAGGGGCCCATGTAACAGTTAACGGGGCCCGCTGACAGTCAGTAACTTGGACAGTTGACTGGGCTTGTTCGGCCAGCACTGTCCTAGATTGATACATCCTACATTCTCAACGGGCCACATGGAGTCGGGCCTGCATGAGAGACGGTTGAACACAGAGCTTCTGACAGGGCCGCATGAGACATCATGTCTGAGGCAGGATTGGTTGCCGCATGGGCTATCTGCCTGCGGCCAAAACTGGCTGTCGCATAGGCCATCTGCCTACGGCCAAAGTTGGCTGCCGCATGGGCCATCTTTCTGCGGCCAGAGTTGGTTGTCGCATGGGCCATCTTCCTGCGGCCAGAGTTGGCTGCCGCATGAGTCGTCTGCCTGCGACCAGAGTTGGCTGCCGCGTGGATAAACTGCCCATCTCTCTTATGCGGCTTCTTCTTTGTCCGTATGGATTTCCCTTGTGCCCCCAAAAACTCAGCATCGTAGTATTTTCCTCTGCTGGATTTAGGGGCAGTGGGGTCCTCTGCGATCGGAAGCAAAGTCGCAGGACAGCTTTGGTCACCGTCTTGGGCTGCAGAAGGAGCTTCTTCGCGAACTTGGTCGGAGGCAACAGTTTTGCGTGCCGACGTCCTACGAGTCCTCTTTGGGTTGGCTCATTTCTGTGATGGTCTGGCACTCCCTTCAGAGAGCAATTCTTCGAAGGCTTGTTGGTCAAAACGGACCACAAGCATCTGCTGTATAGAGCCGAGCTTGGACGCGTTAGATTGCGTCACCAGCTTCTTATCAGAAGAGAATGACGTCCCCAGCAGAGTCGCCATCATGTTTGCCATAAAAAATTCAAAGACAAGTATTACAGGAACACTGAAATTGATTGCAAACTCGCTTGTACAAATAAAAATCTAGAAAGAAATCCTAGAAAACAATCTAAGTACAATTGTTAGTTTTGATTCTGGGGGGTGACGGTAGAGGCTCGAAAAAGTGCTATCAATTCTGCCTTACTCCTTCGACTATCTGACGCAGTCCTTAGCTCTTGAAGTAATTGCTTTTCGAAGGTTGCCAGCCTTGGATTGCCAACCATATGTATGGGTGTGGTGCCCTGCTATTTATAGTGATTTTGGGATAAAAGATATTTTGAGCCGCATAGATGGCCACGTGGCCACGTGACTGCAACAGCACATGAAGACTCGCTCTTTGGCTGCCAGCTGATGGTTGGTTGAGATTTCTTTGTTGGAGCAAATCTAGGCAGTTGAGACCTGGTCAACTTGTCACGTGCATCAACTCATCTTCTGCGGCGAGCCGCATGAAGGATGTCTCCTGGCCGAGCCGCATGAGGAATGTCTTATGGCTGAGCCACATGAAAGAATGTCTCATGATCGAGCCGCATGAGCCGCATGATGGACGTCTCATGATCGAGCCGCATGAAGGAATGTCTCATGACAGAGCCGCATGAAGGACCTCTCATGATCGAGCCGCATGAAGGACGTCTCATGACCGAGCCTCATGAGAAATGTCTCATGACCGAGCTGTATGAGGAATGCCTTCTGACCGAGCCGTATGAGGAATGTTTCATGACTAAGCCGCATGAAGGATATCTTCTGGCTGGATGGGTATGGGGGCCCTAGGAGAAGGTGTTGTGCCGAGTGTCACGATTTGAGAGAGTTTTGTTTGTCTCCCTCTTGACTTCTCGAAAAAATTGAATTTAACCGACCCTCCTCCTTGGCGAGTGTTGGCACTGCGGATTATGGATCTCCTTGTTTGAAAAAGATTTGACGGTGGACTCCTTCAGAAGATTGTGATGCGCTTGACTGAGACGATGTGCCTAACAGAGACATCTGAGTAATGCACCTAGTTGAGATCAGGCCGCTACAATGTCTTCAATTGGCATGATGTTTCTGAGATAATGTTAGAAAGACGCAGTAGGTCACAGTCGCTAAAACACAGACTGCCTTAATAATAGAGCCACTATCTTGTGGCAGCGGCAGTTGATGATGGCTTGGGTGAAGTGATGTACTGGAAAGGGCTTATCGTACGCCAAGGTTGCTTCTCTCTTCTCGCGTTTGTGAGTAATCACCTCTCGCAAGTTGATAGCAGATTGATCTACCTTCGTATCCATTTTGTGGGCCCGGGTATCCTGAGCGCCCGGGTGCGTAGGTATCATTTTTGCTTCCTGATCTAAGGCTAGTAAAATAACTTGCTCTCGATCGTTGTAGGAAGGCTTTTGGACCATCATATTGGCTCCCTGATATGAGGCTAGTAAAGTACTGCGAGACAGAACGAGCTATGACAGGCATGTGCATAAAATATGCGATATGGCCTTAGACTTCTTCAACTTAGCACCCGAAGGTGCGAAGTAGGAAGAGTCTAAGTTGGAAGCTTCGACATTCTCAATGGGCCGCATGGGGTCTGGCCCGCAAGTGATTCCCCCTCGACTTGGTTCAAGCGCAATAACTGTACCCAAGTGGGAGGGGGACTTTAAGAGTCGGTTCATATCTGGTGCAAACACACCCGAGACGATTCTGTGTAGTTTACCATCGGTAGCGTGCATGATTTTTGTGCACGCATCTCTGGTTTACTGTTGGCATAGCATGTTTGAATCGCATGGCCCGTGCCGCCTTGGATTTCTTTATACTAGCCCGTGAAGACGCCTAGTACTCAGAACCCAACTCATCCTCGCCATGACATCGAGTGACTCAATTGAGTGATTCTTTTTCTTTTCTTTTTTTTTGGTGCCCTTTTCAAAGGAGGCAAGGGGTCTTTATATATAGAATGGAATGAGCCCTTTCTTCTTTTCATTTCCGATGTGGGACTAAAAGTAATATTTTCCATGCTTTTACACCCAGCACTATGTGCCTAAGGCAGAGACAGCCCTACAACTCGGTCAACACCCACGATCAGTCATGGGCCGAGGCATGTGGCTACGTCATTCTTTATGAGCAGTCGTATATCGAAGCATGCAGCCCCGTCAGTCCCACGATCTACCCATGATCATCCAGTTCTTATGCGCCTACACCCTATGCACCCAAAGAAATACTATGCGCCCAAAGCAATACTATGCGCCCACAGGGTGTATTCTCCACCTCTGTGTGCATAACAGTCATTTCAGTGTAAAATGACTATAAATAGAGGGCATGTGCCTCTTAAAGGGAGGAGAACTGAGAGCATTTCAGAGCCAAATTATTGTCCTTCTTGCTAGTGAGCCGAGAGTTAGCAATTTTCTTAGGTTTTCTACCACTTTTGTAAATCGGAGTGTCAACGGAGTAAGGAGCAATTGCTGCTCGATCTCCATTGTCCTATTTCCTAGAATTCTTTTTGTACTCGGGGAGTCTCAGTACATGATCTCTCAAGTGTACTCGATTTGTAGTGCCTTGCGCTAATAAGAAAAGACAGTAATTCTTCTCTTTTTTGTAAGTGTCTACAATAAAGTGAACCGATCCTCCAAGAAAGACTGAACAAGTAAAGCTAACTGGTAAGCAAATGACATATGATGCAGTGCACTAAATGCAATATAGAGGACAAGTTGGTACTGCAGTGGTGAATCTCTAATAGGGGACAGAACCAATAGGAGTAGGACAGAAAATCAATTATCTGAACAACATGGGCTAAAGGATTTGACTCAAATGCAGGACATCCTAACATCAAGCATGAACTCAACAATGTAACTAACAGGACAAAAGCATTACATGGTCTAAACATAAATTTGGGATAGCAGATATCTGAAATGATCATTGCATTTAGCTTGGTGTCCATCGCTGCTGTAGCCTCGTCCAAAAATGCGACAAGAATCGCACATCTCGGTCCGAAATGATTATGGCAGGTACCCCCATGGAGTCGGACAATCTCATTGATATAAATCTGAGCTAACCAATCGACGCTCCAGAGATAAAATCCATAGAATCCATAGAGATGTCATTCCACTTCCTTACCAGAATGTCGAGGTTCTGTAGCTCCCTGCCTGGTCTTTGGTGCTCTGCCTTCACCCGTTGACATGCCATGCACTGTGACACAAAAGTTGTCACGTCTTTCTTCATGACGTGCCACCAAAATGTAGTGTGCAAGTCCTTGTACATCTTGGTGCTTCCAGGATGTAACGAGTACTTTGCATAGTGGGCCTCCATCAGAATTTTTTTCTAAGTTTGGCATGGTCCGGCACGCATATTCACTCCTTCATCTGTGTTGTTCTGCCCTCGTCCACCACAAACTCGGTCGCCATTCCTGTCAAAATTAGCTTGTGCATCTTCTTCAGGAATGGGTCGCCCTCCTGTGCGGTCTTTATCTCATTGTGCAAGCTCGACTCAAGGTGTAATTAGACCAATTGTGCTCCTCTATATCGAATTCAGAGTTCGATGCCCATTTCTGCCAGGTCTCGTTGTATGTCGCGGTTGATAGCCAGCCATCCTGCGAACATTCTGCTCAGAGCATCCACTACAACATTTCCTTTACCTGGGGTATACTCGATAGTTAGATCATAGTCTTTAATGAGTTCGAGCCAATGTTGCTGCCATAAGTTCATGTCTTGTTGGATAAAAATATATTTGAGGCTTTTGTTATCTATATAGATGTTGCAAGCCACAGATGGTGCCGTCATAACTTCAACGCAAACACAATCGTCGCTAGCTCAAGATCACGCGTAAGGTAATTCTTTTCGTGTTGCCTCAATTGTCTCGAAGCAAACGAAATCACCTTATCTCTTTACATGAGCATGCACCCTAAGCCAGTTCTCGATGCATTACTGAATATCTAAAACCCTTCTGGACCATCCGGAAGTGCAAGGATCGGGGCTAAGACGAGCCATTTCTTTAACTCTTGGAAGCTAGATTCATTGTCATCGTTCCACTCGAATGCGACTCCCTTTTGGGTGAGGCGAGTCAGAGGAGACGCAAACTTGGCAAAGACTTTCACAAATCTTCGATAGTAGCCTACCAAGCCGAGAAAACTTCGGATGTCGCCTACCGAGGTAGGCCGTTTCCAATCAACTATCGTTTCAATTTTCTTTGGGTCCACCGTGATGCCTTCCACTGGCATAACATGCCCAAGGAACGTCATACTGCTCATCCAGAACTCATATTTACTCAATTTGGCATAAAGTTGATGTTCACGCAGAGTCTGTAGCACCATCTTCAAATGCTCTATGTGTTCGTCCTTGCTTTTTGAATATATGAGAATGTCGTCGATGTATATGACAACAAATTTATCTATAAACGGTCGTAATACCCGGTTCATCAGATCCATGAAAGTAGCAGTAGAATTTGTCAAACCGAACCGCATGACTAGGAACTCGTAGTGACCTTATCGAGTTTGAAAAGCAAACTTCGGCACGTTCTTAGACTTGATCTTCAATTAATAGTAGCCTAAGCGAAGATGAAACTTGGAAAATGCTGTTGCACCTTGCAACTGGTCAAATAAATCATCTATCCTCGGCAACGGGAACTTGTTTTGTACCGTAGCTTTGTTAAGTTCCTAATAGTCGATGTACAGCCGCATCGATCCATCCTTCTTCTTTACAAACAACACTAGAGCACCCCACGGGGAGACGCTAGGGCAAATATGTCCACGATCTAGCAACTCTTGTAGCTGTGCTTTTAGTACCTTCAGCTCTGTCGGCGCCATTTGATAGGGTGCTTTGGATATCGGTCGAGTGTCCGGAAAGGTGTTGGTGCTGAATTCTATCTCTCGATCCGGTGGCATCCCTGACAACTCGTCTGGAAACACATCAGGAAATTATACCATGACTTCAGTCTGTGCCATGCCTGCAATCTCCATTCTCATGTCTTGAACTGATGATAGGTATCCGCTACAACCAGAATGCAACATGAGCCTTATCGAAATTGCCGATATCACTATTGCTGTATTCGACGCTGCTTCGTATGCATAAGAGAACTCATTTTTGCCAGAAAGACGGAATAGGACTCTCTTTTTCGTGCACTTGATGGTTGCGTAGCATGCACCCAACCAATCCATACTGAGAATGATATCGTACTCTTTGATGTCATGAACAATAACTTCCAAGGATAGATTCCTCCCACCGATACATATGTAATCATCCCTACAAATTTGAATTGCAAGCATATCTACTCCCGATGGAGTGTTAATGCTAAGATTCATATCTAATAATTGCATGGGTAATTTATTTTCTTCTACAAAGTTGACAGATATGAAACTATACGTAGTGTAGTGTCCTGCTCCACAAAGGCACTAGATAAACAGAGAAATCATATTACTGGCTCTACAACAAAAGATGATTGATCTGGGTGAGTGGACGAAGTCTCATTTTATGATTCGCTTATGACTAATAAGAATCTGAGTTTTGATTGAATGATATTGCTAATAACATAATTGAAATCGTTGAGTATGCTTATAAAAGAATCCACATGCTGCCATGCTAAGAACAAGAAAAAAAAGATAACCTGTATGCTAAGAAGAATTATTGCCTGTTAATATGAAATGAACCGATGCATGTATGCTAAAGAAAGATCATTGCCTGATAAAAAAGAAATGAATGTTTCCTATGTTAAATCAAATGAGATGTTGCCATGCTAATATAGATCTTTGTTCTGAATATGACTCATTGTCATGCTTGATAAGAAAAGAGAGAAGTTGTTGGCTATGTGATCCAAAAAGAAAAAAGGCATAAAATGAATGTGTCGTACATCTGTTCAGGCACGAAATGAACGTGTCATATATCTGCTAAGGCACAAAATGAATGTGTCGTATATCTAAAAGATCTGATCAAAATCTGTTTTATCTGATAGAAATGATAGAGCATGCATTGGTCTCCAATAACTTGTGCACAAGTAAAATTTGTCTCTCGGGTGTTATCTGGGGGCGTCTGGAACCACTTGGCCTAGGAGAGATTAAGAGCACCCTGAGGTAAAAGAGACCTCATGTTAAAAGGGTAGCTGATATCTGAGTCCTTAGCGACGAGCTGAACCAAAGAGTCACAACGGCTAATTATGGGAATTCCTATGGACCATCATATAGACAAGTGTTGATTGGTGCAGAGCTGAGCCGGAGAGTCACAGCTGCCAATCGAGTCTGCAGTGTCAAGAATGTTTTGCTAAGAGCTAACGATGCAGAGACGAATAGGAAATAAGAATGTTGGTTATGTTATGTTTATGCTAATCCTTGTCTTATGCAGGGATGGACCGTCGGCTATGGTAAGAATTACTGAAAAAGTGATACATTTGTTGCTAAGTTTCCTGAACATGAGTTGCTTAAAGAATAAATTGATGCCAAGAATTGCTATGTTCCGTCCAAAGAAGTTATGATAATCATGCTTGTAATCTGACCCTGAGAATGTCTTAAATAAGATAAAAGAATGCTAATGTTGTTGTCCCTAATGAAATAATATGGTTTATGAAATACGCTGCACACTGTACATGAAACGAATAGTCATCGTACTTGAAATGAACAGTCTCTTGTATGCTTGAAGTGAAATGAAATAAATTGTGGCTTTTCAAAGATGTTTTCAAAAGAGATGTAAACTGACTCTGTATGCATGAAATGGACATAGAAAAAAAGTACCAAGATCACATCACAAGAAATATTTTCTCACTAAATAAACAGTGATCGTTTCAGACAAATGTGGCCCTTTGTTCACAATCACCAGTATGCTGATATACTGACCCACCATCAGTCTGCATGCAGGTGCAAGACACATCGAGAATGATAGTCCAAAGCGATAGCCCGAGCCTCATCCTCAAGAGCCAAAAATTAGAGGAGATGCCAAGAGAAGGACATCTGTTGTTAAGAGTTGGTTTTGTATATAAAGGGATGTAATGTATAGGATGGGATCATTGTAATCTGTAAAGTTCTGAGAGAGTGTAAATATTGTATCATAGAGAAATGAGAGCTTGTAATATGTTCAAATGAAGTCAATAAAGAGAATTGTTTCTTGCTACCATTGTGTTCAATTCATATATATGCAAAGTGTCCGCTGCTGCTTCAAACATCTACAATATGTTCTGCTGTATATTGTCTATCTTGTCTTGTTACAGGTCTTGGCCTTATGCAAGTTAACTTAGACTTGCACGATATTACACCCAAGCGAGGACGAACGGTCTAACAGGTCCGAAGCGAGGACGAAAGGACTCTGCAGGATCGGGGCGTAACACGTAGCACCCGAATCGAATAGTACTCTAGTAGGCATATTTTTATAGAGTAATATACTTGTCACAACAGTGTCAGACGCAAACGCTTTTTCCCATGTCAGTGCATAGACTCGGCCTTGCGCTCCCTGGTAATTTGTTGGGTTCACGGGCACTGCGTTTGCGCCATGGACGGGAGGTACCCTATTCTAATTCTGTACATTCCTTTGTGGATTTTGGTTCACCCTCCCCATTCGACAATCTATCGCCTTGTGGCCTAGCTGGCCACACTTGAAATATCTCCCTTGGCAATGAATTGCTAGATGTTCTATCTTGCCACATCGATGGCATCGTACTCCGGGATGAGGCCCCCGGTACTCGAATGTATTCTGGCGCTTTGGCACACCAGATCGTCCCGCGTCGTGAGGATGCTTGTTGAAGTTATTACGGATGCCTGATCCTGCCCTCTGCGACGCTCGACCAAAGATCTGCTTGCTATCAAGGACAGTATTGTAGTACTCTTTGTAGGTCTAACACTTTTGATTCATGATGTCCCTACGAAGATCGTTGTTCAGGCCTTGTTGAAAGCGCTCGCACCATGCTTCCTTGTTCGGCAAGAAGGCCCTTGCAAACTTTGCAAGTTTTGCGAACTTTGCATCGTACTCATCTACTGACATATTTTCTTGTTTCAAGGACATGAATTCGCCTTCTTTCTGCCATGAATGGCATGGGGAATATATTGCTCGAGGAAGGCCTGCTTGAATGTCTCCTAAGAGATCTTGGTACCGGGGTCGGCTTCATGGAGTTCCTATTTCTTTGCCTCCCACCAGTCGTGAGCCCTCAAGTGTAGCTGCAAAGCCGCGCACCCAACTCTCTTGGACCCCTTGATGTTGAGAAGGTTGAACAGTCCCTCGATTTTTACTAGCCATCCCACGATCTTGTCTGGTTTCGCTCGGCCATTGAAATCAGGCGGGTTCATTTTCTTGAATTCAGTTGCCTTGAATAGAGAAGAGAGAGACCGTTATTGGTTGCACTTCTTCTTCTGATGCGGCAGTCGTCGAATTCTGTTGCGTCGTTATGGTGCTCACGATCCGGGTCAGTGCCTCCATCTGTTTCTGTTGAGCACTGATTTAGGCCTGGATTTGTGCCTGCAACTATCGTTGTTGTACCTCCGTCTGGCGCTGTTGGACTTCCATGAGGCACAGTAATCGCTCCATGGTAGATTCGCTAGGTGCCACATCCTCGGTACTATCCGTACTAATTATCATGGCATTGACAGCAGGGACACCCAAATTTTTTGTCATTCCTACAAAATTGAGCAAACCTGTTAGTGCTCTCAAAAATATCTACGGGCTTATCTGCATGAAACGATTATTTTATGCCGCATATGTCGAAAAGCATAGATTTTGAAAATTACAACAGCATCCAAAAGAAAATGTTTTTGAAAGGTCTGAAGTGTGAACCATGCTCTGATACCAACTTGTCATGGCCTGACTCACCAAATCGGTCGCCCTCGTCTTGACTCGAGATAAATCGATCAACGAAGTTGGGGCGTAATGTCGTACAAGTCTATATTGGACTTGTACAAGTAAAAACGTGCACTTGACAATTCTTTTTAGACAATGAGTTGAAATTAAACAGTGCAGAGTATTGAAGACGCAGAAGGGAAAAAAAATTAGCTCTCGAAAAGTATATGTGTAAGGTCATTTTTACAATTCATTTTGAAAAAATTCGCTATGTGTAAGGTCATTTTTACAATTCATTTGTCATTACAACTGTTTCTTTGAAACACAAAAGAAAAACTCTCGACAAGCTGCCATAAAATATTCATTGTCGTTCCATACAGTCATGCCCCTTTATACATTTGAACAAAAAACCTTCGATCTGAATTGGGCTTCAAAATACTTTAAAGTAGGAGAGCTTCGAGCAGCCTCCCATTCTTTAGCTTCAGTTTAGTCTTGAGCTCCCGCAGCACGCTCGGCTATAAACCCCCTAAATTTTTACTACAATATTTTTTGTTTTTTATTGGTTTTTGTATTGGTTTCATTTTTTTTTATTTGTACGTCGAGTGCGAATACGTATATGCAAGGTATATATTTTTATAAAAATATTTATTACAGCCTTTCTCCATTTACTTTAAATAAGTATATATTTTTTATAGTCATGATTATCAAAACTTTATTTTTTTTTTGTTTGTTGCAAAAGTATATGTGATAATTTAAAAGAATAATATTTTGTACATAATATGTCATATTCGCATGCGAGATACGTGAAACTTAATTCATGTATATATTTTTAATTTCCAAAATTATTATTATTTATCTTAATCTATTGAAACAATATTTTGAAGTTATTTCCTATTAATATTTAAAACATTTATTATTTTCAAAATTAATTATTTTATTATTTATTATAAAGATATTTTGAAATTGGTCGTATAATGTTTAAATTTGTTATGGTAATTCAAATTAAGATTTGATTGGTTGATTTTAATTTTTAATAAGTTTAAATTATAGATAAGATTTATATAGGTTTAAATTTAGATTTGGGATAAGATTAACTTAGTTTTTAAATCTACTTAAAATTAAATATGGGAATATCCACTAGGGGATTTAAATCATCCTAGTTTATATCCAACTAGGAGTTCTACCCCCTATATATAGGGGAGCCTCCATATTGTTTTTCTCCACAAATTTCCACCACAAACGTGAGTGCATCGTGTCTGTGTCCAATTTCTTTCCGTGACGGCCTCGGGTCCGACCCCGGGTGTCTTTCCAATAGATTTTTTTTACATATACATCACAATCCAATTCTCATGTCCGACACTTCGACACGATCCTTAAAACCTAATCATAAACTCTAGCCTAACTCTACACCTGTCGAAGACCTGCCCTTGGCCGAGCCACATCGCCAGATTCCCTTTCCTTGACTTCCTCGCTGCCCACACCACCACCACCAATGCTAGCCTCCCAGCGATCCATCACCACCTCACCGCCCGATACCTGTAGCCCGGTCCCGCCATCATCACCATCTCAACCACCACCACCACCATTCCAACCCTGACCACAGCCATTGTCCACACCACAATTGACCACCAGCCGCAGACCCTACTCTTCCTACACTGCCACCGCCACACCACCTGGAACTCACCACCACCATCCCAGACAAGCCCCTACCATAACGGATAACCACCACCCGGAGCACCATCACCATAGTCGGACCATCCGTCTCCGACTACTTCTTCCCCGTCACACTACTACCATCGTCCCAAGGCCAAGTTTTCGGCTAACATCACCATCTCGTCCACCACAGACCATCTGTACCAGCCAACCCGACCAACTCTGGTCGACACCACCGCCACCAGAAATCCCATCACTCACACCACCAGAGAGAAAAATATATAAATAAATAAAAACTCCGACCTCCCCCTCCAGTCGTCCCGACCCATCGCATGGACCACGCCCCCAATTCCTAGCAGCGCCACGCAGCCGAGCCAGATCCGGCGTCATCCCAAACCGACATAGTCGTTGCCTCCGTACCATGATGGATACCCCAGCGCCACCGACTGGCTTTTTCACACACGCGACCTCCGCACCGCCGTTGGTAAGTGAAACCCCTCCTCTGTCGAGCCAGTGCCATCGACCCGAAGCCGGCGCCACCCCTTGTCGCCCCGAGCCGCTCTCGTTCCCCCACTCTCCATCTCCCCCTTCTCCTTCGAGCGTCCCTCCAATTCTCACTCGCTCTCCCCCTTTTCTCTTCCTTCCGCTCTGTGCTCTCCTCGCTCCGTGCTCTCTTCTCACCAGCTCTCACTTCGTTCTCTCTCTCTCTTTCTTAACTCTGTTCTCTGTCATTCTTAAACTCCTCTCTCTCCCTTTCTTAACTCTTTTAAGGAGAGGAGGCAGCTGCCATTACTTTTTAGTAATTCTTATTGTTTAGTTCTTTTGTTTCTGTTTTTTTGTGTTTGTTATTTATTATTATTATTATTATTATTATTATTATTATTATTATTATTATTTATAATGACTTTTATTATTTTTCTATAAAAATTAGTTTAGCAGTACTGTTAGAGTACATAAATTAGTATATATTACATTTTGAAGGCCAGTAGGAGTATATATTACGTTTGAAACGTCGGCCAACGTCGGTAAATCCTGCAACATTTAGCGACGTATATCTAGTACTTACCGACGTTCACCGACTCTGTAGATGAGGGAAATCCTGTGACGTTTACCGACGTTTACCGACGCTTACCGACGCGACTATACGTCGGTAAGCGTCGGTATACCTGGTGACTTACCAACGTTTACCGACGTTCAGCTGCGTCGCTAAACGTCGGTAAACGTCGCTAAGTTTCAAAAAAATTAAAAAAATAAATTACAGAATGTCCACAGGATCACATTTTCTACCTGCAGTTCAATAAATAACAAAAAAAAACCACAAGCACATTTTCGTCCTAGGCTCGCCGACCCCTTCGGTGGAACATTCAACACCGGTACATCACAATAGTATAACAATCAACGCAAACAAGAGTAAAAGTCTACAACTAACATATGATAGGAACAAACACTAAAAAATAATCCACATAAATAGTATATCCACATGAATCCACAACCAATACTGAAAGTCTACACCGGTACAGCACAATAGTATATCCACATGAATCCACAACCAATACTGAAAGTCTACACAAACAAATAATCAACATAAACAAACACTAAAAATACTATAATCTCATAAAACAGTCCTAACTCGAACTACTGCGGATTTGGAGGAGGAGGGGTACCGCCGCGCCTTAAGGATAGGAACATCTCGTACTCCTCCCGTGAAATCGTCACCGATGAAGAAGGTAGTGATGTCGGTGGAGTCGGAGGTAGTGACGCCGACGGAGTCGACGATGATGAAGGCACACCCGGAGGACAATAACGCTCCAACGCTGCTAGTCGCTGGTGGTAGGAATCCATGGTAGATAACAGCCTCGTACTGCTATCAACCATCGAATCCTGCATCAACATCAGCCTCTCGTCCATGGACAACTATGATGCCTGCAGATCTGTCACGCTGCGCTCTGTCGACGCTCTAAGATCAGTGAAGCCCCGCTCTGTCCTCTCAGTCATATCCCTGAGCTCCATAATGCTGCGATCGAGTGTATCTAATCGTGCTATGAGCGCAGCATCGTCCGTCTGGTGCTGCTTTTGGATCCGTCGTAGCAGCTCGTCACGGACAGACTCCACCATCTGCTGGAATCGGGCAGACTCCTGGAAGGGTTGTCGGCCATGCACAATAGCAAGGGAGATCCTAGAGGACTGTGTCGCAACTAGGGTGTCATAGGATCCCGTACCGTAGTACGTACCCCTGTGGAGACCACCAGCGGTGGTCACCCACAGCTCGTCCTCCGACGGAGCTGGAGCGGGCTGCGAGGAAGTACCGGCCTCTCCCGCAGCAGGTGCACTAGCAGCCGCCTGCTCCTTAAGCCGTTGAAACTCGGCCTAGAAAGCATGGATACTCTATAACTTCTAATGTCTAATGTACTTATTATTACTAAATACATGAATATTTATTTGCATGCATATTTACTAAGTTATATCAAAACTAACACGAAATATTAAAATTAATAAATAGAATTGTAATACTTACATAGGCCTGCTCCGCCCTCTCATCAATAAGCTTTCCGTCCTTCCGATGTGTGGCCAGAAAGACACTCACCATATTGGCGTCACCACCCCTCTTTACCTGTAATTAAATATATCAGCTTTTACTAATTTATCGGACTTGTATTAAAATAATATTTCTGAAATAAAAAGACATACCAGACGACGGAAATGTTTCATCATCGAAATCGACACACCGTACCACTTCGATCCCTGCTTCTTAGCTGCCTTGGCCTTCTCAGACTTTTTATTGTACCTTGGCTCGTCGAATCGAGCCTTCATTGTAGTCCACTGATCAGGGGTGATCCAACCTTGGATCGACTTTCCGGCACAATCACGTTTCTTCTGATCATCTATAGAGTCGCGGATCAGCTTAGCAGCGACGGAAGGGAACATCCCCTCGATCATCTTGGCCGGTGCGGTGGATAGAAAAACATATCCTAGAAGAGTGCAAACCAAATATTTATCAGTTATATATAATATGCAAAAAATATATGATTCATGTTAAAAGCAAATATATTTTAACCTTGAAGCGCACAAACCAGTGGGCATTCCTCTCGTCCGGAGCATCAGAGTAGTTTATCCAAGGACCGCCATAATCAGTCCTCAATAACTGGCCTAGGCATCTCTGTACCGACGGGGGACGATATCTATACAGACATATTATATTCATGAGATAAGTTAATTTATGATAAACACAGGAAAAAATAATAAACCAAAATACTTACTTTGTATTGTCGGCCCAGATCTCCGTCTTCGTCTCCTCCGGAGGTGCGCACGCATCATCTGCCTGATACTGGCCGGCCGTCGGCTCAGCCTCCTCCATCTGCTCATCTGTCTCCATCGTCGTATCAGCAGGAGGAACGCTACACTCGGAAGCAGTCTCAGGCCTGGAACTACTCGTCCTAGGAGATATGCCACGTAGCGTCCTGGCAGGCAGAGGTACTGTCCGATACAAAGGAGTACTGGGCGACGAGGATCCAGAGCCGGTACCAGTAGGAGGTACCGAAGGAGAACCCTGTCCTCTGCCATTACCAGTAGGCCGAAGGAGAACCCCGTGCCCCATGTCAGAACGATCCGTGACGACCTGTCATACCTGATAACAACATATGATGAGGTACAACAAATAATAGAGACTAGAAATATGAAAGTACAACAAAGATAAGATAATAACCAAGACAACATATGATGATACATTTTACAAAAAACATCTAAGTCCAGATAGTATATTCTACAAAAAACATCTAAGTTCAGATATTATATTCTACAAGAAACATCTAAGTTCAGATATTATATTTTACAAGAAACATCTAAGTCCATATAGTACATTTTACAAGAAACATCTAAGTTCAGATAGTAACCAAAACTAGATAATAACCAACTTTACATAATAAGAAAATGAAAGTACATCCAATCTAGCCTTTGGATTGTCTTTCGTCTTCCCCTTTACGTCCATTACAGTATTAATTATGTTGTCAAACACATTCTTCACGATATGCATGACATCAAGGATACTAATCAGATTGGTGCTCTAATATGGCAGATCCCAGAATATACTCCTCTTCGTCCAGTTATGAGTGCGACCAACTCCGTCACACTTGTAGCCCTTAGCAGGCTCTTCAATAGCTCTCGATAAATCTTTTACCTTTTTCCATATCGTGTATCCGGGCCACCTTGGCAGTGGATAAGCCTTCTCCACACCGCCAGCACAAAAAGCATTCATGTTCCTCCGGTACGGATGATCCTTCGGCAGGAATTATCGATGACAATCGAAGAAGCAAGGTTTGCCTCCGTGTTTCAAACGAAAAACCTTAGTACGGTCCATGCAATAGGACATGAAAGATGACCATGTGTGCTCCATCCAGATAACATTCCATAGGCCAGAAAGTCGTTGATGGTCCACATAAGTGCTGCCCGTATTTAAAAATTTTGTTTTCTAGAAACATCGTACGTGTTGGAACCTACTTTCCACAGCTGATTCAACTCATCAATCAATGGCTGTAAATACACATCGATGTTCCTTTTCGGATTATTCGAACCTGGGATAATAACGGTAAGGAACATATACGGAGTCTTCATGCACATCCAAGGCGATAGATTGTACGGAGTGACGATCACAGGCCAACACGAATACTGGGATCCCGAAAGTCTGAATGGGGTAAAACCATCGGAGCAGAGACCCAATCTGACATTACGCGGATCAGAAGCAAAATCTGGATACTCTCGATCAAAGTGCTTCCATGCTTCTCCATCAGATGGGTGATCCAACACTCCTTCAGTCTGTTCCCGTTTATGCCAACTCATGTTTTCTGCAGTTTCCTTCACCATAAACAACCGCTGCAACCGCGGCGTCAACGGCAAGTGGTGCATGGAATCGGTAGGCTTCCATGCACCGACAGACTTTCCTCTGCCACTGCCCTTATAGTGATCAGCACAACAAAATCTGCAGGCGTCTTCATCCTTGTCGTCTTTATAGTATAACATGCATCCGTTGCGACATGCATCGATTTTCTCGTATCCCATCCAGAGCGATCTTACCATCCTCTTAGACCGATGAAAGTCTTTAGGCAACTTAGCACCCTCAGGCAATATTTCAATAATCAACTCCATAAGTCGGTTGTAGCAATCTTGCGACATATTAAAATCGGACTTGAAGCTCAACAATCTTGTAACTACCTCCAACGGTGAATGATCCTCACAACCAGGATATAATGGAGTCCTTGCATTCTCCAACAACTCCATAAACTTTTCAGCATCGGTGTTCGGTGCCTCTTCAGGTGCTTCATGATTGTCCAGATCAAAACTAGGCCCCGCCGCGTCAAAAACCATGTTCACCAACCTATCGTCATAAGTAGCATAGTTATGGACATCCACATAAGGCTCATACTCCGATGCTAAAGACACAAGTTCTCCGTGCGCGCTCCACTGATAGTAATTTGGCATGAAACCCTTCGAGTATAAATGATACGTGACTTCCACTTCTGGATGATATTTTAAGTTGCGACATCTCACACACGGACACTTAATTTTGGTGCCGTCTATGTACTGAGGGAACGCCTTGGCAAACTGCAGGAACTGGTGTACACCCTCTATGAATTCATCCTGCACACCGTACATGTCATCAGGATGACGGTTGCATATCCAAGAACGATTCCGCAGATAGTAATTCAGCTCTATATCCATTTGAGGATAATTCTGTAAGATAGATACATGCACATCGTTGAAGACTTATAAAAGTAATAGGCGCATTAATCATGACATATCCTAAACATTGAAATAGAATTCCAAGTAATCATGATACAACAAGTGGTAATAGTGTATCACATGACATAACCATATGACCAATGTTTTGAGGGGTGCTATAGTGTATCAGAATTGATACTCAAAAGCACCAATTGTATACTTGGTATCAGAACATATATATTAGAAGGGGAAGATTTGGGCACAAGAAACTACCTAATGGCAGCGTCTGTATCAACTTGACATAGGCCATCATGTTACTATGTCAAGTACAGACTATAGGTATTAGGGAGTACAGTACCATGTATACTGGATAGAGGAAAAAATATATGTAGGATATGTATCGACCAAGTTCAGTTATTGGGGCAATATCTAGATACTCGAATTGATACTAGAACCTAAAGGTCAAAGTTGCATATAAGGTACCAAGACCAAATCAATCCTAAGTTCAACCACTCAGGACCCATGGGATTCATTTCCCTCCTCCTTTTACAATATTTATTATAAAACATTTTGTGGATCGATGCAAGAAATGTATGTGTCCGTGTGTATGTATGTATGTGTCCGTGTGTATGTGTCCGTGTTGTATGTGTGTATGTGTCCGTGTCCATACGCTACGTACCTTGGCCATACTAGCCCTAAGAGGATACTTGAGCAACAATACTATACTATATCCTAAGATACTATATATAAAGGTATCATTTAGGATATTCCAATATAATATACACTACAAGAATAAGGGCTTTTCTTGACGGTGATTCCCCGTCAAGAAATGGGTATCTTGACGGTTGCAGATCCGTCAACTAGGCTGGAGTCAAGAAAAGTCCCCCCTTTTCTTGACGGTCCCTGATAGGGCTTTTCTTGACGATTTTTTGTCGTCATTTTATGTAGTTTTCTTGACTGTTTTTAGCCGTCAAGATAGCTCTTTTTAGGAACCGTCAACATAGGCAAAAACTTTTCTTGACTCCGGCCTAGTTGACGGCTATTAACCGTCAAGAAAAGCCCTTCTGCAGCAGTATTGAGTTAATTGTTGACATTTTATAACCGTCAAGAGAAGCTGAAATCAAAATTCTATTTATAATTATATATAATGAATCGAACAGACACATAATATCAATAATCTAGAATATTTAATACATAAAATAACTATATAATCCAATTTATATATTAACAAACTGTATATTGTTCATACACCACAAACTTTCAATACACGTCCAACCACAAACACCCAACACTTGTCCAACCACAAACATATACAACCAAAGTAATGTAGTTTCCATACATCTTAGATGACGGCAAGGCCATGGCTTTCTTCTTCTTGTTCTCCTTGTACATCCCCCACAGCATCGAGCCTAGCAACAATTCCTCCAAGAATACTGTAATATCAATATTACATTAATAAAAGTACTAAGTCTGAGAAAGGTAAGTTGCTGATAAGTTGACATGCAAATCTACAGAGAGGCATGAAAGTAAATGTCTAGTAGTGGTTAGGGGAAACATACAACACAGTAAACTTCCTTGCTCAAGTGCAATACTGACAACTATAACAATATCGAATGCATTAAAGTAACATTTGAGTTCCACATAGAAAGAATAACTAAACCATATGCACACTATCGAATGCATTAAAGTAACATTTGAGTTCCACTATATCAACTTTAGATATGTGAATTTTCCAAATTCCTGTGTAAGCTCAATAATTATAGATGCAATAATGTTTCAAGTATAAATGATTTACAACTACAACAAAGAGCAGTAGGAGCAACTGCTCTCTGTTATGAAACTGATACTCCACAAAGTATAGCCAATAAACCATTCCTCCTATTATGAAACTGATACTCCAAGTTCCACCGATACTCACAAATTTCAAGTGTGGTATCAGTACCTAGAGAAGGCAAACTCTTTATGAAACTGATACTCCAATTTAGGGATAATAAAGTTAGGAACACATACCCAAAATTTTAGCTCAATTACAAAGTCAAAAAACCCAGCAACATATGTATCAAAGATTGAAAGCCAAGTAATATGGCAAAAATGACCAAATGTCTATTGCTAAAGCAAAATTACGCAACTTTTCTTCCTCATTATAGCCCCCAGTGAAACAACCGAACTAAAAAAATCAATCTTCAGAAAACAAACCCAAAATTGATACCCAAAAAATGATACTGACATATAGAGGTTGAGCAATATATAGAGGATGAGCAATCAGTAGAAAAGATAAAGAGATATGAGCATTATATATAGGGCAAGAGCACATGAGCCTACCCTTGGCAGGAACGTTGGACTTACTTGAGAATCACAATTTTGAAGGAAGCCCCTTATTGGATAGTATCCGATCTCAGTTCCTGGCAGACTTAATGCACCTTATGATACATCATCTATAAGAAACAAAATAAAGGTATTACAATGATAAGATAACACTTCACTGAATTTGGAAATATAAGATAGGAATTATAAAAGTTTACCTTCATCAATGAACTCTATAAATGCAAAATGAAGGACAGAATTTAGGCCACCGCAGACACGACAATCAACAACCTTCAACATGAACAATAAAGGTAGTTACAAAAAATATTAAAAAAAGTGCCTAATACTTTAAAACATGGAGATGGTGTATATGTAGTAGTTCAGCCTGATGAAGAAGAAGATAAAAATCCAACTAAGAGTTCACCAAGTATAAAAATTGCTTCAAAGGAAATGAATAGCTTGCATTCAAAAAGTAAAACATATGAAGGCACACAAGTTATATATAAGAGTCGTCTTCCTTCAAATTGTAGCTTTTCAGGAAGCCAAACATATTTTAAAAGTTATATCAACAAGTGAAACAAAACAAGCAAGGACATATATCTTACTCAAACTGCTATCCTGACAGATCAGAGAGAAGGATCACTTTTATTGCATAGCGCTATAAAGTTCCATCAACAGTACTATAATACTTTTTAATAGGACAAACCAACTTAAAAAAAATTATCAAACCAATTTAAAAAAATGAATATCAACTTTAATAAGTCAAACCAATTTGTTAAGTTACGATGTGTTAAAACAGAAATGCTGATATCTAACTACAATATTACAAGGCATAATGAATATTCTTGTATTAAAAATTACTTCAGATAATCAATTTATATGCAAACTTTGTTTAACACACTATCTGAAAATACTATGATAATCAAACACACACATGTGTAATATTAATTTCTGGGAAATCCAATCTCCGAAGGTTTGTACTGTATGCTAACAAAAGCATATAGTTCTTGAAAACCTATTTTGTATGCATGCATACTATTAATCAAGAATTCTACAATGCAGTCAAGCACACATTACTAGTTTAAAAAGAAAGAATTGATGTACATCATTGCCATTGAGATGTGAATTCTTAAAAAATAAGACAAAGTGGCTTTCCTCAAACAGTGGAGGAAGAAAATTAAGATATAAAGAGTTGAAGCTACTCCTGCGTGCAAGTTGTGGCATATGTTGCTTTCCACATTGGAAGAATATTTATCAAGATGAAGTTGGCCGTGGGCTTTCCAGAGGTGTCACCATTATCACCACCCTTTGGAAACATAATTACCACTAATCCCAATTGACCAAAATTAGACTTTTGTAGATAGGGTTTATTTGCCATTGACATTCTCCACGATTATGGCTTTCAAATTCCAGCAAGTTTTGGGTTCCTTTGCAGTGACCAATTGGAATATTGAACACATACAATCAAATTAGGGGGTTTTCGAAAGAGGGCTTCACCTTGGCATTCTCTCCTGTGTAGCCGCAGCCGATTCCTCAGCGAACACTACCTCGAGCAGGTAGAATGTGTAGATCTGGAGCACAAATTTTCAGAAAATCAAGAAAAAGAACCAACTTCAAATCCCTAAAATAAAAAATTTCACAAATTTGTAGAAATAAAAAGAGAAAAAGTTCTTTTTTTCATCTATATCATCATCATAACCCAAAAAGAGAAAGAAATCCTAATAAAACCCTAAGAAATGGTACCTCATGTCCTCTAGGTTGACATCATCATCGTCAAAATCCGCCTCCTCGTCCAAAACGGTGTCAATGGTCGATCGCGGCGTCGAAGCAGCGGAGCACGCCGTCGTGCCTCTTCTTCTTCCCACCGTACCTCTTCTTCTTTCCGAGATTGCTCTTTCTTGACGAAGGGGAGAACGACAAGAGATGGCACGGCGAAGTGCTCCGCTTCTTCAATGACCGGGATCAGGACGGCTGGGCTCGAAGGAGAGGAGTGGGAGAAATAAAGGGAGGAAGAGAGGAAAGGACTCAGAGGAGAAGAGGAGTTGAGAGAGAATTTTTTCATCGGGAGAAAGTTTGCTGCTTCTTTCCATAAAAACTAACCACAGCCGTCAACAAATATAAACAATTTGAAAAAATTACTATAATGGCAGTCAAAAAATTTGTGCCAATTTTTTCACACATACATTAATTGACGGTTTTCATTAATCCGTCAACAAAAAAAATTGTGTTTCTTGACGGATTCTCTAAAACCGTCAACTGTTATGGTAAAAATTTGCTAATTTAACTTAAAATGCGTACTTTTTTGACGTGTACCTAAAACCGTCAAGATAACCACTATTGTTGACATTTTTTGACGACCGTCAACTTATAAACCGTCAACCTAACTATTTCTATACCTTTTCCACCTATATGCAAATACCCACATATTGATACTTGTAGGCCAAGATGGCCCCTCTCTAACACCATGTTAGCTAGTATACTACTTAATATTTAACTAATTCACAAGGATATCAATGTATAGGCACACATAGATACATTAACTCCTCCATATTTCTAACCTTTAACAGAGCTAACTGCTCTCAAGTCCCCTCTCACCAAATAAACTCACCAAAACTCCACCTTTAGTAACCCATATGCTAGAACAATATTCACAACTCAAATCCAATTTTTAATAGAGAATTTCAGACCTAGAACAAATTTAATTAAATAACAGTCTCAAAAAAACTTTAATCCAAAGAAACTCATATAAATCTCACCTTTAGTATAAGAATAGGAAAAACCCAGATGCTTGAGCAAAATTCTCAACTCATAATGCAATTTTAATTAAAGAATTTTAAGAACCAAGAAAAATTTAATCAAAATAATATTCTTAAAAATACTTTAATCCCTATAAACTCGTAAAAAAAAAACTCACCTTTAGTTTATAAGAATCGAAAAAACCCAGAAGCTAGAACAAAACTCTCAACTCAAAAGTGCAATTCTGAATAAGGAATTTTCAGACAGAGAACAAATTTAATCAAAATAATATCTTAAAAAACTTTAATCCAAATAAACCCATAGAAATATCAACTTTATTACAAGAACTGACAGTATCCAAATGCTACATAAAAATTCTCAAAATCAAAAGTACAATTATGACTAAATAATTTAAAACCTAGAAAAACTTCAATCCAAAAAAAACTCACCTTTAGTACAAGAACAGTCAGAACCCAGATTTTACAACAAAATTCTCAACTGAAAATGCAATTTTGAATAAAGAATTTCAGATCCAGAACAAATTCATACCAAATAACCTGAGAACCCAGCTACTGACTCGTGTCAGAGTCATTTCCAATCTTATATGTGTCCGTGTGTATGTGTCTGTTTGTGTCCGTGTGCATGTGTGTCCGATTAGGGTTAGGGTTTCCCTGATCAACGAGGGGGGTGGTAGGAGGGGAGGGGCGTTGACCGACGAGGGGTGGCCGGAGAGGAGAAGGAGCCTAGTGGAGAGGGAGGGGTTGGCGAACGGTTGTCGGGCTCCGGCGATGGCGAAGGGGAGCGGCGATGGCTAGAGGTGGTGGAGTTGGCTGGAGGTGGTGGACGTCGGGCTCCGGCGATGGGCGAGGCACGCGGTGGTCGAACGAGCGAAGGGGGTTTGAAATTTTTGGGGAACGAGTGGGGGGAAAGAATTGAAGTCGGAACCCTATATTAAAAACATTAGCGACGTCACTAAAGACGTCGGTAAACGTCGCTATTGTTTGATATTAGCGACGTAATAACCCTTACGTCGGTAAACATCGCTATTACTAGTCAAATTAGCGACGTTCACCGACTTACACTACAAAAAATTTAAATTTTTCCAACGTTTTATAAACGTCGAAAAAAAGGTTAAAAACGTTGGCATAGAAATTTTCAACATTTTTTCAACGTTTTCGACAAACGTCATTGTCGCAGTTGGGAATTTACGACGTTTTAGATAAACGTCGATATAGGTAAAGACGACATTTGCGAGAACGTTTAATAAACGTCAAAAATTATGCAATAATGCGTAATAATTTTCCAACATTTTAATAAAAATGTCGAAAACTAAACTTCTTTCCCAACCTTTTGCAAAAACGTTGGGATTTCCTTTTCCAACATTTTTCCAATATTTTTCCAATGTTTTAACATAAACATCGGTATAGATAAAACCATTTTAAAAAAAATATATAATTTGAATATATTTGCCATGCACTTGTATTCAACCGACTTCCTATGGAGTAATTAAACCAAACTCCAATTAACATTATACATTCAATAATACATAATTTACAAAATAATCTTTTAATGATCAAAATACAATATTTTAATATACAACCGAGTTTAAGAAAATAAAATAAGTCAAAATACAACATTTTACTAGATTGTCAAGTTTGCAACAATTATTGTCGAGTTTGCAATAGAAAGCAATTGAAGGAGCAAAATAAGTTTCTGTCGCTGCCCATGCACATGAACCTGTAGAAAAATTTATGAGAGAACTTCAAGATTCTATACTTGCATATAAGTGATGAAGTCTAAGAAGCAAATGAAGGCATTTATACATGAGATGCCAGTGCAGTGTAAAATAACTAAGCAGTGTAAAATAACTAAGTAATATGTAAAAAAACATTTAGGTTATGCTATCTACAATAATTGTCTCAATAAGTGGACTTCTACGTCAGCCAATAGCCTCACCTAGCAATTCTGCAATTTACATATGTACTTGGACACTGAAAATACACTAAAGATGGTACAGAATTGATAGATCGACCAACATTTATCCAAACATCATGTTATTGGCATTTTAGCATGTGTTAGTCGGGTATACAGCAAATTCACCATAGCTGCTGCCATAAATGACTATGAAAACTAGAATAAGCCAACCTTACATAGTAAGTACCCAGAAAAAGTGAGATGGGATGTCCATCTATTTCAATTGGGTTCCCATAAAAGCTACAAATAATAGTGACAACCTTGATAGTATCAGAATTAGCATCAGACACAAAAAAAATAAGTTGCCATCCAAGAATAAATATGCAATAATATTTCAATTGGGTTCCCAGAATAAATATGCACAAACACAAAAAAAAACAAGTTGCCATCCAAGACTTAAAATAAAAGAACTTTATTTGATGCAAGGTTGGCAGTATCGGAATTAGCATCAGATCATTCCTATTAGTATAGGGATTAGCGGTATAGGCAATATCAGTAGTTTCGAATCGGATATCGTATTTTTTTGGTATTGAAAAGCAAATAATTGTTAATAAATTATTAACATTTTAGAAAATATATTTTTTACATTTAGGCATAATTTTTAGTATTTCCAGTGTTGTTTCTTAGTGGTTTTGAAATTTAATGAAATATTAGTCATCCTTGCCGATTGGTTTACATGCGACATATAAGTTTTCTTTTTCACATGCTTTTACAAACTTACTATACTTTTATACCCTTGTTAATTGGTCTTTTTCGTTCAATTTTCTTTACCGAATTGCCCGGAAAAGAGAACCCCAATGTCGGTATCGGTCCGTATCGGGTATCGGTCAGTATCGGATCCGGACATGCCAAACAGTATCAGTATCGGCTCGGCCATATCGGATTGGTATCGGATGATACTGCAAACTATGATTTGATGAACACGAATAGAATTTTGAGACAGAAAACCAAACCCTAAAGTGCAGGGACAAATCTTGACAGGTATGAAAATTATAACTTTGATATGGAGATGTACCATGTTGACAAAAGTATAAACAACAAAACAATGGTAAAAACATACCAGTGTATAGAATTGCAAGCTTCTACACATATTTAGGTAAAAGCCACTCGAGTCGGATGAGTTGATGATTTGCATGAGACTATAATTTTCCTTCTTACATGGATGAGGCAAAAAAAAACTCTCGTTAAGAATTTTTAAAGAATTCTTATGATGTAGTGGTTACACGCAAAGATTATCAAATAAATCAGCAGTTTTTATAAATCTTGTTGTCCTTTTTCTTCTGCAATCAGTAGCTTTGGTTGTGCACATGCATGTATTTCACCTAATGTCTTAATCAAACTTTTTAGGCGTCCAGCACTGGGACAGAGGATTGCTAGTGCAGACATGAATTCATTTCATAGTGATCCCACTTTTTTTTACCCTGGATGTCTATTTCACTGACATCTATTGTTCAGGATTAATAGAAGAACATGAAAATATTAGCAAATTCTGAAGTTTTAATAACCATCCCGCTAACTCAAACATTATACTTCAAAGATTATAGCACTCCAACAATTTCAACCAACACAATAATTCTACATACATCTTAAGAAATATATATATCTTATATTTTTTCCCTAAACAGATGAAATTTTTGTGTAGAGGAGAACACAAACAAGCATTCTTTGCTAGAATAATGAACAATAAAGAAAACGATGCAACTAAAAGCGACAATGAAAAATAAACATTCTAAGGTATATCAATATCAAATATCATATATAGTACCTGTGTAATAAAAAATTTCTGCTTACACTTCTGAACAATTTTCAAGAAAGTATCGCATGTCATATCCTGCAAAAGGTTTATTCAAAAAAACAGGACTCGATAAGGACAGATATATATGAGTAATCTAATAAAGTACACAAAATGTAACAACAAATATAAAAATTTCATTCCAGACAGAGCATTATCAATAAAATTAGGGACAAGTAAATAATACATGCAATAATTAATACTTTATAGGGTATACGTGTAAAAAGAATCAGTTTCGGGGGCACAAGTAGAGGCCTATAATAATGATACTTTAGAGAGTTAAAGTGCAAAACACCCTATTATCGGATTTTTGCTAAAAGGCAACAGCTTAAATGCTCAATGCATGAAGGTATAAGACTAGTTTCATTAGTCTAAATTTGATCTCCCCTTATGTTGTAGGATAGAATATTTCCAACCAAAAAATTATGGAGAGGATTACTTGAAGATTATAATGTGAATGGTGCATAGAGGTGTGTCGCTTGTGGCATATTATGATACACATAAGCCAACAGGAGAATTGTCAACAAAATCACCTTCAAATAATATCCTTCAGACATTCTGAAGATGTTTATAATAATGTTGCATTCGAATCTATGAAAAAATAGTATCAATGGGTTATAATTTTAAGTCTGGATTATAATTTTTCAGTCGGGAGTGTTCTTTCCAAATGATTCAGTATCATAACTGAAGAACATTTCAAACAGTCTCTTCGAATAAAAAACTTATGCATAACTTGTTCACAATAGCTTCAAAACAAAAACAAATAAAAATCACCTGAACTCCAGGATGTGTCTCATGCACGAACTCAACAGAAAGTGGTCTCAAACAACATAAGTTGAACTGTCAAACAACAGAAGTGCGTCTCAAAAATCAAAATTAGATGTTCAATTTTTTCAATCATCAAAAGCGGAATTGCATATATATTAGACTGCCACATTATTCATTAGACGATACAAGCTAACAAAGCATGCCTGGAAGCAAGGGAGGGACTTAATGTCATCTCAGTCACATATAACAACTTTAGGCAATGAAGAGAAATGACAAAAAACTAATTTCTGGATATTAAGTGAATACTCTTGCTCATTAACAAATTTGCAATTAGCTTGCCCATGTGTTATTGGGGGGAAATAATTAGAACATTTGTATAACCATGGTTGTTTGGAAACATACTTTCATTAGGTTACAGAAACTAACTTTCCCAATTTCTTGTAGTTTTTTGATGCCAAATAGGCCCTTAAAATAAATAAATCCCGTATGCTATGAGAGGAAGAACGAAAAAGCTTGAAGCTAACTTGATAAAAGAAAGATTATTAGTAAGTTCTTAATTGAGATACTGAACCAACGTATAGAGAAACTTAACTAACAGTATATAACACTTGTTTAATTTAACTTATTCTCCTTTAAGATGGATACACTAGACTTGTTTATTTTAAAAAAGTTAACCGTCTGCAAAACATGCTATATTATATCCTAATATTTTGCAGGCATTTGGACGTACTCCGCTTACTAATATCAGCCCAAAGAAAACTTTGGAAGGAGCTTTAGCTGGTCTTAGTTGTTGTGTAGTTGTCGCAGTAATTTTATCCAAAATTTTTTGCTCGCCTGCATCTTTAGTAAGGTACCTACTAATAGTTTAACAAATCTTATTTTTTTCCTATGCTTCTTACTGACAAATCTTTTTTTTTCCTATGCTCCAAATGGCATGTGAGATTTATTTGTGGAACTAGTTACTCTTAAATCTCTTCCATTTCAGACGAATGTATCCTGCCAGAAAAAAAATGATGTGTTTTGATGCCCAAGTTGTATGAATACTCTTCCAGATGATTATATCAGCGTCCGTATCTTACACATACGATAAGAAACTTCCATGACACTCTTGTCAAGTATCCCTTGTATATCTTGGTTTCATAGGGACCCAAAACATGGTTGTAATGCCTTGGCATGGCCGTAAACATGTGAAACATTATTTTGATTCTAGAAAATAATATTTCTTTCAAAGCGTGCCCATGCTAGAACTATTTGAAACCAAGCTACTAGTTAACACATGCATAAATTCTTCAGCAACAATACAGAAGAAAATGTTCTCCATGTTGCCTAGGTTGATACCAAATGTCAGGTGCCAAAAGAAAATTATGATGCTTACAAAAATCCTCTAATTATTATCAAACGATCAATTCAATAAAGAGACTAAAAAAGAAGGATGGGTAGAGACGAAGGAGTGAGAGAGGACCTTGATGGCCGCAGTGACGGTAGCAAGGACGACGGCGGTGATAGCGGTGACGACAGTAGTGCCGGGCTCGGCCTGCTGTGGTTCGAAAAATAAAAACGTGCCTCCTTGTCGTCGTGAATCGCCCAACCTGACGATGTTGGAGAATATTAAGGTAAGCGAGGAGGGAGAGAGGGGGAAAGAGAGAGATACCCCTGTCGGAGCCCCCTTCTTGCAGCGGGCCGACACCTCTGTGCCTAATCGAAAATCCGTCGACGCTGTGCTCACTCGACTCGAGTCTCGGCGTCCGCCGTCTTACTCATAGATCTGAAGCCAGTGCCCACAGGCGAGCTCCACACGTCAGCGGCTGAGCCGATCTTTCCGGCGGACCCAACGTCTAGTCGTCGCTCCTTCGACGCGACAAAGCCGAGCCCCTCTCTCTAGCTCTTCCGACCAAAAATATGGTAAGCATCCTACTGGAGAGAGAGAGTTTGAGAAGTCAGAGAGGAAGAAATAAAAAAACCCTCATCCTTGCCCTATGTGACTATGTCAATAAAGAGCGCAAAAAAAAAAAAAAAATAGCCAGCAGTTTCCTTTTCTTCCCATGTATCAATAAACCGACGGTTTTTTCTTTCTTTTGACTTAAAATAATCCGAATTTTCTTGTTTTCTTTTTCTTAAGTCAAAATAAATGGACGTTTGTACAAATTAGTCACATATTTTCAACGTTTACAACAAAATGTCACCTAATTTATCAACGTTTATTATAGAACGTTGGCATATCATGTATATACCGACTTTATCATAAATACCAGAAAATAAACGTCGAGAATTCTCAACCTTTACTAGAAAACGTCGATATTTTTTGACGTTTACTGCAGAACGTAGGTATATCATACCTAAGCCGACTTTAACATAAACGTCGAAAAAATAAATGTTGGAAAAGCTATATTTTCTTGTAGTGTTATCAGCAACGTTATTATTTTAACTTAAAAGACGTCGCAGTAACGCCGCTAATAGCGACGATCAGCGGCGTTTTATTTATGCGTCGCTAATTCCCTTAACGGTAGCGACGTTTTCATTAAACGTCGCTAATTTCGTCAGTAATATGACTTATTTTGGTAGTGTCCCTTCTATCGTAAATCTTATCCTTCTAACGTGCTTGATAGAGGTTAAGAAGGTAACCTATACTGTTAGTCCCTTGGCGAACAATCGATGGAAAACCACGAATTCAGAAACTATTGTAAAGACAATATTTCCAGCAACAACACCTTAAAGAAGGTGATGTTGTATTACGGGAATCTAAAAAGATTTCGTAATATTTCTCGAAGGCAACAGAACCGTATAACTTCTAAAGAGAAGCCACAGTATTCTCGAAGGCAACAGAACCGTATAACTTCTAAAGAGAAGCGACGGTATTCTCGAAGGCAACAGAACCGTATAACTTCTAAAGAGGAGCCACAGTATTCTCGAAGGCAACAGAACCGTATAACTTCTAAAGAGAAGCGACGGTATTCTCGAAGGCAACAGAAGAAGAAGAAAGCCTGCTGGGGTGAAAGATCACCGGCGCTCAAAGCTATATCCGCCTTACGGACAAGCCTCCAGGAACCAGCAAGTTCGAAGAGAACTTTAGAACGCTGGCCAAAAATGTCGACGACTCCTCGGAATAGCAGCAGCACTTCTCTCTCTCTCTGAAAATTCTCTGATTATTTTCTGTAACCCTGGAGAGAGGAGATGCTCCTGATATTATAGGTACGAGGTGGGCTTTTCAAATTCTGAACGCACGTCCTGGTTTAATGCCAGATCCGGATTTTCTGGATCTGAGCCATTTTCGGATCTGAGCCCACAAGACCCGCGGACGTTACATAATTTGAACGGCCCACTCGACCCGCTCGACCCGTACGTCCCGTACGCTCCGTACGCCTCGCACGCCACGCAGGGCCACGCAGAGGCTCGCGCACGAGCGCAACTAAAGCGCACAATGCGCCTTGCGACGAGCTGTCGTGCTAAGTGCAAAGTGCCATCAAAAAGCCACAATAAGCCTCAAAAGCCCATTAGCCCAAGCCCAAGCCCAAGCCCGAGCCCGAGTCCGAGTCCGAGTCCGAGTCAGAGTCCGAGTCCGAGTCGCTAAGCCCCTTCGGGGCTTAGCTCCAATCTATTTTCATTTTGGCCAAAAGTTGGTTTCTTATTCTCACCTCTATGTAAAATCCCCCCACATGGCACCCTCCATTGGGCCTCAACCCATGTGCATCTCTCTATTCCTTCATAAGTAATATATAGAGATACATATTGGTGTGATTTTCCGATGTGGGACTATCTTTTAACAATAGAATGTTGTGAACACACACAACACATAGATTAAAACACCAACAATCCCCCACATATCTCTATATATATGAGTTAAGCGTTCCACATAATAACTGTCCATTATGCATTAGGATAGATGTCGCTGACGACTTGAATCTTCCCGCATGGGTTGAACAACAGTATGATACAAGAATGGACTACGCCTTGAATTCTGTACCACAACTGTAATTTTTTCCACTCACATAATGTAGTTATCTGTGCTTCTGGCTGCACATTAAAGGCCTTGTGCCAGCCTGGATTTCAATGTATGTATTTTGGGCGTCTACAAATTTACCCTCAAGAAATGGCCTATTTTTCTGTCCATACATTATAGGTGAGTTCTTTATTAAAGAGACATGGCATGAAGCGTCCAACGCTTCCTTTGCGGTGCTACGCCGCTATGACATGGCCTTAAGCCGAGGACCTTACCCCGAATCACCGGGAACCTCATCGTAGTGTCATACTACCCGTAGCATGAGGTCTAGCCCCTTTGTAGTGCCAAACTACCCAGCATGAAGCCTTACGCTTCTGTGCGGTGTTACGCTGCTACGACATGGCTTGCAAGGCCGAGGCTTTATCCCTAGCCGGGTTTACTTCATTGTGGTGTCGTGCCACCCGTAACATGAGGAACACCTCCTCTTTGTAGTGCTGACTACATCCCTCTTTAATTCAATATACAGCATTAGGCCAACTGCCTATTTGCGGTGCTACGCCGCTGTGACTTGGCTAACATAGCCGAGGATTTACCTCTTTCGAGAACCTCATGGTGGAGTCACCGCCACACATAGCATGGAGTCACACTCCTTGTAGTGCTGTGCTACCATGCTTCCTGTAAAGCATAACAGACCTTCACTCAGTCTGAGAACTCATTAAGGCATTATGCCATCCTTCCCACAGGATCAATTTTCCGTAGAAAATTCATAGTAGACAACAGTGGTTCTGGGTCCGAAACCCTTCCATGTTCCGCAGAACAAGTACCCACTGTTAACTAATAATTTTCCAGTCAATAGTCCTCCCTTGAATCAAAAAATTAGATATCTGGTAGATTTCTCTTTGAACCAATAACATAAAATTTATTGATAGGATTATAATGACACAATATTAGAATGCCTTCAAACCCATCTTCCTTGCTGTGTCCTCGACCAGCTGTAGTTTGAGGCCTTTCGTGAACGGATCCGCCAGGTTCTCCTGACTCCGAACATCGATCACTGCAATGACGTCTCGTTTGATGAGATCATTCACTGCTCTGTGCTTTAACCGCACAGTCCTCTTCTTCCCGTTAAAGAGTTCATTTGATGCTACTGCTGCTGCCGCCTGGTTGTCACAGTATATCGGAATTGCCGATATCTGAGCTCCAACCACTGGAAGATCATACATGAGCTCCCGAAGCCACTCTGCTTCATCTGCAGCAACATCCAATGCAAAGAATTCAGATTCCATGGAGGAGCGATATAACATTGTCTGCTTCTTCGATTTCCACGATATAGCAGCTCCGCCCAAGGCGAATATGAATCCACCTGTAGAATACTCGCTCTCCACCTCTGAACACCAGCTAGCATCACTGAAGCCTTCCACTACTGACGGATCTCCGCTGTAGTATAGTGCAAATATCTGAGTCTTTTTAAGATATCTCATAACACGCTTCACAGCATTCCAGTGTTCAACGCCTGGGTTGCTAGTGAACCGACTCAGCATTCCTACCGCAAAAGCTATGTCAGGCCTTGTGGCAGTAGTAGCGTACATCAAGCTTCCGATGACGCTGGCGTACTCCAATTGCTTGACGCTTTCTCTCGAATTTGGCTCCAGCTTCTGATCACTCCGGTACGGTGTATCAATTATAGGAAGATCTTGATACCCGTATCGAGTGAGCATTTTCTCAATGTAATAAGATCGTGACAGTGCTATTCCCGTGCCTGTCCGGATGATTTTGAGCCCCAAGATAACATCGGCATCCCCCAAGTCCTTCATACTGAACTTGGTCGAGAGAAATTTCTTTGTCTCTGTGACACAGCTTAAATTCGTACCTAGGATTAGCATGTCGTCAACGTATAGACAAACGATAACTCCTCTTCCGTCAGCAAACTTAGTATAGACACACTTGTCTGTTTCACTGATCTTGTAGCCATTTGACCTTAACACTTTGTCAAACTTCTCATGCCACATTTTGGGAGCTTGTTTCAAACCATACAGAGACTTCATCAACTTGCAGACTTTGTCTTACAGACCTCTGACGACAAAACCTTCTGGTTGTTGCATGTAGATCTCTTCTGTCAGCTCGCCATTAAGGAATGTCGTTTTCACATCCATCTGATGTATCACTAGTTTGTGTATTGCTGCTAGAGCAATTAACAATCTGATGGTTGTCATCCGAGCTACTGGAGCATAAGTATCAAAATAGTCGATCCCCTGTTTCTGAGCAAACCCTTTGGCCACTAGCCTGGCCTTGAATTTGTCGATGGTTCCATCTGCTTTCATCTTCTTCTTGAAGATCCATTTGCATCCGATGGGTCTTGCTCCTTCTGGCAGGTCAACTAACACCCATGTATTATTGGAGGTGATTGAGTCAATCTCATTGTCTATCGCCTCCTTCTAGAATACAACATCTCTGGTCTTCATCGCTTCATCATAGGTAAGCGGATCTGCTTCCACATGATAAGTGACGAAGTCATCTCCGAAGTCTTTCGGCCTCCTTACTCGCTTAGTTGACGGCTCGACGAGTTCTGGTTCAACTGGTGTCTCTTCGACAATAGCTTCTTCTTGGACTACTGGTTCTTTAAGGACTTATGTCTGCTTTGCACTCTCATCATTCTCCGGAAGATCCGCGAGAACAATATTTTTGTGCCTTGCAAACTTGTCTTCAAAATATTCAGCATCGCGAGATTCAATGATATGATTTGATTCTATATCAAGGAATCTCCGAGCATCACTCTTCTCGGCATAACCCAAGAAGATAGCCTTAGTGGTCCTAGTCCCCAGCTTCTGAATCTTCAGATCTGGGAGCTTCACGTAAGCCAGACACCCCCACACTCGAATGACATTCAAGTTAGGTCTGACTTTGAACCAGAGTTCATGAGGTGTTATGTCCGAAGTTGCATACGGTACTCTATTGAGAATGAAAGTAGCCGTTAATGCAGCTTCTCCCCAGAAGCTCTTTGGAAGACCCGCAGTCAACAGCATAGAGTTCATCATCTCTGTCAACGTTCTGTTCTTCCTTTCTGCTACTCCGTTGGATTGAGGAGAGTACGGAGTCGTCGTCTCATTTATGATTCCATGTTCTTTACAGAATGATGAGAAATCATGAGACTGATACTCCCCGCCTCGATCACTCCTTAGCCTTTTGAGTTGTTGTCCAGTTTGCCGTTCAGCCTCGGCCCTGAACTCCTTAAACTTCTCGAATGCTTCGTCTTTAGACTTGAGCAGGTAGACAAAAGCATACTTTGAGAAGTCATCGATGAAAGTAATAAAATACTTCATCCCAGCTTTTGTAGAGAATTGCTTAAAATCACAGATATCTGAGTGAACCAACTCCAGAAGATCTGTGCTTCGATGGACCCTGTGAAAGGGTTTCCTTGTGATCTTCGTCTGAGCACACACTTCACATTTCTCTACCTTACCCCCACACTTGGAGATAAGTCCTAGGCTAGACATCTTGTTAATCCTTTTACAATGAACATGTCCTAGCCTATTATGCCACAACTCAAAAGAATAGTTCAAAGTAGAAATAGCATTAATATCATTTTTCTGGGTTACAACAAGCTAAATTTTGTACATTCCTTCAGTCTGGAAAGCTTTTCCGAAGAATGTACCCTTCTTGGACATCACTATCTGGCCAGCATTGATGTCCATCCTCAAGCCTGCGTTACAAAGCAGGCTCCCAGAGATCAGGTTCTTAGCAATTGCAGGAACATGCTTCACTCCTTGAAGCGTCAGAGTGTTCCCCGATGTGAGTTTCAGCTCCACCGTCCCGATCCCTAGTACTTCAGCTTGTGCCTGGTTTGCCATTATGACTTTCTCGGAAGTTGGCTCATAGGAGTCGAACCATTCCTTGTCTGAGCAGACATGATATGTCGCACCAGTGTCTATCCACCAGTCTGAGTCAACTCCTACATTTGTAACCTGCGCTATCATTGCAACCAGATTAGTAACCAAAGAAACCTTACTAGGCTCACCTTTTTCTGGTTCCTTGCAGTCACTTTTGTAGTGGCCCTTCTTGCCACATTTGTAACAAGTCACATGGGACTTGGACTTCTGATTCTTGAATGAAGGACTCTTCACTTTCAGATTAGTGAAGTCCTTCTTTTTCTTGTGAGGAGAAGCCGTCTGCTTCCCCTTGTACTCTTTGGCTTGGACCAGATTTGCTTTCGCTAGTTGTTTGGACAGAGAATCCATCTTCTGTTGAGAGCGCATCTCGTCCTCAACATGGATCTCTTATAGGAGATCTTCCATACATATGTCCAGCTTCTTGCGGTGCATCCTTGCATAGAAGTTGCTCCAACCCGCAGGAAGTTTAGAGACGATTCCTCCAACGACAAACTTGTCGACAAGAGGCATCTTCTCGTCATCCAACTTTTGGCGCAGCTTCAGAAACTCCTTTACTTGGGGCAGCATAGCCTTCTCATCTTCGAAGGTCCACTTGTGGTATCTTTCAACCAAGAAGATCTTGGACCGATTCTCGTCATCTTCGTACAATTTCCCCAAGGAGTCCCAAATCTCTTTGGCAGAATTCTTCTTGGAATAGGACTCTGCCAGAGAGTCTTCCAAGCTATTGAGAATCAACAGTTTACAGATACTGTTTTCTCTAATCCATTTTGCCTGCTTGGACTTAGCAGCTGCAATAACTTCTACGGTTCCGGTTGTTGGAACGATCGGTTCTTCCTCATTCAGCACGTGATCAACTTCCACGAGTTGAATGTTTAAGGTTACTTTTCGTTTCCAGATTTGGAAATGTTCGCCGTCGAATTTCTCCAACTTGTTAAAGTCGGTATTGACGAGCGATGCACGTGAGTTATCCATCTTCTCGATATAGCTTTGAGATTATTAGTCCCTTGGCGAACAATCGATAGAAAACCACGAATTCAGAAACTATTGTAAAGACAATGTTTCCAGTAACAACACCTTAAAGAAGGTGATGTTGTATTACGGGAATCTAAAAAGATTTCGTAATATTTATCGAAGGCAACAGAACCGTATAACTTCTAAAGAGAAGCCACAGTATTCTCGAAGGCAACAGAACCGTATAACTTCTAAAGAGAAGCGACGGTATTCTCGAAGGCAACAAAACCGTATAACTTCTAAAGAGAAGCCACAGTATTCTCGAAGGCAACAGAACCGTATAACTTCTAAAGAGAAGCGACGGTATTCTCGAAGGCAACAGAAGAAGAAGAAATCCTGCTGGGGTGAAAGATCACCGGCGCTCAAAGCTATATCCGCCTTACGGACAAGCCTCCAGGAACCAGCAAGTTCGAAGAGAACTTTAGCCTTGCGACGAGCTGTCGTGCTAAGTGCAAAGTGCCATCAAAAAGCCACAATAAGCCTCAAAAGTCCATTAGCCCAAGCCCAAGCCCGAGCCCGAGTCCGAGTCCGAGTCCGAGTCCGAGTCCGAGTCGCTAAGCCCCTTCGGGGCTTAGCTCCAATCTATTTTCATTTTGGCCAAAAGTTGGTTTCTTATTCTCACCTCTATGTAAAATCCCCCCACATGGCACCCTCCATTGGGCCTCAACCCATGTGCATCTCTCTATTCCTTCATAAGTAATATATAGAGATACATATTGGTGTGATTTTCCGATGTGGGACTATCTTTTAACAATAGAATGTTGTGAACACACACAACACATAGAATAAAACACCAACATATACTAGATAGACATGTCCCACTGTTACCTCATACTACTAGTTTAACTCTTGTAAGTTGGGTAGAATGCCTCACAACCTAGCATCCTATTGTTCTTAGGATCCATTAAGGTAGTATAATTGAAGGTCACTAATAGGCTTATTTAAAGGACCCTAACCTATTTGGTCAACCAAGGACTTAGAGAATGAGGCAGTAGGACGACCGTATAGGCACGAACACCGGACAAGACTTAGATTCTTAAGGAACTTGAACTCTCTTTTTTTCTTTCAATCATTATCTCTCATACTTATATTTTGGACTAACTTGACTAATACTGCTAATGTAGCCTAGTTTTGCAAGCTTATTCTTTATCGAGCTTGTTCACGACATATGTTTATTGGAGAGCTCCCACTAACATATTGTCTAATCAGAACCGGTGTATGATGGTCTGATCAACCAGTACATTTTGGCTTGCCCTACCTACGATTACTCTACGTAAATAAGATATAGTTAACAAATATACTCGACCTTTAGGATCTTATCCGTGTCTGCCTTGACCACCCTCTTTGAACTATTCAATCGTTTTTGAACCCATATTGTTATTCGACCTTATCTCCTCTTGATACCATACTATTCTTTAATGCATGTTATCTTGATTAACTTTAACCCTTAACCCTCTTTATCTTAATTCTTACGTTAACTAGCGACCCTCATTCATTACCTAAACCATATCCATAAATTATTCCTAGTTATCTAAATCACGACTTTCTGATTGCATGTTTGTGTGGAACGTCGTTTCTTTGTCTCGCCCAAATTTAATCATTTTTTATATCGATGCTCCAATCCTCTCAAACCTACATACCTTAGTTATTTCTTAATTTCGAGGATGAAATTTTTGTAAGTTGGATAGGATGTAAACCCCCTAAATTTTTTCTACAATATTTTTTATTGATTTTGGTATTGGTTTCATTTTTTGGTATTTGTACGTCGAGTGCGAATACGTATATCCAAGGTATATATTTTATAAAAATATTTATTATAGCCTTTCTCCATTTACTTTAAAAAGTATATTTTTTTTTATAGTCATGATTATTAAAAACTTTATTTTATTTTATTTGTTGCAAAAGTATATGTGATAATTTAAAAAAAAAGAATTTTGTAACTAATATGTCATATTCGCATGCGAGATACATGAAACTTAATTCATGTATATATTTCTAATTTTCAAATTATTATTTATCTTAATTTATTGAAACGATGTTTTGAAGTTATTTCCTATTAATATTTAAAATATTTATTATTTTTGAAATTAATTATTTTATTATTTATTATAAAGATATTTTGAAATTTTTGGTTTAATGTTTAAATTTGTTATGGTAATTCAAATTAAGATTTGAATGGTTGATTTTAATTTTTAATAAGTTTAAATTATAGATTAGATTTATACAGGTTTAAATTTAGATTTGGGATAAGATTAACTTATTTTTTAATCTATTTAAAATTAAATAAGGGAATATCCACTAGGGGATTTAAATCATCCTAGTTTATTCCAACTAGGAGTTCTATCCCCTATATATAGGGGAGCCTCCATATTATTTTCCATCACAACTACTCCACAAATTTCCACCACAAACGTGAATGCATCGTATCTGTGTCCAATTTATTTCCGTGTTAACCGTGACGGCCTCGGGTCCGACCCCGGGTGTCTTTCCAATAGATTATTTTTTTATATATATACATCACAATCCAATTCCCGTGTCTGACACATCGACACGATCCCTAAAACCTAATCCTAAACTCTAGCCTAACTCTACACCTGTTGAAAACGTGCCCTTGGCCGAGCCACTTCGCTAGATGCCCTTTCCTCGACTTCCTCGCTGCCCACACTACCACCACCAATGCTAGCCTCCCAGGCGATCCATCACCACCTCACCGCCCGACACCTGTAGCCCCGTCCTGCCATCATCACCATCTCAACCACCACCACCACCATTCCGACCCTGACCACCACCATATTCACTGTCCATACCACAATTGACCACCGATCGCAGACCCTACTATCCCTACACCGCCATTACCACACCACCTGGAACTCACCACCACCATCCCAGACAAGCCCCCGCCACAACTGATAACCACCACCCGGAGCACCATCACCATAGTCGGACCAACCGCCTCTGACTACTTCTTCCCTGTCACCCTACCACCATCGTCCCAAGGCCAAGTTTTCGGCTAACATCACCATCTCGTCCACCACAGACCATCTGTACCAGCCAACCCGACTAACTCTGGTCGACACCACCGCCACCAGAAATCCCATCACCCACACCACCAGAGAGAAAAATATATAAATAAATAAAAACTCCAACCTTCCCCTCCGGTCGTCCCGACCCATCGCATGGACTCGCCCCCAATTCCTAGCAGCGCACGCAGTCGAGCCAGATCCGGCGTCATCCCAAACCCGAGTAGTCGCTGCCTCCGTACTACGGCGTAGACCCCAGCGCCACCGCCTGGCTTTTTCACACACGCGACCTTCGCGCCAACGTGGGGTAGGTGGAACCCCTCCTCTGTCGAGCCAGTGTCGCCGACCCGAAGCCTGCACCGCCCCGAGCCGCTCTCGTTCCCCCACTTTCCATCTCCCCCTTCTCCTTCGAGCGTCCCTCCAGTTCTCTTTCGTTCTCCCCCTTTTCTTTCCCTTCCATTCTGTGCTCTCCTCACTCTGTGCTCTCTTCTCACCAGCTCTTACTTCATTCTCTATCTGTTTCTTAACTATGTTCTCTGTCATTCTTAAACTCCTCTCTCTCCCTTTCTTAACACTTTTAAGGAGAGAAAACAACTGCCATTATTTTTTAGTAATTCTTATTGTTTAGTTATTCTATTTTTATTTTTTTGTGTCTGTTATTAATTATCATTATTATTATTATTATTATTATTTATAATGACTTTTATTATTTTTCTTATAAAAATTAGTTTAGCAGTACTTTTAGTGTACATAAATTTGTATATATTACGTTTTGAAGGCTAGTAGGAGTATATGTATTATCAGCATTAGTATATTCTTAAATTCTAACTTTATGATACCAAAGATACGGCTTCGGCTTAAGATTATTTTGTGGTATTTTTTTTTATCAAAAATGCAGATTTCAAATTATAAAATAATTTTCTAGTACTCCCCGGATATTTATCTAGATTATTTTCTAACCATCTAAAAATATAGTTTTTGGCTTAAGAAGTACATTTTACAGAACTTAGAGTTATTAGATCTAAAGATAAATTGTGAGTAATAAAATGTATTTCCATGTTATCATATATATTTTCAAGTAGTATATGAAATGTATTTACTAAGTAAATTATACTTCTCGACCTAAAACAATTTTACTATATACTAATATTTTGAGATAATAAAATTTAGTTTTCAAGCATTACAAAATATTTTCTAAAATCATATATATTATTTATCCAAAAATAATTCGGTTATCCTCATGTCCGTGCTTAATCCCATCATTCATATACCCTCGCTAATTCTGGACTACCTTATGTCAACCCTAACAAATCTGACCGTTCTGGAGCCGATGGAACAGTCTGTGCCATCATCAGAGGCCGTCTTGCGTAGTTGTAACATCGAAGTCATATGCTGTGTGTAACACCCCTGAATTTTTGGAATTATTTTTTATTATTTATTCGATTAAATAGAATTTTATGGAATTTATGAATATTTTTGATTAAATAGTTATTATTATAGATGACCTTAGCCATGGTTAAGATTTGGAGTACAAGACGACTAAGAATTGTGACACGGATAGTGTACACGCGTGCTTTGACTAGTGTTTTAGCCATGATAGGGAAGCCCGAGCCATAGGTGTGTTCTAAGTAGGAAAACCAGACCAAGTTGTGACTTAACCCACACCGATGATTTATTTATTTAATTATTAGATTATTGACTTTCTATGAGACCCGGTTGTACCAATTTATCCCCGACCTGACCCGAACCAAATTCAAATCTAAATAGACATGTAGTGCTCTCAAATACCTTCATGTTAATATATATATTTTGTATATATATTTTATTAATATTAATATGTTTTCAATTTTGGAAATTTTCTATTTATAGAAAGTGTCTATGTGTAATCCTAGTGTAATCCTAGTTGGCATTAGTTTATATTTGGCCCAAAGTCCAACCCAAACCTATGTATGCATGTTGGGCATTAATATATACATATATATATATATATATATATATATATATATATATATATATATATATATATATATATATATATATATATATATTTTATATCTAATTCAGATTTGGATTGTATATATAAGATAGATTTAATTAGTCTATATTAGGAAAGACATTTTTAATCCTCAATCCAATCAATTAGCCAACTCACCAAATAACTAAACAAACTAAGTGGACCCCACCCTATAATATTCAGCCAACATCCCATTAGGAATAGATTTCCTATTATACTACATGCATGCAATCCAAAAAGCCCATATATATACCTACTTTTAGCCAAACCCTAACTTAATTCTCCCTTCTTCTTCCTCTCCATAGCCGACCAACCCCCTCTCTCCCTCCAAATTTTGGCAGCACCACCTCCATCCAAATCTATCATCTTCGTCCCCTCCATCATCCAACTCTTTCTCCTCCATAAAAACTCCTTCTTTCATCCTTCTTTCATCCAAACTCCACCAAACAAACCCTAAAAACTCCATCTTCTCCATCCAACCATCTAGAGCCATTGCCAACACCTCCAAACTCATCAAGATAGGATTAGCAAGTAAGGATAGCAATAAAGGTGGGAGCTTTGGCAAAGAGAAGCCTCCACAACCCAAAAATAAATTAGGGTTTACTGTTCTGCAATATACACACACCAGTGGGCGGGTACAGTCAGCACCCGCTGACTGGCAGGTGGCCCCCCTTTCAGCACTATTCAGCTGACATATGGGCCTGCAGCGTGACTGGGTGATGACTGTGTAATTAATTTTCTAGAAATTGATTTAAAATAATTTTAAGGCCAAATAAACTCAAATAAAATCCTAAAAATTCCTTAAAAATTGTAGAAAATTACATAAAATATATCTAACCTTTTAGAATATAAATAAAAATAATTTATCTCATATTAGTCCCAAATGGCCTCATAATAAATATTGGAAGCCTTTAAAAATATATAAACCTTAATAAATAAATACTTAAAAATTCCCAAAAATTATGGAAAAAATTCTAGAAAATATAAAATAGTATAATGAACCCTAAAAAAATATTTGGGGTCAATATTTGCTCATATTCTAGAACAATAAATTTCAGAAGTCCTAGAAATAGATTTTTCCTATATATTAATTATCAAATTAATTCCAAAAAATACCAAAAAATCCAGAAAATTTCAAAAATAGTTTTTGAGGTTTTAGAACCTAAATAAAATACTGGGTCCCAAAAATAACCCCGAATGGCCTTATGGTAAATAATAAAATTCAATAAAATATATAAATTTCACAAAATAGATATTTAAAAATTATCTAAAATATCTAAAAATTATGATAAACTATAAAATAGCTAAATAATGCTTACTAAGGTCCAAATGACCATAATATGATTATAGCTCCCTTATGAGCTTAGGTATGACTCCTAATGACCATAAAAGTAAATCATAATCAAATAAAAAAATAAAAAATTGGGAAGTGGGCTTACACATCCACATACTTGATCTCTTTCTTTGATTCCATTTTCGAACTCTCGTTTGATTACCTTGAATTGCATCTTGCTTGATTTCTTTCCTACCGCGAGTCTTATTTCTCGTACGATAGAATTTAGGAAGATGACTCATCCTAGGTATATATGCTCTATTAATTCAGTTACACTTTTAGTTAAACTCTTGAAAGTTGGGTAGAAAGCCTCACCAAGTAGCTTCCAATGTCCTTATGACCCAATTAATGAAGTATAGTTGAATGACACTGAATATAAGATAGTATAGAAGGATAGGCTTACCTAGACTCTAGAGTCTTAGAGGCCCATACCCCAATTGGACGACCAAACCCTTAGACAAAATGATAGTAGGGAAACTGTAGTGACACAAACACCGGACGAGTCTTAAACCTTGATGAACTTGAACTACTTGTGCTTTCTTTCAAATTATATTCTCGCATACTTATATTATTTGACTATCTTGACTGATGTTGCTATTATAGTCTATTTTTGTAAGCTTATTCTTTATCGAGCTTGTTCAGGACATATGTTTTATTGGGGACGCCCACTAACATATTGTCTATTTAGAATCAGATTATTATGGTCTAATCAACCTAGTGTACTTGGCTTGCTCTTTTTATGGTTATTCTACGTGGATTGAGATATAGCTAGAAAATACTTGCCTTCTAGGATCTCATCCACAACTGCCTTAATAACTCTCTCTATTTTTGAACGATTCAATCACCTTTGAAACCCCGTAATTGTATTCGATCCTTGAACACTCTATTATTTTATGTCTTTACATATTTCGGAAAGACAATCCCTTGTGTTTGAGGGAGGGTATCTGTGTGGACCGCTTCCCGACCAGGCAATGCAGTTTATGCAAGCTAGACAACAGGCAGGAGCACAACGACCAAGACAGGCCTTTGCCACGAGGATTGAAGACGGAACAACGACACAAGAGGCAATGGAAGGTAATAACTTGATTTTATGTTAATAATAGAAGTAGATTATTAGTTTACGCTAGTTTGGTGCATGTTTACTTAGGAATAACCATAGAGACAAAGCACACTTTAGTGACATCTTAGAACCATAGACATATTTTTCCTTTACTGTAGTGAGTGATTTTAATTTCGAGGACGAAATTCTTTTAAGGGGATAGAATGTAACACTCCTAAATTTTTAAAATTATTATTTTTATTTATTTGATTTAAATAGGAATTTATGGAATTTATGAATATTTTTGATTAAATAGTTATTATTATAGATGACCTTAGCCATGGTTAAGATTTGGAGTACAAGACGACTAAGAATTATAACACGGATAGTGTATACGCGTGCTTTGACTAGTGTTTAAGCCATTATAGGGAAGCCCGAGCCATAGGTGTGTTCTAACTAGGAAAACTAGGCCAAGTTGCGACTTAACCTCCACCGATGATTTATTTATTTAATTATTAGATTATTGACTTTATAGGAGACCCGGTTGTACCAATTTAGCCCCGACTTGACCCGAACCAAACCCAAATCTAAATAGACATGTAGTGCTCTCAAATACTTTCATGTTAATATATATTTTGTATATATGTATTTTATTAATATTAATATGTTATCAATTTTGGAAAGTTTCTATTTATAGAAATTGTCTACGTGTAATCCTAGTGTAATCCTAGTTGGCATTAGTTTATATTTGACCCAAAGTCCAACCAAACCTATATAGACATATGGGAAATTAATATATATTAATAAATATATATATATTTTATATTTATTTCAGATTTAGATTGTATTTATATAAGATAGATTTAATTAGTCTATATTAGAAAAGACCTTTTTAATCCTCAATCCAATCAATTAGCCAACTCACCAAATAACCAAACAAACTAAGTGGACCCTACCCTATAATATTCAGCCAACATCCTATTAGGAATAGGTTTCCTATTATACTACATGCATGCAACCCAAAAGTCTATATATACACCTACTTTTAGCCAAACCTAAATCCTAACTTAATTCTCCCTTCCTCTTCCTCTCCATAACCGACCAACCCCCTCTCCCCCTCCAAATTTTGGTAGCATCTCCTCCATCCAAATCCATAATCTTCATCCCCTCCATCATCCAACTCTTTCTCCTCCATAAAAATTCTTTTTTTTAATCCTTCTTCCATCCAAACTCCACCAAACAAACCCTAAAAACTCCATCTTCTCCATCCAACTGTCTAGAGCCATTGCCAACCCCTCCAAACTCATCAAGATAGGATTAGCAAGCAAGGATAGAAATAAAAGTGGGAGCTTTGGCAAAGAGAAGCCTCCACAACCCAACTAGCAAGGACTTTTGGTAAGAAACCCTTATTTTTTCATCTCAAACCTATGCTATAATTATGTAGAAATTCTATTATGAAATCTGTAAAAATAGTATTTTTTTTACCTTTTGTTATGTATTTTTACCCATAAAAGTTTCATGATTTATAGTTATAATATTCATGTTTCGGTAGGATCAAATTTAACTCCATTGTGAAAGAACTATAAGTTATTGGTGGTTAGTTTCAAAACTGAATTTTATGTGTGTTCATATATAGAAATTATGATTTTTAAGTATTTTTCCACTAATTTAGCAACTCAAATCTGGTCGAAAAAATTATAGGTCAAAACTAGCTTTTTCGGGTAATTTGCTAACTTAGAATGTTCCAAATTAGTAGCATAACTTAACTCTTGTATTCATGTCTTAATTCTGAGATATAATGTACTTTAAATTCTGTATAAAATATATTTTTGGTTATTTTAGCTAATTTGAGTAATTGGCCATGTTTAGGACGAGTTTCGGGTAGACTAGCTGACGTAGTAGCCAACTAGTCACATAATTCTTTATAAATTATAATTCGGGAATTTCAGAGTTAATACTATAGAAAATAGTTTTAAATATTATTTTTAGAAATTTTCTATAATTTTTAAGTGTGTTATTGACGTTGGGTCATAACCGATTAATTGGAAGGTAGAAACCCTAAAAATGTGTTCCGAGGTCTCGTTGGACACGTATGTATGTTATACAATTTAAGTAGTCCTACGAGATATTTGAATATAGTTAAAGTAGTTTAAAACACTAATTTAGTTAATTAAGTTCTGTTATAAGTTTCATAAGTAGTTAAATAAATTATTTATGAGCATTGGATTTCGGAGGCATGGACACGGGAGTGAGACTTTATCTTCACATCATGGAACCAGACAAGTACACTTTGCCAAACTTCACAGCACTTACATGCTTTTCCATATTTCTATTTTTCATATCTTACTTAGTTCCACATTTCTCCTGTTCCATGTCATGGTTATTCTAGTTTTTCGGGCACGTAGATTATGTAGCTCCCCTTCCCGAAAATTTTTAGAAATATTTTTTTATTATTTATTTTGTTTTAAAGGTGACTTTTAGATTTTATAAATGATTATCTAGTTAATTATTACGGTAGATAATTTTTAATCATGGTTGAGAATTAGAGTAAAAGACAGCTAGGAACCATGGCACAGATAGTGCAGTAGCGTGCTTTAACCAGTGTATTAGTCCTGGTAGGGAAGACCCAGCCATAGGTGTACTCTAACTAGAAAAATCAGGCCAAGTTGCGACTTAACCCGTACCGAAGTTTTATTTATTATTTAATTATATCAATGGGTTTTCGGGAATCTGGTTGTACCGAACCAGCCCAGAATAAGCCCAAGTCAAATCCAAGCCAGGTAGGCATATAGTGGGACCAAATACGACCATGTAGAGATATTTGGTAAATACAATTATTTTGTATATATATATTTAGGAAATAGCAATTATCCTCTAAATATTTGTTATAGGTAGATTATATGTATTATTACTATTTTTAATAGCGTTTACAATATTTGTATGACCTTCTGGAGTCAGATGAGTAGAGTGCGGGTTATATCCATCAGAAACGACTATTAGAGTATTTTAATTATTATTGGGACTATTATTATTATTATTATTAATGTTATTATTGTCATTAGTGAATGTAAGTTAATCGTTGCCTATATTAATCTCTAACTATGGCTTATATATTTGTACGTGTATGTATATATAGAAATAAGTGTGTGTATGTATAGATAAATAAATATGTATATGGGTGTATATATATATGGGTAATTCATGATATACAAAAATTAGGCTCTATACACATATATATATAAATACAAATATCGATCTAATTGCATTTTGTATATATATTAGTATATATATATATATTGATAATTCAATATAGCAATTATGGATAATATATATATAATATTTAAATTGCTTGCATGATGGTTCATATTGTATGCATATATAATATATCATTATATATAAATATATATATATATACATGTATGTATATAACAAGTATTGATATATATATATATATATATATATATATATATATATATATATATATATATATATATATATATATATATATATATATATATATATATATATATATATATTGTATGATGATAATGATAATAATAAGAAACAATAGCAAAGGATCCCAGCCCAAGCCAAGCCTTCGGCCCAGCAGCCCACAGGGGGCCACATCCGAACTGTCCCCCTAGAGCACATGGGCCCGACCTAAGATCCCTGTATATCACAGCAACCCGACCCCAACTGTGCAATAAGCAACACAATTGAAACCAAGCAACCCGACCCCCCAGTAATACATAGAGAGATCGAGATTTTGCTCGAAAACCCTAACTCTAAGAGAGCGCCCCGCCGACCCCCACCTGGGCGCAGCCCCGCGCACGCGCGCCGCCGAGGTCGCGCCGCCGGCCGGCCAGAGACGCCAGCCGCGCGTAAACAGGGAGGAACGACAGCAACAGTGGGTGATGAGGCCGACTTCACATCGTTTTCCCCGCCACCCCGGTTCGTCGTTTCACGAACGAACTTCTCCGGTATGTCGACAACCTTACCCTCGATAATCCTTTTTAAATAGTTTTGTATATTTCGCGGTGTGCGCGTCGTAAATCGATTCCAAAAAATCGAGAAAAATCTCGATATTCTGAGTATAGAGACTGTCCCAAAGTCCCCAGTTTAAGCCTCGATTTCTTGCAAACCAGTGATCGAATTCGAAATCCACCTGAAGGCGTTTATTAACAACATATAGGGCTAGAAAATTCCAGTAGGAAGTTTGTAAAAATTTGCTTTGTGCAGAGAAATAAACACATGTAAAAATCATCAAAAATCTGTTTTAAAAATAGAAAAAACCATCCACGCGACGTGCGTCCCGCCATTCCGGGCGACGTGGTCGCGCACCGTAAGTATCGAAAGGTGCGTAAGAGCTTCGTGGCCGTGTGGGCTTTGGCGGAATTCAAATTGGTCGCGTGTGCGCGACAAATTTGATGCGTATCCGTCGAAATTCACAGTATCGTGTACTTTACAAATTTCTCAATTACTTTATGCACGCTCGTCAGATCGAGACGAAACTTGCGCCAACAGGACCGTATCATTTTTTTGGTCCTGCATGCAAAGTTTGGTCCGATTCTGAGATCGTTGATAAAATCACCGTTTTGCAGGCCCCAAGGTCCCACTCGACGGGCGATTTTGTGCACGACCCGCCGGAATCCAACTCTGGACATACGGTTGGGTTTGTATCGGAAAACTAGATCCGTAGACATGTAGTTTGACGACTTTAGAGACCATTGACTCTGGCACGCTTTTAGGTGCAATGCGGGTCCAACGACGGACATCGTTTTTGCCTGAAATTATCGTTTTGCCCCTGTGTCCATAATTGGACTTAAGGACAGACAATTCTAGCTAATTTGACTATTCTGAGAATGTTGGTACTGTTTATTTCAGCATCCGGAGACTTCTACATGTGTTGACTGATTGTGGCTCATTGAGTGGTATGGTATTTTGGTTTCACCAGCTAAGGACCTCAGGCAAGTGCACTTTCTGATTGCTTTTTGATTCATAGTAGTCTTTTCATTTCATGTCTATACATATATCTTGCTGCTTGTTGACACGCTCGTCACACGGAGTTGTCGGGAGGAGAAATATCTTAGTATACATGTGGACTATCCAAAAATATCCCAATATGTCTAATCTTGCACGATAGCAGCTGCACAAGACACGTGTAGTGAGCCGTATTTTACCCCCTAGCCGTTCACATGTAGAAACAGATATTTCACACCACCTAGATAGATGTCTTTTATTAGTTTTTCCTTGTTTACTTCTCTATCGTGTTATGTCATCAGTTTTCTTACTAGCGTTCATATTCCATATGCTATTTTCATGTCTTGTTAATTCTATTGTGTTTTGTATTGCCGTCGGTTTGTGTACTTGTTCCAATCCTGACTGGATAACCAACATTTTTCAGGTTTAGCCACGATCATTGTTAGCATTGGGAAGGCTTGGGTATGCTGAAGACGACCTAGAAATAGAAAACAACTGTACCATTTTTATTAATTGTAAAGTCTTATATTTTCTTTAATTTTAAATGTTGTAAATGTTGTAATAAATTTAGAATTGTGAATGAGCAGCAAATGTTATTTTCTTGAGCATCTATTCCTTGCGGGCTTGACAACGTTCTACCGCCGACTCTGCGGCGTAGGCTGGCTTGGACACGTCTCGTATCCGAAAAGCGGGTGCGGGTCGTGACAAGTTTTTGTGGTGGCCCATGCAGGTCAGTCTTCGCAAATCATGCAAACTCATGATGGTACGTTAGTCGTGCTATTTCGAGCCTGCGCCCAGGAAATGCTCATTCACAATCTAGGATTAAAATGATTTAAGAGAATGACTAGGAATAGGAGTCCCTAATTAAATTGACCGTTGGGTAGTTAAGGTTATTAGATAGGCCATACAATTTATATAGCTTGCTAGATCCCTATAGGTACACTTTTACTTTTGATATGACATTATGAACCAATGCGGATATACTATTTGCTCGATTAGTTAGGCTTCCCTAGAATTAAGACTTTGATCTTGATGAAATGTTTAATTTTCTTTTACTGTGTTAGATATAAACCTTATACCATAAATTAGAATTATCTGTTTTTTTTTAATTCTATTTTGCTGCAAGGAGTTGGTTTATAATTCCCGATTATGTTATTCCTGTATAAAACCCAAGTTTAGATTTGATTTAAAGTTTTCCTCAGCAATTTGAAATGTATATGAAATAGATACTAGTATGTTTGTTTTCTTTCGTATTTAGTTATTCCCTCCATGTTATGTCCTTTATTTTTTAAACGTTGTGACTGCTAGGACAAGTACCTAGGCCCTATTTTAGTCAACTTGTTTGAACCTCTAGAGGCTCATAAATTTTTACGAAAATAGTTGAATGAATGTTAGATAACTCAAAATAGTTAGACAGCAGCACACTGTCATCAATTAGCTGAGAGTGGAGATGTGGGTTCACTGCAGCCAGCAGCGCACTGGCGAGGCACAACCCATAGAATTGAGATCATCCCGAAGAATCATAGCCTATGGAACATTGCTAAAACTATGTTCTCGTTGACCTCTTTAGATCCTAGATACCCTTGTGCCAATATAGAGTAGAGTACCTGGTAGCATATCACCTCTGAATCACGGAACCAAGGATTTACCTAGAATATAGAATTTAGAGTTCCATAACTCATTAGTCGACCAAGGCCTTATTGATAAGAAGACATTAGGATGACTGTATAAGCAATGACACCAGGAATGTTTTGATTCTCTCAAAACTCAAATTACTCATGCCCCTTTCCAAAAATCTCGCCTACTTATATTTTGACTATCTTGACCCATGCTGCTATTACAGCCTAGTTTTTGCAAGCTTACTCTTTTATCGAGCTTGATTTGAGACATATGTTATTGGGGACGCCCGCTAACATATTGTCTAATCAGAATCATCGTATTACGGTCTGATCAACCAGGGTGCAATTGATTCGCTTTTCATCTAATTACCCTACGTGGAATGAGATATAGATGTCTCTAGGATCTCATCCATGACTGCTTTGACAATTCCTCTTGGATTATACATTCGCCTTTGAATCACGAAATCGTATTCAGTGACATCCCTTTTAAACTCTTTATTGTTTTGTCTTTCACCGATTTGGAAAGACGAAAGCTCGTAATTGATAGATAGATACATAGTATCCTCATGACTATAATAGTTGTATATGCAAGTGTAGCTACCATCGGCCAGCCCGGTGACAGGAACCTTGCCTTGAGTTACCCGTTCTCCTCTTGACCTTCAAGCTACTACTGGGGCATGCTAGCCATCTGAATTTGAGGAACGATCCTTGGCTTGACTTATATCGACCGTACTCCGTTACGCCTTGCCTTACTCTTTATTAACAGGAGTCGAGGTACAATACCCGGACTTTGAAATTTTTCTAACCTCATTATTCCTAAAACCATATCCTAGCTTCTAAGATGGGTAGATTGTAAGCTTTCTTGGGATATACGAAGATTACCGATTGATTAGAATAAATTCCATTAGGATGATGGTTAGTGCCCCATGGACTCCCACTTTCCATTTAGATCATTTTGTGTCCCCGACCGTGTTATTAATATTTGGAGCACGAGACCAGCTATTACCTTCCAACAAATTTCATATGCAAGATCTAGACGAGTCCACTTTCATCTGGGTATATCATGTCCCACTCAAAACCGTCCCCGTGTACTCTATTTTTGTGCTACGACTTTCAGGTTAAAAGGACTAGCTATAACCCTTACCATAGTATCGGTATATTTTCGACTTCCACTAGAGCCTCAACCTCGACTCATTTCCTTCGACCCAATATATGGTTGCGATCCACTCGAAGCCCACTACGCACATGTCACCAGTGTGCCACCCAATTGAGGTCTCATGTGCTACTTAAACACAAAAGTCTCGGAAGGTGCATTTTGGGGCTTCATGAACCTAGCTAACCAACCTGACGGGCAACTAGCTCAACCCCTTGGGTAGAAACCCATTCTAGAATACCCTAATCTAGTAGGAATAGTTTTATCATTGGGATCTTGTCTAGTTCATATAGATTGAAATCCAATGATTCATCCAACCAACGACTGATGTCCAAATAGAGAACCCAGTAAGATCACAATCTAGATTTCTCAAACTCCATTCCATTTTGGAACCTTGTTTAGAATTCCGAGAATGGAACTTTTGTATTGTACAGATTACAAGCTCTCCTAAAGAACGAATGATTCTTAGTTTTAGCCAATGACTAGACTGGAGTGGCCCAACCTAGCAAATAAGTTAACGGTTCATGAACTCTTCCTATCTGTAACATTGGATACTCTCTACCGCACTTGAAACTTTATTTTGCTCTTAATTATTCTTCCTTATTTTCCTGTCCTTCCTATTTCGGGGTGACGAATGATCGTGCTGTCTAGGATTCATCAGAAATTCTAAAATTATGGTATAATATTGCCTGATTATTGAGTTTTGTTTGTTTATGGATATAAGGGATTATAGATACCATATGTCCTAGGTATTTTGGTAGAATTATTAGTCACTAGTTAGAAGAATATATGATTTTAGTGACCTGTGTTTCAAGGGAGTAGTGTGACCGAAGGTGGGTAGAAGTCCTCGAGATTTCGTAAATACCAATGACCAGAGAAGGTCATAGAAATATTTTTAAGAAATTAACATTGAGGAGATTAAGGTAATAGTCGATTTTTGATTTTTAAGGCATAGTTATGAATTAGAATTTCGAGGACGAAATTATTTTTAAGGTGGGTAGATTTGTAACTCCTCTTCCCGAAAATTTTTGAAAATATTTTTTTATTATTTATTTTGTTTTAAAGGTGACTTTTAGATTTTATAAATGATTATCTAGTTAATTATTACGGTAGATAATTTTTAATCATGGTTGAGAATTGGAGTAAAAGGCAGCTAGGAACCATGGCACAGATAGTGCAGTAGCGTGCTTTGACCAGTGTATTAGTCCTGGTAGGGAAGACCCAGCCATAGGTGTACTCTAACTAGAAAAATCAGGCCAAGTTGCGACTTAACCCGTACCGAAGTTTTATTTATTATTTAATTATATCAATGGGTTTTCGGGAATCCGGTTGTACCGAACCAGCCCAGAATAAGCCCAAGTCAAATCCAAGCCAGGTAGGCATATAGTGGGACCAAATACGACCTTGTAGAGATATTTGGTAAATATAATTATTTTGTATATATATATTTAGGAAATAGCAATTATCATCTAAATATTTGTTATAGGTAGATTATATGTATTATTACTATTTTTAATAGCGTTTACAATATTTGTATGACCTTCTGGAGTCAAATGAGTAGAGTGCGGGTTATATCCATCAGAAACGACTATTGGAGTATTTTAATTATTATTGGGACTATTATTATTATTAATGTTATTATTGTCATTAGTGAATGTAAGTTAATCATTGCCTATATTAATCTCTAACTATGGCTTATATATTTGTACGTGTATGTATATATAGAAATAAGTGTGTGTATGTATAGATAAATAAATATGTATATGGGTGTATATATATATGGGTAATTCATGATATACAAAAATTAGGCTCTATACATATATATATAAATACAAATATCGATCTAATTGCATTTTGTATATATATATATATATATATATATATATATATATATATATATATTGATAGTCCGGCGGGCCTAGCTCTAGTGGTTAGGAGGGTTGGCTCCCCTAGCGGTGGGCTAGGTTCGAGCCCTCCCTTCCCCACCCGAGGTGGCTGGGCGGCTTTGGCCGCGGCCTCGGGTTGGGGGCCCCTTGCCGGACACCCCACCCCCCCCCCCTGGCCCCCCCTCCCCCCGGGTTACCCCCCCCCCCCCCCGAGCCCCCCCAAAAAAAAAAAAAAAAATATATATATATATATTGATAATTCAATATAGCAATTATGGATAATATATATATAATATTTAAATTGCTTGCATGATGGTTCATATTGTATGCATATATAATATATCATTATATATAAATATATATATATATATACTTGTATGTATATAACAAGTATTGATATATATATATATATATATATTTTGCATGATGATAATGATAATAATAAGAAACAATAGCAAAGGATCCCAGCCCAAGCCAAGCCTTCGGCCCAGCAGCCCACAGGGGGCCACACCCGAACTGTCCCCCCTAGAGCACATGGGCCCGACCTAAGATCCCTGCAATCACAGCAACCCGACCCCAACTGTGCAATAAGCAACACAATTGAAACCAAGCAACCCGACCCCCCAGTAATACATAGAGAGATCGAGATTTTGCTCGAAAACCCTAACTCTAAGAGAGCGCCCCGCCGACCCCCACCTGGGCGCAGCCCCGCGCGCGCGCGCATCGCCGAGGGCGCGCCGCCGGCCGGCCAGAGACGCCAGCCGCACACAAACAGGGAGGAACGACAGCAACAGTGGGTGATGAGGCCGACTTCACATCGTTTTCCCCGCCACCCCGGTTTATTGTTTCACGAACGAACTTCTCCGGTATGTCGACAACCTTACCCTCGATAATCCTTTTTAAATAGTTTTGTATATTTCGCGGTGTGCGCGTCGTAAATCGATTCCAAAAAATCGAGAAAAATCTCGATATTCTGAGTATAGAGACTGTCCCAAAGTCCCCAGTTTAAGCCTCGATTTCTTGCAAACCAGTGATCGAATTCGAAATCCACCTGAAGGCGTTTATTAACAACATATAGGGCTAGAAAATTCCAGTAGGAAGTTTGTAGAAATTTGCTTTGTGCAGAGAAATAAACACATGTAAAAATCATCAAAAATCTGTTTTTAAAACTAGAAAAAACCATCCACGCGACGTGCGTTCCGCCATTCCGGGCGACGTGGTCGCGCACCGTAAGTATCGAAAGGTGCGTAAGAGCTTCGTGGTCGTGTGGGCTTTGGCGGAATTCAAATTGGTCGCGTGTGCGCGACAAATTTGATGCGTATCCGTCAAAATTCACCGTATCGTGTACTTTACAAATTTCTCAATTACTTTGTGCACGCTCGTCAGATCGAGACGAAACTTACGCCAACAGGACCGTATCATTTTTCTGGTCCTGCATGCCAAGTTTGGTCCGATTCTGAGATCGTTGATAAAATCACCGTTTTGCAGGCCCCAAGGTCCCACTCGACGGGCGATTTTGTGCACGACCCGCCGGAATCCAACTCTGGACATACGGTTGGGTTCGTATCGGAAAACTGGATCCGTAGATATATAGTTTGACGACTTTAGAGACCATTGACTCTGGCACGCTTTTCGGTGCAAAGCGGGTCCAACGACGGACATCGTTTTTGCCTAAAATTATCGTTTTGCCCCTGTGTCCAGAATTGGACTTAAGGACAGGTAATCCTAGCTAATTTGACTATTCTGAGAATGTTGGTACTGTTTATTTTAGCATCCGGAGACTTCTACATGTGTTGACTGATTGTGGCCCATTGAGTGGTATGGTATTTTGGTTTCACCAGCTAAGGACCTCAGGCATGTGCACTTTCTGATTGCTTTTCGATTCATAGTAGTCTTTTTATTTCATGTCTATACATATATCTTGCTGCTTGTTGACACGCTCGTCACACGGAGTTGTCGGGAGGGGAAATATCTTAGTATACATGTGGACTATCCAGAAATATCCCAATATGTCTAATCTTGCACGATAGCAGCTGTACACGACACGTGCAGTGAGCCGTATTTTATCCCCTAGCCGTTCACATGTAGAAACAGATATTTCACACCACCTAGATTGATATCTTTTATTAGTTTTTCCTTGTTTACTTCTCTATCGTGTTATGTCATCAGTTTTCTTACTAGCGTTCATATTCCATATGCTATTTTCATGTCTTGTTAATTCTATTGTGTTTTGTATTGCCGTCGGTTTGTGTACTTGTTCCAATCCTGACTGGATAACCAACATTTTTCAGGTTTAGCCGCAATCATTGTTAGCATTGGGAAGGCTTGGGTATGCTGAAGACGACCTAGAAATAGAAAACAGCTGTACCATTTTCATTAATTGTAAAGTCTTATATTTTTTTTAATTTTAAATGTTGTAAATGTTGTAATAAATTTAGAATTGTGAATGAGCAGCAAATGTTATTTTCTTGAGCATCTATTCCTTGCGGGCTTGACAACGTTCTACCGCCGACTCTGCGGCGTAGGCTGGCTTGGACACGTCTCGTATCCGAAAAGCGGGTGCGGGTCATGACAAATTTTTGTGGTGGCCCATGCAGGTCAGTCTTCGTAAATCATGCGAACTCGTGATGGTACGTTAGTCGTACTATTGCAAGAAGAATGAAAAGTTATTCAAACAAGAAGAATTCGTGAAGAATTCGATCATCACAGTCAATAACTTCTAAAATATATATATCCTGGTGATGTATTTGGAGAAAATGAAAAGTTATTCAAACAAATTTTAAATCTGCATATTTTGATTTTGGTGTCATACTAGTTTATTTTTTCCACTAGTTTTGATCATTTTTTTTTAATTTTTAAACTTAAAAATTGGAAGGAATTATATATTATTGTTGCTAGAGTTTGAATGAAGTGAGTTCAATTGATTTGAGTGAAAGATATGCCAGAAGAAAGAATGGACCGTGAGAAGACAAGGAGAAAAGAGAGATCGGTAGAAGAGGGGTTTATTTGAGGAGGAAGGTTGTGAGAAGAGAGAGGAAGATGAAGAAGAGAGTGAGACTTACTAGGGAAGATGGTGAGAAGAGGGAGGGAGGGAGAGTTAGTTTAATAGAGGTTGATGAGGGTTAATAATGGGAAAAAAATTATTTAACAAATAATCATTGCCTTCATTGTTTGAAAGATGAACAATCAAAAAAAATTAGTCCAGTTAAAAGTAATAAAATAACTCTTTTCTGCTGAGTTAATTAACTGGACTCAAAACCTTATTTCTATTGATTTTTAAGTTACTAACAATCCGTAACATTAAAAGAATTTTATTAAAAATATACTAAATTTAGAGGACTTGTAAGCAAAAAAAAACTATAAAAAGAGTAATGGAGGAAACGTATTACAAACTCATCAGATTTAAGAAACTTAAAAATACACTCAATTTGGAGAATTTATATGTAACTATCAAAAATGTAGAAACGGTTTTTATCAAACTCCTTTTGTTTTTGTTTTTAAAGAGAACAATCATAAGCAACAATGATACCAAACTTATCCTTAATCTCCCATTCCTAAATTGTTATATTGAAGACTCTTTAGGTCTTATAGGTTGTTATTTGCTTGAATAATTACGTGACTTGTGTAATGGCGGTTGTTCGAGTCATTTGAAAAGCAAAACAAAAGGAGGATTCCAGCTGGGTATGGCTCCTGCAACGCCACATGAGGTTTTGACGTCAGTGCATCCAAACCAGAATTTTTCAGATCGGAGTATTATATATTTTTTAGTATTGAAAATAAAATAACTATTAATAAATTACTAACATTTTAGGAGAAATTTTTTTTTTATGCATTTAGGCATAATTTTAAGTATTTTCAGTATTGTTTCTTAATATTTTTGAAATTGAATGATATAGTAGGCACCCTTGCCGAACACAAAACATAAGTTTTCTTCTTTTACATCTTTTACAACCTTACTATGCTTTTACACCTTTGTTGATTGGTCTTTTTTGTTCAATTTTTTTTGCCGAATTGACAAAAAAAAAAAACTTTAATATCGGTATCGATCATTATCTATCGGTATAGGATTGGGACATGTCAAATGCCGTTGGATCGGATACTGCAAACTATGTCTAAACACCATAAAAACAAGTTCAACACATTAACTGCTCTTCTTGGATTTGCATCCTACTCCTAACGTCTTGCAATCTAAACAGCCCCAAAGTTGACATCAGGCTATCAAACCTAAACCTAAACAATCAAGAAAAAAAGGAAGGATGTATCTCACACACTTGTCAGCAATTATTTTCACATCAATAGTTTATGGCAATTTAGAAAAGAAATCTACATTTGAACAGCATGCAGTTTAGTATTTGTAAAATAAAAGGGGGACATAATAGAAAAGGAGCATAATAATAGACTGGAAGAAGACATTTCATTTTGAGGCAAGGCCTAGTTCAGATGACCTTCAAGGAATCTACAATAGCCAGAGTTACACATTTGAGATATAATGTTGTGTTTTTGCTCACAATTTGCAACAAAAAACGGAAAAAGAAAAAGGAAAGAAAAAGAAACACCAAGGATATCCAAAGGCAATCCATCTAAAATCAGGCAAGGGTGATTTGAGAGAAATCGAGCTGAGCAGCAATCTCGTTGAGCTGCTTTCTGACACTCATGTCAATCAGCTTCGAACCTGAGCTCCCATATCGGATAGTGAAACCTGCGACGAGGGACGGATCTATCACTGTCTTGATCCGGACGTGCTTGGCCCCTGTGAGACGTTGTACTGATTTAGCGATCTGCTCGAGGTGTTGAGAGTCCAACTTCACCACCGATGAAACTACGGCGACCTGGTTATATAAATGGAATTTAATTTAAGAGAGAAATTGGTAATATTCAACTCAGGGAAACTCTACATGCATTAATGAGCAATCACATAAATGAAGATTGTTTGGAATCGTCTTTAGACGATGGACGTCTCCGAACCTATCCTTAGAGTGGAGGCTCAAGGAGTAACACCTGGAAGCCTGGAATGTGTTCTCGAACAAATATGTTGGATGAAACATATCTCAACAAAAGTGTAAGTTTGGCATGCTCTCCTTCACTTCCAAGCTAAAAGCCTAATAGGCAATGTTTTAAAAACCAGTTGAACCATTTACCCTATGTTGACATGTCGGACCGATTCAACCGTCCACTTAAAAATAAATGGCACAATGATTATATATATATTATTTTTTTTGGAAAAAAGGTGAATTTTATTCCAAATGAAAAGCCACTCTTACAACATACAAACATAGTGGGACTCCCACTCAACTCTCATCAATTCTCCATAGCCTTTACATCATACTCAATGTTATGGAGAATACCAACTGGGGGGGGTGACCAGCCCCTCAAAAATCCGACGGTTTCGCTCCCGCCCCACGTGCCAAACCGCAGCAGCCAGGCGAACTCTGGCTGTACGGAACCAGTCCTGCCCCCTCCCCCTGCTATCTCGGATCTCCGTGATGATGTCCCCCACACATTTCCCGGAGGCGCTCACTCCCAATATCCGAATCTGCTCCGACCATATCTGCCAAGCCAGCGAGCACTCGAAGAAGATATGCTTCATAGATTCAGGCTCCAACCCGCACAGCACACATGAGGGATCAGGAACTGGCACCCCAAACGACCTCAGGCGATCTCTAGTCAAGAGGCGGCCCAGTAGAAGCTTGTAGACACACAACTGCATCTTCCTGGCCAGACCCTTGCACCAAACGAACTCGTAATAAGAACACAACGGAAAAGCTCGCCGGATAAGGTTGTAGCAGCTACGGAATTGGAACTCCCCCGTCCCGGCAGGCGCTCCTGTCGGCTCCCAAATCCACCGATCCGCAGGCAGCGACGGATCAATGGTAATAGATGAAATGCTCCCACCCAGCGCCTCAGTGAACCGATACGAATCAGGTCGCCACTCCCCATCACTAATGATGCGCCTACATGTCAGACCCCGTCTGTCCTCCTGATGAGTCGGGGCTCCTCTGATGTCCAACAGCGATCGTCGATCAATCCAAGGGTCTAGCCAGAGGTCCGTACCCGACCCGTCCTTCATGACCCTCCGGATAGCAGACTTGAGCACCCCCCTGTGTCTCAAGATATTCTTGAACGTGACTGAATGGTTGTTGTCAGTAGAGCACGTCCAAAAACTACCATGCTTCACATATCTACTGTGCATCCAGTCCGCCCATAGATGGATCGGGCAGTGCACCGTGGACGGCTGGTACCTCTGTATCGGAGGATGGTCCCCCCAGTTACTCACCTTATTTATGCTGATGACCTGCTAGTCTTCATCCAGCCTTCGCCGGAGGGGCTTCAGACGCTTGCGACTATTATGGAAGACTTGCAGGCATTTTCGGGTCTCCAGTTGAACAGGGATAAGAGTAGGGTCTACTTCAGCTCCCTGTGCACCCGGAAGGAGGAGAGGGCTGAGGTGCTGGGTATCGCGAGGAGTGATCTTCCAGTGCGGTACCTAGGGATGCCTCTCACAGTCAATTATGCTCGGGATCAGGATTGCACGAGTCTGGTGGAGTATGTCCAGAAGCGAGTTGAGGGTTGGCAAGCAGCAGGTCTGTCATTTGGCGGGCGCATCGAGTTGGTCAGATCGGTGATCTCGGCTGTGGCTCAATTCTGGCTGCAGTCCATCCTCCTACCCTTGATGGATCGGGCAGTGCACCGTGGACGGCTGGTACCTCTGTATCGGAGGATGGTCCCTCCAGTTACTCACCTTATTTATGCTGATGACCTGCTAGTCTTCATCCAGCCTTCGCCGGAGGGGCTTCAGATGCTTGCGACTATTATGGAAGACTTGCAGGCATTTTCGGGTCTCCAGTTGAACAGGGATAAGAGTAGGGTCTACTTCAGCTCCCTGTGCACCCGGAAGGAGGAGAGGGCTGAGGTGCTGGGTATCGCGAGGAGTGATCTTCCAGTGCGGTACCTAGGGGTGCCTCTCACAGTCAATTATGCTCGGGATCAGGATTGCACGAGTCTGGTGGAGTATGTCCAGAGGCGAGTTGAGGGTTGGCAAGCAGCATGTCTGTCATTTGGCGGGCGCATCGAGTTGGTCAGATCGGGGATCTCGGCTGTGGCTCAATTCTGGCTGCAGTCTATCCTCCTACCTGTGGCCACTATCCGGCGTGTGGAGCGATTATGTGCCGACTTCATCTGGAGGGGGGGTATGCACGCGATCTCTTGGGACCAGCTTTGTCGTCCCAGGAAGGAGGGAGGAGTGGGGCTCCGCCCGCTGCTGGAGATCAGGGAGGCCTCTACGCTTAAGCTGGCCTGGAGATTTATCAGCAGGGGATGATTATATATATATATATATATATATATATATATATATATATATATATATTGGAAAAAAGGTGAATTTTATTCCAAATGAAAAGTCATAATCATACAACATACAGCCAGAGTGAGACTCCCACTCATCGCTCATCAATTCTCCATAGCATTTACATCAAACTCGATGTTATGGAGAATGCCAACTGGAGGGGTGACCAGCCCCTCAAAGATTCGACGGTTTCGCTCCCGCCATACATGCCAAACCGAAGCAGCTAGACGAACTCTGCCTGTTCGGAACCAGTCCTGCCCCCTACCACTGCTATCTCGGATCACCGTGATGATGTCCCCAATACATCTTTCGGAGGCGCACACTCCCAATACACGGCTCTGCTCCGTCCAGATCTGCCATGCCAGAGTGCACTCGAAGAAGATATGCTTTATACATTCAGGCTCCAAACCGCAAAGCACACACTTGGGATCCGGAACCGGCACTCCAAACGAACTCAGACGATCTCTAGTCAAGAGGCGGCCCAGTAGCAGCTTGTAAACACACAACTGCATCTTCCTGGCCAGACCCTTGAACCAAACGAACTCGTAATCAGGACTCAGCGGGAAGGCTCGCCGGATGAGGTTGTAGCAGCTACAGAATTGGAACTCCCCAGTCCCTGTAGAAGCTCCAGTCGGCTCCCAAATCCACCGATCAGCAGGCAAAGACGGATCAATGACAGTAGACAAAATGCTCCCACCCAGCTCCTCAGTGAATCGATAAGAGTCCGGCCTCCACTCCCCATTACGTATGATGCGACTGCACGTCATACCACGCCTGTCCCCCTGATGATCGGGGCTCCTCTGATGTCCAACAGCGAACGCCGATATATCCAAGGATCCCGCCAGAGGTCCGTACTCGACCCGTCCCTCATGACCCTCCGAATGGAAGACTTGAGCACCCCCCTGTGTTGCAGGACAGTCTTGAACGTGACTGAATGGTGGTTGTCAGTAGGACACATCCAAAAATTGCCCTGCTTCACGTATCTGCTGTGCATCCAGTCTGCCCAGAGAGATCCCCCGCTGATGAATCTCCAGGCCAGCTTAAGCGCAGAAGCCTCTCTAACCTCCAGCAACGGTCTAAGTCCCACTCCTCCGTCCTTCCTGGGACGACAGAGCTGGTCCCAGGAGATCGCATGCATACCTCCCCTCCAAATGAAATTGGCACATAGCCGCTCTACCCGTCAGATAGTGGCCACAGGTAGGAGGGTGGACTGCAGCCAAAAATGGGCCACAGCCGATATCACCGATCTGACCAGCTCAATGCGACCGCCAAATGACAGACCTGCTGCTTGCCACCCTTCAACTCTCCTCTGGACATACTCTACCAGACTATGGCAGTCCTGATCCCGCGCATAGTTGACAGTGAGAGGCACTCCTAAGTAGCGCACCGGAAGATCACTCCTCGCGATATCCAACACATCAGCCCGCTCCTCCTTCCGGGTACACAGGGAGCTGAAGTAGACCCTACTCTTATCCCTGTTCATCTGGAGACCCGAAACGGACTTCCAATCTTCTATGATAGTCGTAAGCGTCAGCAACCCCTCCTTCGAATGCTGGATGAAAACTAGCAGATCATCCGCATATATAAGATGAGTAACTGGGGGGGGTCCATCCTCCGAAACAGAGGAACCAACCGTCCACGGTGCACTGCCAGATCCATCAAGCAAGTAAAGTATTCCATAACAAGCGTGAACAGGTAAGGGGACAGTGGGTCACCTTGCCGAAGCCCACGGTTGCTCTGGAAGTACCCATATGGAACACCCTGGATGAGAACAGAAAAAGTAGGGGATGTAATGCACTCCCGAATCAACGCAACCCAGTGCTCCGCGAATCCCATGGCGGTCATCAGATGACAGAGGAAGTCCCGATTGACCATGTCATACGCCTTCCTTAAATCCAGTTTAACACAAGCCTTCTCCCTTCCGGATTTGCTAAATTCTCTCACCATCTCATGAGCCAGGAGGCTGTGCTCAGCGATCGACCTCCCCTTGATGAATGCAGCCTGATTCGGAGATACCAAGTCCTGCATGATCCCCTCCATCCGCCGGCACATAAGGTGCGTAATTATCTTATAAAGATAATTACAACACGCAATAGGACGAAAATCCGTCAGTGCAGTCGCTCCCTTCTTCTTCGGCACCAAGGTCAGGAAAGTGTGATTCAGTTCCTTCAAGAGCATCCCTTTGGTAAAGAATTCCTGAACCACCTCCACTACCAGATGCTTTAGAATGTCCCAATGGCGTTTGAAGAAACCACTGCTGAAGCCATCCGGACCAGGAGCCTTGTTGGGGTCCGCCCCCTTGACAATAGACTCCACCTCCTCCAAAGTAACAGGTGCTAGCAGGATGCTATTTCCAAATGGAGTCACCAATCTCTTCGTCGCAACCTCTGGGAACACGGATAGGTAGTCAGTCTGGAAATATAACTCAGAGTAGTACCTGACAGCCTCGCCCTGGATCTCAGCCGGCGTCCCCACCAGAGTGCCATCTGCATCAAGTAGCTGGGAGATGTGATTCCTATTCTGTCTTGCCCGGATCACATCATAGAAGAACTTGGAGCACCGGTCGCCATCCTTCAGCCAGGAACATTTGGCTCGCTGGGCCGAGCTAATCTCCTTCTGCAGCCTCAGGATGTTGACTTCTCCGATCAGTTCCTTCTCTCTGGCCGCCAGGTCCCCATTCAGCATGTCAGCCTGCATATCCTGCTGTAAGGTCCACAACTCCTCCTCCTTGTCTTCTAAGGTGGACTTGGGCAGCCCCTTCACCCAACTCCTAAGGGCTCTCTTCGTGGCCTTGAGACGACGAACCAAATAGAATTGAGTCGTCCCCTCCTGACTACTAGTGAGCCCCTCAGCGACAGCCTCTAGGTAGCCCTCCGAGAGATACCAACTGTTGTTGTACCTGAACGGGCGGGACTTCCCAAGAGATCGAGTAGAAAAGCCAACCCCGATGGGGGAATGATCGCTCGTCCCAGCAGCTAGACCCTCAGCTGGAGTGGTGGGGAAGTGACGGAACCACTCCCCATTACCCAGGGCTCGATCAAGCTGACAAGCAACCCTATTATGAGTTGCTTTGTTGTGCCAAGTCCAGATGCAGCCTGAGCGAGACAATCTCCGAAGCCTTGCAAGCAGGAGGCATCTCTGGAAATCATATAGGATAGAATCAGGGATCGGACGGCCACCCAGCTTTTTTCCTTGGTGCAGAAGGGCATTGAAGTCCCCGATCAAGAGAAGAGGAAGGCACGACGAGTCAGCAACAGATGAGATACGGGAGATGTCGCTCCATAGGGACTCCCGTCGCCTTCTGTCATTATGGCCGTAGACAGCCCCTAGCAAGAACCGGAAGCCACCCTTGTTCACGAAGGAGATCGCAATCAGCTGCTCCGTCAGCAGGAGCAAGTCACCATCCCAACTCTTCAGGTTCCAGCGAACCCAAATCCTAGCCACGTCACAAAGAGCCAGGTTGTGCAATTGGGCCCAATGAGAAGGGGTCCGTCGAGTAAGAGTCTTCTCACCTTTGATCTTGGACTCTAAGATAACAGAAATGTCACATCTCTCTCTGTGGAGCACCCCACAAATCTCTCTCCACCTCCCTAGCGAACACGCCCCCCTCACATTCCAGGCAAAAATGGCCATTAATTAATGAGAGGTGGGGGCCCCCTGAGAAACTCCCGGAACGGCACCTGGGGAAGGTGCCGCATCCGTCGCTAAAGAATCCTCATCCATCCCAGTCGGAGCCGTCTGTTGGAGAACGGCCTGAGATAGCACCAACGCCCAGGCAGGATTGTCAACACACACCGCCTCCTCTCTGTCTGTGGTACGTCCCTCCATCATGTAGGGGCCTTCACGCAGCAGGCCGACAGCACGTCTCTTCCTACAGTAAATCTGCCCTCCAGTCGAACCGCCCTCCCCTCGTGCCTCAGTCTCCGTCGCAACCATGCTTCTGGTAACTATACTACTCGGCCCCTGGCCAGTGGACACCACCCCACACGTTGGAGCAAGTTGAGTAGATACAACGAGGCTCAAACCGCCATCACTCCCCTGATTAGTAACCTCCCCATCCACGACCTCCACTCCGCTATCATCTCTGAAATCCATATCACAGGGGGCTTCGGGGACCTTATGAGGAGGAATACAAGGCTCCACCGGAGGGCCAGCCTCTAAGCAAGCACTGGCCAGATGCCCGAAACAGGAACAGCGTGAACAGGTAGACGGAACCCATTCATACTCCACCTTCTGGGTAAGTACCTCCCCAGAAGGGAGCTCATACTCCACCATCTTCGGGAGCTCCCTCCTGCCCGAATCTCCACAAAAATCCTCGCGTACATCAACCGCGTCCGAAAGGTAGTAGCTTCATCTGCCTTGATCGGGGTGTCCACCAGGCTTGCAAGTCGCATCAAGAAGGGAATGCTCCAAAACCCAACCGGGAACTCAGGGAATCGAATCCATACTGGGATGACATTTAGAACTTCCCTCTCGCATCGCAGCTCCGGAGTCCATTCCTTGAGAATGATCAGTCTGTCGTCGAACGTCCAGGGGCCGCCTTGGAGGATCCTAGCGACATCCTCCGCCAGCCCGAACTTCACATAATAGAAGACATTCTCACGAGCATAGAACTCCATACTCCCCTTAGGCTTCAAACACGCGCTGCATAGCCCCGGATCTGCCCGTAAAAAGGCTTGTTGCCCAAGACATACAGGACGAGGGTATTCTCCCAGTAAGCCGTCACCTGCTGGATCTCCTCCGCAGGAAACACAGCCCGGAAATCCATCTCTACCTTGAGCGGCGGGACGTACTCCATCGATGTGGAAGATTTCGGTCCCACCGGTTTGCAGATCTCGGCCCAGGACCGTCCAGCAGGTCGTGGGGGCGTCCCAATAGGCCTTAGGGCAATCACCGGGCGAGAAGTCCCAGGTCCCTGTACATCCAGATCCACTACCTTACTCTTCTCCTTTGCCGCCGCGGTCGCCTTAGGCCGCCAACCCACCGATCGCCCAACAGACACCCCCGGATCCTGGCTAGGCCGAGACCCAGACCCGTTCTGACGATTTTCGGGATGACGATCCCGAACCTGACCCTGTCCGCCACCCGACTTCCCCCCGGTCTTCACCACACGACGGCGCGTAACCGTCGTCCGTCCACCTCCCTCTGTTTGACTCCCCAGAGATCCGTACCCTGCTCCGAATTCAAAATTTGGATCCAAGAGAGTCCCGGAGTAGTGGACACCCAACCCCCTCCCCGTAGAGCCCGACCCCTCCCCCGGCCGCCTGGGAGGAATGTCGCCACCACAGGGGGGTCCCCCCGACCCCCCCTCCTGTGCTCCCCCCCCCCCGGCCGCCTTGGGGGGAGCCGCCGCGCGCGCGCGCATGGGGGGGGTGGGGCCGGCCCAACCCCCCGGATTTGGCTCCCGCCCCCCCCACCCCCAACGCCGGGAGGGGGGCCGCCCTTCGAGGCCAAGGCCCGCCCACCGCCGGCCAAGGGGTCCGGCGGCCGTGGAGGCAGCCCACGGGGAAACCCTAGTTCGGGAACTCGATCGCCCGCTCCAGCCATCGTTTATATATATATATTCTAAACTTGACTAATTCTTGAAGAATCGACAGACTTCCCTGATGTATTAAGATTCACAACTACTAACAAATGTAAATTTCCAATCCTATATAATACCAATCAACCTTTCACAAATTCAAACAATAACAAAACAATAAACTAGTCCATAACGCATATCCAGTCCTAATTGAAGCCACCAACTTAACTCGTATGGATGCAATCCAACAAAAAAAATTCAATATCTACTCTCAATATGGCAATCAAAAATTGACTAAAGTAATTGTTAAGGCAGCCATCTGTTTTACCACAGAAAAGTAAATCGATCTTCAGTGCCACCAAAATTTCAGGTTTTTATTAATTTCTTTCATTTCAGTGAACCGAGAGGTTCCCCTGAACGGTTACCGTGTAGGACGGCTCGAATGTGTTGAGCAGTCAACCTGGTTTAGGGCAGTTCAACCACTGAAACGGTTCAATCCATCTAACCGACCCAGAAAAGTGTTCGGGTCACGGTCCGGCCGGGTTGAACCAGTTTAAAAACATTGCTAAAGTCACAATAAGCCATATATCTTCCGGTTTGTAGATTATGAACTAGGCAACATAAAGCACAAGTTTATGAAAATTCAACAGATCATAATGCCTTTCAATCATAAAACTTAGTGATTTGCTGCCAAACATTGCAAAATCTGAAGTTATATCCATAAGTACTATACATTGTTGAACAAGCATAATGGTGTCGATTTGCAATTTGGATGAATTAAATGAGAAAATCTTCTTGGAAGAACTACCAAGCAAACTCTTAACCTGGTATATCTATAGGCTGGAAAATACATTATGAATGAATAATATTGCATAAAGGTTTTGTTGTTGTTGTTGTATACTTGAAAGACAGGTAAGTGACATTCATATGAATCAAATATCGTAAAGGTGTAATTGTGATTTTTGCATGTTTAACATCAATTTACTAGTGATATTGCACCCCACAAGAGGGGAATATATGTCAATGGTAATGGCTAGATTTAGTATCAGAAATGTAATTTAGTATGTCCTTATGACCAAAATTTCTGGTTTCACAAGAAACCTAAGAGAGAGATGCTAAAAATACTTCGAGAGTATTGCATTCCAGTGAAATATTTTCGAGGGAGGACAGTTTTTGACTTTCTTTCTCGAGCTAACCAGAAGTGTATTACTTTCTTTCTCAAGCTAACGAGAAGTGTATCGATGAAAGAGAAACATCAAATAAAAAGTATAATACTAGGGGTTAAAGTTTGGCCAAATTGATGACTAAACTGAATAAAACTCCAGTCACCATTTTACAAATATGCCACAGAATTTGTGGAAAATGAATTTTCTAAGAAAAGTTGGGTTTCCATAAAACTTTGTCAAATCTTGTATGGAACTAAATATGACTCCAACAGATACTGAACACTATAATATAAATTAGGACCACTTAGAATATGTGCCCATCGGCCATCGCTACCAAATAAATTATAGGACACAGAAAAAATGTGTCAAACTAGCTATTAGATACTGTAGACAATCCAAAATACAATAGGACAGTGTCGGACACCTACTGACCACTACAGACGCTCAAATACATAATGACTCACCCACGTATTGGACACTACAAAATGAATAATTCCTAACGAACCGACCGGAGGGACCGCGCATGCGAAACCGAGGACACGTGACGGTCCCCCATTGCTTCGGGTTGGGACCCACAAAACCTGAGCCCCCTGCTAACGTCGTGGTCCGGGCCCGGACCAATGGGGGGCCTCCACGTGTCCTCGATTTCGTGCGCGGTACCCAAGCGGTATGTGTAACAGGACTGCTACAAAATATGGACATGCCAAAATGTTTTTGACGCATACTGGACACTTCAAAATATATTAGGACACGTATTCACAGACAGGCCAAAAATGTAACTGTATCCGTGTTTGTATTGTGCTAAGCTGTATCCGTGTCTGTGCAACATGCGAGAAAAACTAAATTGTCAAGAAAAATAGAAATAGATACATTAAACCCTCCCCCATCCCAATTTTTTATGGGTATTAGGACCACTACTATTTTGAAAATAATTACACGGACCATCCGGTCCACCTCTATGCTTTATGTTCTATTTTTAAAATAAGGATGGTTAGTATTATAACTTTATATAGAAAATATGAAATGTTATTGCCGGGGCACAATTTTTCGATGGAAAACTGAGAATATGAAACAATTGTAAAAACAATGTTCCAACGCAACACTTCTAGGAAGGTTGCGCAAGTATAACGAAGATCTAAAAAGATATCGTTATGATATTACAAGAATCTAAAAAGATTTCGTAATCACAGCAATCAGATCGTAGTACTTCTAAAAAGAAGATACAATCAGAGTTACTGGCAGCAACGAAGAAGGTGACTGGCAAAAGATGGAAGAACTCCTGCTGGGGTGAATGATCACCGTTGCTCAAAGCTTTATTCGCCTTACACGAACAGCTTCCAGGAACCAGCAAGTTCGTCGGAGAACTTAGAACACTCCTGCTCTTCTGACTCCTCGGATGGACACGAACTCCCGTGCAAAAGCAACGCTGGTGCGGCGCCTTTCCTCTCTCTCTCGACGGCTGACAGATCAGAACAGTGTTAAAGAACACGTCTGAATTCTCTGTTTACTTATGCTAAAGAACACTTCGTAAACTTTCTGGTGGCTTCTCTTTCTATTCTGTAATGAGCCTTGAGAGAGAGGATGCCTAATATAGGCCCTGCAGCAACTGGATGGTTGCCACAAAGTTAGGGATGTGGTAATAACCACCCCGAACATGTAGCAACCGCCCAGAACATGCTAACGCACGTTCTGCTGCCAACTGCGCACACCCAGCGCTCTCCTTGCACTCTGCGCAACAGAGCGCACACTGAACTGCGCATACTGCGCGCACTGCACGCACTGCGCACACCGCGCACGCAGCGCAACCAGCGCAACCCGAGCAACCCGCGCAACCCAGCACAACCCTACGCAATCCAGCGCAACCCAGCACACCCAAGCGCAACCTGAGCGCAACCTGGACGCGCACCTGGGCAGCGCAACTGGGCTTGCGCAACTGGGCATGCGCAACTGGGCTTGCGCAACGTGGCTGCGCAAGTGGCTCGCGCAACTAAAGCGCACTATGCGCCTAGCGACGATGCTGACGTGCTAAGTGCAAAGTGCGCCAACAAAACGCCACATTACGTCTCATGAGCCCATGAGCCCGAGTCCGAGTCCGAGTCCGAGTCCGAGTCGCTAAGCAAGTCGCTAAGCCCCTACGGGACTTAGCTCCCATGGAAATGAATTTCCCAAGAGCAAAAAGTATGAATGCTTTTATTGTTGATTTAGCCATTTTCCCATTAGAAAAATAACCCCACATGGCACACCCATGTGCACCTCCACACCACATGTGCATCTCTAAAATAGAAAACCTATTATATAGAGATACAACTCCTTTGGTCTAGCCGATGTGGGACTAAAAATCACTTAGGAAGAGACCAAACTCCAACAATCCCCCACATATCTCTATATATATGGGTATAAGTATTCCCCACAGTAACTGTCCATCATGCATTATGAGAGATGTCGCTTACGACTTGAATCTTCCCGTGTGGGTCAAACAACAGACTATAATACAAGAATGGACTAAGCCTTGAATTCTGCACCATAGCTGAAATTCTTTCCACTCGGATAATGTAGTTACGTGTGCTTCTGGCTACACATTAAAGGCCCTGTGCCAGCCTGGTTTCAGTGTATAATTTTGGGCGTCTACAAGTTTACCCTCAAGAGACGGCCTGATATCTCTTTGTCCATACACTATAGGTGAGTTCATTATAAAGAGACATGACATAAAGTGCTTTGCGCTTCCCTTGCGGTGCTACGCCGCTATGACATGGCTTAAAGCCGAGGCCTTACCCCGTACCAGGAACCTCATCGTAGTGTCATACTACTGTAGCATGAGGCAACCGCCTCTTTGTAGTGCCAATCTACCCAGCATGAAGCCTTAGGCTCCCTTGCGGTGTTACGCCGCAACGACATGGCTTGCAAGGCCGAGGCTTTATCCCTAACCGGGTACCTCATTGTGGTGTCGTGCCACTGTAACATGAGGAACTCCTCCTCTTTGTAGTGCTGACTACACCCTCTTTATTTTTAACATACAGCATTAGGCTAACTGCCTATTTGCGGTGCTACGCCGCTGTGACTTGGCCTGCAAAGCCGAGGCTTTATCCTATTACTGGGCAGCACCCCACATATAGGAACCTCATTGTAGAGTCACCCCACTGTAGCATGGAGTTTCACTCCTTGTAGTGCTGCTCTACCGTGCCTCCTGTAAAGCACACCAGGCATTAACTCTGCCTGAGAACTCATTAAGGCAATTAAGCCAACCTTCCCACAGGAACAGTTTTCCGCAGAAAATAACAGTAGACAACAGTGGTTATAGGTCCGTAACCTCTCCATGCCCAATAGAACATGTACCCACCGTTCCTGATATTCTTCCGATTAGTGGTCCTCCCTTGAACCAAAAAGTAGATGCCTAGTAGATAAATCTTTGAACTAATAGCATAAAACTTTATGGTAGGAATACAATAATACAATATCAGAATACCTTCAAGCCCATTTTAAAAGCTGTGTCATCGAGCAGCTGGCGCTTGAGGTCCTTGGTGAACGGATCCGCCAGGTTCTCCTGACTCCGAACATCAATAACTGCAATAACACCTCTCTTGATAAGTTCGTGTACTGTCCTGTGCTTCAACCGCACAGTCCTCTTCTTCCCGTTGAAGAGGTCATTTGATGCCACCGCCGCAGTCGCCTGGTTGTCGCAGTATATCGGTATCGCCGGTATTTGCGTCCCAACCATTGGAAGATCATACATGAGCTCCGGAAGCCATTCTCTTCCTCGACTGCGGTATCAAGCGCAAAGAACTCAGATTCCATAGATAACCGCGAGAGCATAGTCTGCTTCTTCGACTTCCACGATATAGCAGCTCCACCCATTGTGAAAATGAATCCACCTATGGACCTCTCGCTCTCCACCTCTCGCTCTCCACCTCTGAGCACCAACTGGCATCACTGAAGCCTTCCACTACCTGCGGATCTCCGCTGTAGTACAGTGCATATGTCTGAGTCTTCTTGAGATATCTCATAACCCGTTTCACAGCTTTCTAGTGTTCAGCACCTGGGTTGCTCGTGAAACGACTCAGCATTCCCACGGCGAAAGCTATGTCAGGCCTTGTGGCAGTAGTAGCATACATCAAACTTTCCATTACGCTTGCATACTCCAGCTGTCTGACGCTTTTCCCTGAATTATGCTTCAGCTTCATATCACACCTGTACGGCGTATCGATCCCTGGAAGATCCCGATACCCATAACGAGTGATCATTTTCTCAATATAATGAGACTGTGACAGCGCTAGTCCAGTGTCTGTCCGGATGATCTTGATCCCTAAGATCACATCAGCTTCCCCCAAGTCCTTCATACTGAACTTGCTTGAGATGAATTTCTTTGTCTCCGTGACACAGCTAATATCCGTACCCAGGATAAGCATGTCATCCACGTACAGACAAACGATCACACCTCTTCCATCAGCGAACTTTGTGTAAACACACTTGTCCGTATCGCTGACCATGTAGCCATTTGACCTTATAACTTTGTCAAATTTCTCATGCCACATCTTGGGAGCTTATTTAAGACCGTACAAGGATTTCACCAACTTGCAGACTTTGTCTTCAAGACCCCTGATGACAAATCCCTCTGGTTGTTGCATGTAAATCTCTTCGGTCAGCTCGCCATTTAGGAAAATCGTATTCACATTCATCTGATGTATCACCATCTTATGTATTGCTGCGAGAGCAATCAACATTCTGATGGTGGTCATCCGGGCTACTGGAGCATACGTGTCAAAATAGTCAATCTCCTGCTTCTGAGAAAACCCCTTGGCTACCAATCTAGCCTTGAACTTGTCAATAGTTCCGTCTGCTTTCATCTTCTTCTTGAAGATCCATTTGCATCCGATGGGTTTCGCCCCTTCAGGAAGATCAACCAACACCCAAGTGTTATTTGAGATGATGGAATCAATCTCATTGTCAATCGCCTCCTTCCAGAAAACCGCGTCTCTGGTCTTCATCGCCTCATCATAGGTAAGCGGATCTGCTTCCACATGATAGGTGACAAAGTCACTTCCGAAGTCCTTCGGCCTCCTCACACGCTTAGCTGACGGCTCAGCTTGTTCTGGTTCAACCGTTGTTTCAACAACTTCTTGGACCACATCTTCATTGAAGACTTCAGTTTCTTGCGCACCCTCATTGTTCTCCGGTACATCCGCAAGAACAATATTCTTGTGCCTTGCAAAATTGTCTTCAAAATATTCTGCGTCGCGAGATTCAATGATATGATTTGACTCAATATCAAGAAATCTCCGAGCATCACTCTTCTCGGCATACCCCAAGAAGATCGTCTTCGTAGTCCTTGTCCCAAGCTTCTGAATCTTCAGATCTGGAAGCTTGACATATGCCAGACACCCCCACACTCGAACGACATTCAAGTTAGGTCTGACCTTGAACCAGAGTTCATAAGGAGTAACGTCTGAAGTTGCATGAGGCACTCTATTTAGAATAAAAGTGGCCGTCAATGCAGCTTCTCCCCAGTAGCACTTAGGAAGACCAGCAGTCAACAACATTGAATTTATCATTTCTGTCAACGTTCTGTTCTTCCTCTCAGCTACTCCGTTTGATTGAGGAGAGTACGGAGCCGTAGTCTCATTGACAATTCCATGTTCCTTACAGAACGATGCGAATTCATGAGACCTGTACACCCCACCTCGATCACTTCTTATCCTTTTGAGTTGTCCAGTCTGCCGCTCAGCTTTGGCTCTGAACTCCTTGAACTTCTCGAATGCTTCGTCTTTAGCCTTCAGCAAGTAGACGAACGCATAATTTGAGAAGTCATCGATGAAGGTTATGAAATACTTTATCCCGGCCTTTGTAGAGAACTGTTTGAAGTCACAGATATCGGAGTGTACCAACTCCAGAAGATCTGTACTTCGATTAACCCGAGGAAAGGGTTTCCTTGTGATCTTTGTTTGAGCACAAACTTCACATTTCTCTACCTTACCCCCACACTTGGAGATAAGTCCTAGACTAGACATTCTGTTTATTCGTTTACAATGAACATGTCCTAGCCTATTATGCCACAACTCAAGAGTATAAGCAGAATGAGTGACTTCATTAATCACATTAATTACATTGGACTGATTTACAAGCTGAATTTTGAACATTCCTTCGGTATAAAAAGCTTTCCCGAAATATGTCCCCTTGATAGACATCACCATCTGGCCAGCACTGATGTCCATCCTGAGGCCTGCTTTGCAGAGTAGGCCTCCTGAGATCAGGTTCTTGGCGATAGCAGGTACGTGCTTCACGCCTTGAAGCATCAGAGACTTCCCCGAAGTCAGCTTCAACACCACCGTTCTGATCCCGAGCACTTCAGCTTGTGCCTGGTTCGCCATCATAACCACTTCAGAAGTAGGTGTATAGGTGGTGAACCACTCCTTACTGGAGCAGACATGGCAAGAGGCTCCAGTGTCTACCCACCAGTCAGAATCAGTCCTTACCGCATCAACCTGTGCAATCATAGCAACAATGTCAGTAATCATGGATACCTTACTAGGCTCTCCTTGCTCTGATTGCTTGGTCTTTGATTTGCACTCATTCTTAAAGTGGCCCTTCTTGCCACACTTGAAGCAAGGCATTTGAGACTTTGGCTTCTTTTTCTTGATAGAAGTTCCCTTGACCTTTAGATTGTCAGGGTCCTTCTTCTTGTTGTGGAAAGCCGCCTGCTTTCCCCTTGGTTCTTTGGTCTGAACCAGATTGGCGTTAGCCAATTGCTTGGACAGTGTGTCCACCTTCAGTTGAGCCCGCATCTGGTCCTCAACATATATTTCCTGCAAGAGATCTTCAAGACAGATCTCAAGCTTCTTCCTATGCATGTTTGCATAGAACTTGCTCCACCCAGCGGGAAGCTTTGAGACAATCCCTCCAACAACAAACTTGTCGGGGAGGGACATCGCCTCGTCTTCTAGCTTCTGTCGCAGTTTCAGGAACTCCTTCACCTGCGGCAGCATAGACTTTTCGTCCTCAAAAAACCACTTGTGATATTTTTCAACCACAAATATTTTACTGCGGTTCTTGTCTTCTTTGTAGAGTTTTTCTAGAGACTCCCATATGTCTCTAGCGATATTCTTCTTAGAATAGGATTCTGCAAGGGAATCCTCCATAGCATTCAGGATAAGCAGCCTGCAAATGCTATTTTCGCTTCTCCACTTGGCCTGAAGTTTAGTAGCCGCAGTAATGGCGGCAGCAGACCCAGTATCTGGAACAGTAGGTTCCTCTTCAAGCAGCACGTGATCAACGTCTCTGAGTTGAAGAGTGAGATAAACCTTCCTCTTCCAGACTTGATAATGCTCTCCATCAAACATCTCTAACTTACAGAAGTCAGTGTTTAGGAGTGAAGCATTAATGTTTTCCATCGTAGCAATAAAGCTTTGAGATTGTTATTGCCGGGGCACAATTTTTCGATGGAAAATTGAGAATATGAAACAATTGTAAAAACAATGTTCCAACGCAACACTTCTAGGAAGGTTGCGCAAGTATAACGAAGATCTAAAAAGATATCGTTATGATATTACGAGAATCTAAAAAGATTTCGTAATCACAGCAATCAGATCGTAGTACTTCTAAAAAGAAGATACAATCAGAGTTACTGGCAGCAACGAAGAAGGTGACTGGCGAAAGATGGAAGAACTCCTGCTAGGGTGAATGATCACCGTTGCTCAAAGCTTTATTCGCCTTACACGAACAGCTTCCAGGAACCAGCAAGTTCGTCGGAGAACTTGGAACACTCCTGCTCTTCTGATTCTTCGGATGGATACGAACTCCCGTGCAAAAGCAACGCTGGTGCGGCGCCTTTCCTCTCTCTCTTGACGGCTGACAGATCAGAACAGTGTTAAAGAACACGTCTGAATTCTCTGTTTACTTATGCTAAAGAACACTTCGTAAACTTTCTGGTAGCTTCTCTTTCTATTCTGTAATGAGCCTTGAGAGAGAGGATGCCTTATATAGGCCCTGCAGCAACTGGACGGTTGCCACAAAGTTAGGGACGTGGTAATAACCACCCCGAACATGTAGCAACCGCCCAGAACATGCTAACGCACGTTCTGCTGCCAACTGCGCACACCCAGCGCTCTCCTTGCACTCTGCGCAACAGAGCGCACACTGAACTGCGCATGCTGCGCACACCGCGCACGCAGCGCAACTGGACTTGCGCAACGTGGCTGCGCAAGTGGCTCGCGCAACGAGTGTGCTTTACCCAGCGCTCTCCTTGCACTCTGCGCAACAGAGCGCGCACTGAACTGCGCATACTGCGCACACCGCGCAACCCGAGCAACCCAGCGCGCACCTGGGCTTGCGCAACAAGCGCAACTAAAGCGCACTATGCGCCTAGCGACGATGCTGACGTGCTAAGTGCAAAGTGCGCCAACAAAACGCCACATTACGCCTCATGAGCCCGAGTCCGAGTCCGAGTCCGAGTCCGAGTCCGAGTCGCTAAGCCCCTACGGGGCTTAGCTCCCATGGAAATGAATTTCCCAAGAGCAAAAAGCATGAATGCTTTTATTGTTGATTTAGCCATTTTTCCATTAGAAAAATAACCTCACATGGCACAACAATGTGCACCTCCACACCACATGTGCATCTCTAAAATAGGAAACCTATTATATAGAGATACAACTCCTTTGGTCTAGCCGATGTGGGACTAAAAATCACTTATGAAGAGACCAAACTCCAACATGAAAGACATGGGTGGTCCGTGTAATTAGCTTTAAAATAAGAATCGTCCTATAATAAATATGGAAAACATAGGAATAATTAATGTAAATTGTCAATAAAAAAAAGAGACGAGATAACATTAATTATTCGGTACCTCGGTGCCTGTCATCTTATTATAGGAGATCTCAAACTCCTTGATGATCTCCTTGATGATATCCATCCTTTTCATGTCGACCAGGATGTTGAGGAAGTTGGCGGTGTGCGGCCTGAGCTCGGACGACTCCGCGATCTCGCTGATGACGAGCGCCTTCTTCTCGGGGGAGATGGTGGGATTGGCGAAGAAGGACTGGGCGGAGGGCTCCCCGAAGACTTTCTCGACCTTCTCCAGGTCGGCCATGGTCGCCTCCAGGCTGCCGTTGGATTTGGCCAGGTCGGCTAGGGCGTTGGCGTAGCTGGAGGCGGCGGGGTCGACCATGACGGCCCCGGAGGCTCCGGGGGTGCGGCGGCGGCGGCGGACGCTGCGGGAGATGGTGAGCTTGGGGAGGCGGAGGGAGGAGGATATTTGAGCTCTGGTGGTGCTGGCGGCCTTGGTGGAGGCGGAGGTGGTGAAGTTGGGGCGGGGGGTCGCCGGAGAGAGGCGGAGAGTGGCCATCGGTTTGGATTGGGTTTGAATGGAGGAGGTATGATGGGGGGTTTTGTGGGTGTTCGGAAGGGAATTGGTGGTTGGGTGTTCGGGAGGGGATTGATTTAGTTTGGGTGAAGGAGGGAAAGACACTTGGATTAGAGATGAGGTGAGTGGCCTTGTGGCCCCTATTAAAATATTTTAGGCTTTTTCTAAAAGTACTACCATTTTTACTTGAATCTAGTCCAAAAATATTTTAAAATATTACAAGTTTGTCATCAAAAATTGCTGAGAAACCCAATTTCGAGGTGGGCTTTTATGAAATGCCCACCCGCGGGATAAATTTTATGAAATACCCAGAATTAAGTATTTTCACGTTAAATATTCCAAGATTCCCTTTTAGATGCCACCCGCTAGAAACTGCTATTTTTATAATACCGAAACTACCCCTCCGCGCGAATTGGTCATCTATATGTATTTGAATTCAAAAAACTCAGATCTTGATTACGATTTTCGTCTTCTTCTTCTTCACGGGAAATCTGAATTCCATTGCTCTCATATTCAGCAGAGATCGCAAAGATCGTTCGTAGTTCGGTGTGTTTTTCTTCAGTCGAACTCAGATCATCGCTCGTCATTATCATCACCATCATCATCATCTTCATCGTGGAGACATTTGAACTCAGATCTTCAATTGTGGAGAGAAGATCTTTCTTCTTCTTTTCCATAAGAATTATCATCGCTTTGAAAGAAGAACGAAACTCTTTATTCTTGAAAAAACTAAATTACACGTTTTAACACTGGAAATGACCATTCTCCGTCTTAATTAGGACGGAGAATGCCATTCTCCGTTTCCGTCTTAATTAGGACCGAGAATGTCATTCTCCGTCCGTCCTAATTAGGACGGAGAATGCCATTCTCCGTCCTAATTAACACGGAGAATGGCATTCTCCGTGTTTCTAACACGAAGAATGGTCATTCTCCTGCGTTTTAACACTGGCCGTCCAAATTAGGACGGAGAATGCCATTCTCCGTCCTAATTAACACGGAGAATGGCATTCTCCGTGTTTCTAACACGGAGAATGGTCATTCTCCTGCGTTTTAACACTAGAATGACCATTCTCCGTGATAAATTACACGGAGAATGGCATTCTCCGTCCTAATTAAGACGGAGAATGGTCATTCTCCGTTTAATTTAGCACGGAGAATGGCCATTCTCCGTCTTAATTAGGACGGAGAATGCCATTCTCCGTTTTATTTAACACGGAGAATGACATTCTCCGTTTCATTTAACACGGAGAATGGCATTCTCCGTGTTTCTAACACGGAGAATGGTCATTCTCCTGCGTTTTAACACTGGAATGACCATTCTCCGTGTAAATTAAGACGGAGAATGTCATTCTCCGTCCTAATTAAGACGGAGAATGGTCATTCTCCGTGTAAATTAAGACGGAGAATGCCATTCTCCTGCATTTTATGGTTAGCTGAAACTTTGGAGGGCCATAACTTTTGACTGGGAGGTCGAAACGAGGTCCCGTTTGTCGCAAAATGAGCGTATCGTTGAGGAGACTGAAAGTAACAATTTTATCGTTAGACGGCCTTCCGAAATTTTAGATTCGCAAAAAAATGATGTTTGGACCTCCGTTTTAGCACTTTTGTCGTTCGTCCCGGTCTTTCCAAAATTTTTCGACGAGTTTTTGAAGATTTTTGAGGAGAAAACCTAGATTCGAAAGTGAGCAGCGTATGGAAGAAGATGGAGTATTGAAACGTTTTTTTAAGAGCAGTTTTGTGGGTGTTTCCAATAAATTAAAAGGAAGGACAAAAGGGTCATTTGGAACCCGCTTTGGATAAGTTTCTCTAATTCTGGGCACGCGATGAAAGTTTTTTTAGCAGTGGATTTTACATAAAACTTTTTTAGTTTTTGGGCATTTCATAAATCTTCCCTTTTTTTTATTTGGTGATAGTCCAAACAAAAGTATAAATATTAACTTTTCTTTTCTTTTCTTTTCTTTTTCTCTCTCCCTCTACCCTTTTCTTCTCTCCCTCAACTCTTTTCTTCTCTTCCTCAACCAACATTTCTAGGTGAAAGAATTTAACCCCAAATTTTTTTTAACCTACATTTTGTGAATATTGTTGGTAAAATTTCTAGTAATAGTGTCATTGACTTATCCCATTTATTGGTAAGTCATCGAATTAATATATGTTTAAAATTTTTAACATGAATTTCACATATAAAAGTTAATTATATGTGTTTAATGTAGAAAAAATGAACATGGAAGAACCCGGGTCATCAAATATAGTAGACTCTCTTCCCGCTACGTACGAAGAATACATTGACGCTTCGGAAGCCCTCTTGGTAACTAAATTTTAACTTTTTATCGGATAAAAGTCGGGTCTGTGACACAGAGGACTGCCACCCCTCTGACAGTTCATATATTAGGACAGGACTGTCAGAGAGGAGGCAGTCCTTCATATTGTAAGGACTGTCTGGCTTGTGGCAGTCCTAAATATTGTAAGGACTGCCTCACTCCCTGCCGTCCTATTTATTTGCAAAAAAATTTACATTTGATTTGTGTAGTTGTTTAGTTTTATTAACTTTAAGTTCTCTTGTAGGTCTTATCATCTTTCTATATTCGGTACCTGCTCCAATTACAGTTGATGTAGGCCATTTATTCTAGACTGATCTTTGGTTTGAATCAAGCAACGATGCGGTACATTTGTGCCGAGAAGTTGGACGAGAAAACAACATAGTTCTTGTGATAACGAGATCGGCCCAAAATCGTCAGGGACGACAAACTGTGACTGTTGGATGTGAAAGAGGTGGTGTGTTCAGAAACCGTAAGAAAGATACAGATATCCAGAGTAAAGTTCCCAAAACAAATGTTTAAACGAGAAAATGTGGTTGTCCATTCACAATCCATATTAGAAACGAAGAAGAAGAAAAGTGGACAGTCGAATCAAGAATGAATCCACAACCATGAGATTGCCGAAACACTAATGGGTCATCCGTATGTCGGACGGTTGAACAATACGGAGAAGAAGATAGTCGAAGACTTGTCCACTTCTGGAGTTGCACCAAGACAAATATATTCCATCATACGATATGAAAATGAGAAGAACAAGTCTACAATGAAGTCCATATACAACGCCCTATCTACTTCAAACGCTATTCGGATGAAATCAAGAATGGCGATGAAAGAAACAATTGCAAGTTTGTTGTTCAGTATCCCTTGCACCGAAAGTGTGACTGGGGAGGACCACTACTTGTCCATCCCATCTGTCGGTTATTTATTTTTTAATAGGTACATGATAACTGCTGTACTTATCTCGTCGGGTATCAACAATACATTCTTTCTGATGTGCGCTCCTCCGGCGGAGCACGGACATTCTAACCTATGTACTATAGGTCAAATCGGAAAACAGTTCGTCATACTAAAGATGATCGATCATTCTCCGATTCCTCCACCTTCAACAGTTTGGTACAAAAAAGCACCGGTCGAAGCCATCACCTGGACCATACCTTTCGTTGATCAAATCAACTACTGTAAGAAGTTGTTGAAGATTGAGGAGCCAAGAGACTTACCTGTTGGCCACTACGACGTCAAAATCGACTAAGTATGGATATATTTACAGTTTGGCATTTTGTATATAGAGGACCACTTTTGTATACAGTAAATTATAAAATATGAAGTCTAGTATATATTTTTTTACTTTTACCTGCGTGCTATCTGTGTTATATGTGTTTACCTGTGTGCTATCTGTGTTATATGTGTTTACATGTGTGCAAGATTTATGAAAGTATCTGTGTCAAAATGTATCAATTTGTTCAAGTATCAGAGTTCATATCAGGGCTGCCAGCCCCCTGGCAGTCCAACATTAATATAGGACTGTATGGGTGCTGGCAGTCCTAATTGAAACTCTTTGTGATGAGAGTTTGACATACAAACTCTCTTCACAGAGAGTTTGTATCAGGACTGCCAGTGTAAGCCCACTTCCCAAAATTTTAATTTATTTTATTTTATTTGTTTATGATTAATTTTGTGGTCATTGTGAGTCATGCCCAAGCTTGTAGGTGGGATATGACCATATTAAGGTCATATGAGCTCTAGATAGCTTATATATGTATTATTTAGCTATTTTATATTTTTCTACAATTTTTGGATATTTTTAGGTATTTAATATTTAAGGTTTTATTATTTTTAAGGACTTTCAGGATTTACTGTAAGGTCATACGGGAGTATTTCTTGACCAAATATTTTTATTTGGGCTCTAAATGACTAAAAATATTTTCTAGAATATTTTAGAATGTTTCTGGATTTTTTAGAATTTTTGGAAATTTTTATATAATTAAAACCTATAGAAATTATATTTATAGGCTTTGGAAATTTACTGTAAGGTCACACGATGATATTTTATGTTAAAATATTTTATTTAGATTCTAGACACGTAGAAATATTTTCTAGAATTTTCTAGTATTTTTCTGCAACTTATTTTGATTTAATTGGACTTAAAATAATTTTTAAATAATTTTCTGAATTAAATAAATAAATACCCAGAAATCCACCCGGGGGCCCACCTGTCGGCGCCAACTGCTACAGTGACCGCCTCTCTCTCTCCTATATATATTATTATATTCGCCCATCCTAATAAAATTCCAGCAGCCTTTTGTGGGAGAACTCATATAGGGTTTCCGACTTTCCGAAGCGATTTCCGCCAACTCCGACATGCTTTTCGCGTGCCCTTTTTTTGTTGGATTCGTATTGAGGTATTATTTCTGATTATGTAATTTATTTTCGTAGATATTATTCCTAAATTTTTGGAAAATTCGTAGAGTGTCAGTTGTCCGAAACTTGACACATTTCAGTGTTTTCGAGATTCCGGGAGGACCAGAAATCGAAATCACGAACCGTTTGAAGTTTCGGAAAACTAACACAGAGCTCTACGACATATATTTTTTCCAGAAATTAATTCGTTCATCTAGTATTTTAGTTTTCTATTGAACTCAGAATTGATCGGTTGATCCCCGTTTTGGTCACGATTACCCATAACGGCGATATATTTTGATCAAAGCATGATTTTGCGGCATGGTTGATTCCAGCGCACTCGTGGCACTGAAATCTACCTAGGTTCACTTTCAAAATCTAGAGTTCATAGCATTTGAGTAGATAGTCAACGGCATATCTCGATTTGTGTGCCATAGTTTTCAAAATTGGAAAACACGACTTTTGATGGCCAAACTTGCATGTTTAGATTATATTCAGATTATTATTAGGTTAAATTAGGTTTTTAAGTAAAATATTCCAGAATTAATTATTATTAGATTATTAACCCAACTAGCCACTATTCTATGAATTTAGAAATAGAACATTAGAATTGATTTATAGTTTTCGTGCACGGTTCATGGTGCGATATGTGTTATAGGTTGACAGCTCCTAGATCGGAATCTCCTCATCCTCGGCTTGTGACTACAGTTTGTGCAAGGACCACAGGCAATATATCTTGTCTCCCTCTACAGTTTAATTTCATGTTTATAGTTTTCATATTATTATTGTATTATCATTGATACTCTATTTGTTATAGATTTTTTATGATTCATTAGCTTTCTAGTTGACTTGATTTATCTATTTTTTATATACAGTGTTCACCAGTTTATGGTCTTGCTTGACTTGACAGTGTAGTTATACTGGACTTGACTGTGCCTTGACTGAGTCGTATCTTGTCTTACCAGTACCTTGCTCGAGTCATGTCATAGAACGAGTACGTGTAGTTGAACTGCTATATCCTTGTTACCGTTTCCTTAACCAGAGAGTCCACACTCGGGATGAGGGTTGACCGTTTGCACCAGAGAGTCCACACTCGGGACGAGGGTGTTTGTATCCTTGGCACCAGAGAGTCCACTCGGGACGAGGGTGTTTGTCTTGATCTGTTTACATCCGAGAGTCCACACTTGGGACGAGGATGTTGTACTTGCACCAGAGAGTCCACACTCGGGACGAGGGTGTCTTGCCGTGAACTAACCAGAGAGTCCACACTCTGGACGAGGGTTAGTGATTAGAACTAACCAGAGAGCCCACACTCGGGGCGAGGGTTAGTGATTAGAACTAACCAGAGAGTTCACACTCGGGACGAGGGTTAGTGATTAGAACTTATAAAACCCCTAAATTTCTACTATTTTTTTAATAAATTGGTAATGATTACTTTTTTATTGTACGTCGCGTAGTTGCATTGTACGTCGTGCGCGAAATTTATTTTTCGTAATTGCTCGACTAGTGCGAATATGTGCGAGCGTACATATTTTAGAAAAATATTTTGTTCTATATTTTTATAGTTTCAAATAATAGATATAATAATTAGTTTTGCTATCATTTCTAAGCTTGTTATTTTTACGTCATCTCTAAAAGTTATTAATAATAAATAATATTTTTGTATACTAGAAAAGCATAATTATGTAAAGAATATTTGTGCATACATATATTTCATAATTATTTAATAGTTATTTATAAATAAATAATGTGATTTTCGAAATTATTATTATATGTATTTTTAGAAAATATATTTTAATTTTTGTGGTAATTTAAATCTTTGATTGGATTTTGTGGAATTTATTTAAATAGTTTAAATTTAAAGAGATAATTTATATTTAAGTTAGATTACCTAGATTTAAATTGGAATTTAATTTGGATTTAGATTGATTATATTAATTTTAATTTAATACAAGAATTATCTACTTGGGTTTTAAATATTTCTAGTCCTTATCCAATTGGGAATTCCCACATCCTATAAATAGGCAGGTACTCCTCCATGTTATTTTTCTCCACAATTTATCTTCCACAAAATTCTCCACAACGTGTGTGCATCGTGTCCTTGTCCATCTTTTTCTTCCACTATTTTTATTACAATACATATTTCTCGTCGTATCCGACACACTGGACATGACCAAATTCCCAAATCGCTAAACCCTAATTTTTCGATCCCTAATTCTCTAACCCTAAACCTAGCTCGACCATCCCCGCAGCCACGCTTTTCGACCGGACGTCGTATTCCCGGCACCCGTGAGACCCAGCCACTTTCCACCACCCGTCGCCTCACCCGACTTCGACCACCAGCCGAACCCTTCGACCCCGGCTAACACCACCATCACCACCAACCCTGTGGCCATCACCACCTTGGCACCCACCCCCGGAACACCCGTCGCCACCACGTCGATGTCCCCATCATTCCAGCCACATCCCAGCCACCACGACAAGTGTGGCCGACCACCGCCACCGCATCAAAAACCACTACAAATGACAAAAGTCGAACTGGACTTACCTCCGCAGACCCGTCGGCGGCCTCCGGCTGCCGTGCTCGACCGCCGTTGATTCCCCGACCACCGGACCGCCATCCGCAGCCGCTCCCGACCGCCTCTTACCTCCTTTACACCGACACCTGACCTCCGACGAGTCCTCCGCCGCGCCCGAACCTCATCTGTCACGACCCGCACCCTTATGAGGGGCACGAGCACGTGGGTACGTCCAGCCTACGTCGCAGAATCGGCAGTAGAATGCTGTATATAGGGTCTGTAAATACTACGACTAATCAGTATAAAGGTACCTGTACAGTATATACACTCCGAGTGGAGGTGACATAGCAATACAGTCTCAATCACAGAATAAAACTATGGTAGATAGCACAGAAGGAAACATATGATAGATGAAAAGGGAATAAGTCCAATATCCAACACAAGCCCAGATATATATACAATATCACAGGGTCTCAAAATATAACATAGAAGCTACAGTCTGATAATGCTAGCTGGATCGCAGTCCAGGCAACCCAACTAATCTACACTACTCTGGGAGAACAAAGTCTAGTGGCTCTACTATAAGGCCACGGTCCTGGACTACTCCATCTAGCTCGAGCCCATAATAGGTCGAGCAGTCTGCCTCAGAGTCATCTGTAATATATCATAACGGTATCCTGTCAGGAAAATGAGCAAGTACAAGCACTAACAGCAGTTCCATGTGAATTGACAAATTCTATAAGAGACAGTATAATGAACTACAAGACAAAGATATATGAAGACTTGGGAACCGTTCGGAAGCTGAGCTACAACCCTTAAACTAAATAAGGACCGGGGTTGTAACCCTTCTCCCGAGCAGAACTTAGTCTCCAATCAAGGTACAATATAAAGGCATGTAGAACATGTGAGTAACTGAATATTATAGCATGGTGAGAAAGTACTGAATGTAGAACAGAACAGGATATATAATAAGATAAGTAAATATAAGTGCCTTGAATTATTAGAGCGTTATGTGATTGACAAGGGAATCATGGTAGGGTTATCCACTTGGCCCGGCAATCCACGGTGACCTCAACGGAAAGTCATGCCGGCCAACCTGGATAACATGGACATGGAGGTATCTGCTACACCCTACGTGAGGTGAAAGTGGTGCAAGCAAAATAGTGACATGGGACTTTGATCACATAACCCCTAATAATTTTCCATCCCCGAGTAGTATAATGGACCTGGACATGACACGTCATGACACGGAATTTCCTAAGAGGATAGCTACTCCCTCTCAGGAATCGGTGTCTATACAAGTACAGGGAACAAGACAGGAAATGTACATATATACCAAGAAAATCCAGGAACAACATCTCATGTCATGATCCAACGTATACTAGTCCGTGAACTATCGTGACTGGAAATCGAGTAAGACACTACAACTGAATCGGATATAGCAGATATCAAGACAATGAAAACTATCAGTGAATGTACTCATCTGCTGTCCTGAGCTGTAGGGTATATCAATGCTCAGAGTGGTAATTAGAGACCTAAAGATGAGATATTGCATGTTAATTTAGGTTTAACAAAGTTAAGAATGATTTATAATGAATGATATAAAATCTAGGTCAAACTAGGTTTCACTGAGTCACACTAAGTCCTGTCAAGTCAATCTAGGTCAAATCAAGTTATATCAAGTCAATCTAAGTCAGACTAAGTCAACTCTAGGTCACACCAGTCATCGCAAGTCAAAACAAGTCAAATCAAATCAAACGGGGTCAAGAGCTGGCCTACAGTTGACTTTTAGTCAACTGGTTAACCCTGGTCAACTCTGGTCAACTCTAGGTCAAACTGGTCAAATGTTGACCAACAGTTGACTTTTAGTCAACTGATCAACTCTAGTTTGGATTTGGTCAAATCTAGACAAAGTGTTGACTCACGGTTGACTTTTGGGTAAAAAGTCAACTCTGGGTCAACCGAGCCAAAATCGGTCCAAATATGACATTTGTACGGTGTACCTAACAAGTCACCAAAGTTTTAAGTCAATCCGAATACCCGAACCCCGTATTTTGAATTTACCCGATTACCCCTTAAAATATTTACCCTTAACCATTCTAACTTGACGCCAAGTGGCCTTCCCTTAGGAATTTCACTCCGGGCTTCCTAGGGTAGTAGGGTACTAGCCTATACAACCATTACATACCAAGTTCTCTAGGGTAAGTAGACATCCAGTCCATCTTACGGTCCATATTGGGCGTTTATCCGTTATCTTGAATATCTCAAGATATTCAACGGTATCGTGTGATACCACTCTCCTAATCCCACATGCAACCCCGATTTCAACCTAGGAGCCTACCCACAAATTCTAATTCACATTAACTAGGTCCCCTTCAAGTTTGGATGCGTTCCGAATCACGGAACTCAAAATCACCCCTTCCCTTGATTCTAATTCACTCAACCACTCATCACTCTATCTCACTTTTCACACTCTCTTAGGACTAGTTTTAGGGGCTTAATTAGTAGATGAATAGGTGTATATATAGAGTATATATAGGGGTATATATGTATATATATGGGGGTATATAGGTGGGTGAATTGGGGGTCAAAAGGGGGTGCTAGGCTGCTCCAAAATGCTGCTGCTGCTGATTTTGTTGCTACTGCTGCTGCTATTCCTGCTGCAGCTGCTGCTGCTGTGGGGGGAGGGACAGCAGCCCCACTCCCCCCTGGCTGCTGTTGCTCCTGCCCTTCTTCTTCCCCTCTTCTTACCCTCTTTTCTCCTCTATTTTTTCCCTCTCTAATCCCTCTATTTCCTCTCTAAATATATATAAACACTCATATATATATTCTCTCATCCATTCCCCTCTCTATATATAAATACACACACACACTAACATATATATAGAGACACACACACATATATATATATAGGAACACACACACACACACACACACACACACACATATATATATATATATAGGAACACACACACACACACACACACACACACACACACACACACACACACACACACATATATATATATATATATATATATATATATATATATATATATATATATATATATATATATATATATAAACACACACTCATGTGTATACATATATATAGACACACTCACACACACTAAATATGAATATTACACTCCACAACACTAACACAAATATGAAATTAAAGTGTCTAAACCACTTAGAGGCAAAACTAAATATTCTTGGGGTGTCCAACTTGGGGGAAAACACTAGGACACAAGCACAAATCAAAACTCTTCCTAGGACACACCAAATTGACTCAAACTTGACACAAATAGGGACACAACCATGGGGATCAATCCTACTTGGTCAAAACTATTCTACATGATGAGAAAATGGAAATAAAGGATAGTTTGTACCTATTGGGAGATGGATCCCAATACAAAATCCTCCGACACGGCTCCGACACAAAGTGAATTGTTTAGGACACACCTCTTCTCCTCTTGCTCCCAAAAGTTTGTAGAAGCACCACTTGAGGTAGAGGGAGAGATTGATGGAAGAATATTGGAAAGGGAACCTTGATTTGGAGATGATTCCAAGAGATTTGCTCTTCTTTCTTTGAAGAACACTTGGAGAAGAAGATGGAGAAATATTGAAGTGTGAATGGGTGAAAAGGGGGAGAGAGGTGGCTGCCATATAAGGGGGATATTTGTCCCCTTTTATAATTACAAGTTTGCCCCTCTCCTTTACTTTATGAAGGGTTAAATGGTATTAGGGTTTGGGGGTTTGAAAAGACCAAATAAAAATCATAATTAGGCCTACTCACTCATGGGAGACTAGTCCAAACTCCTAAACCTAAAAGTTTAGTTTGGTGGGCCAGGGCTAATTAACATGTTAAATACAACTCAAGTCAAAATTCCTCGGAGTCCCGAATTAACTCGGAATGCGATGAAATTCGAACCCGACTCCTATAATTATTAAATATTAATATTCATGAAATAAAATTTCCAAAAATATTCTAAAATGGAAAATTACCATTTTACCCCTATCTTGGAAAAGTGAGGGTAACATTATCACCCCTCTTCGCCTCTCTTCGCCGGTGCACGGGCGGTGCACCACCCGTCCGATCTTGTGCCGCCGCCGCGAGGGCGAGCGGCGGCAGCTTCAGCCTCCGCTGCCCCTTGCGCCAACCTCCGCTCTCTCCGCCACCTAGTACACCGTACGAGCCCCGGCCGAACCCTCTTCCGACCGCTCCACCCACCGAAAAACCCTCTTTCCGTTGCTAACCGCCGCCGCGACCGAGTTCCCTCCGCCGCTCTCAGCCCCGTACCTCTGCCCCATGGCGAACCACCTTCGCCACCCTCTCCTCAAACTCCTCCGCCGCGACCAGAGCCCTGACGACCCCACCGCTTCTCCTTCCCTCTCCCCGCTCCTTCTCCCCTTCCTTTCTTTTTTTCTTGAGAGGTTAACACTCTCTCTCTCTGACTCCTTTTATTTTTTATTATTTATTTTTTGCTTCTTTTTTTTAAGTTGCTTTGTTTTATTTAGTTATTTAAGTTGCTTTGTTTTATTTAGTTATTTAAGTTGCTTTATTTACTTATTTATTTAAGTTGCTTTTTATTCATTTATTATTGTGCTATATCTTCCTTTTCAATGGATTTTCTCTTTCCTACTTTAGAGATTATTTTATTATTATAATGTTAGCATTAACAAATTGCTAACATGGAGAGGACTTAAATCCCTTCCTTTCAAAGATGGCGGCAGCCCTGTCATTGTTCTTTTGGTTTTGGTTTAATTTAATTTATTTTTCTGTTGATTGTCTTGTATACAGTAGCGACTAATTGCTATACGTATATTATATTATTAGGAATATTTTATTATAAGTATTATTGTTATTAGTTTGTCCTATTAAGATATATAGTAATATTTTTCAATTATTGCTTATAAATGATAGTATTAGGCTTTGAACTCCTTATGGCTTCTATGTTATTTGGATTTGTTATTATTGTCTGGTTTTACTAGTATTTAACATTGAATTTATTCTCCATATATATATAACTTATCTTATGTTATTTTAAGAATATAGTTTTGGTCAAAAACTTATATTTTTACAAATTTAGTTCTAGCCTAAAAGATATTTATGGATTTTTCCACATATTTATTTATAATATTTTGAGTAGCCAAAACTTAATTTCAAAGATATTTCTCAAATAGTTTTTATTTACTATTTCTGCCAAATTCTCTCGAATATCCAATCTTGTCCCTTGTTAGCCATATTTCTGTCTTCTTCCAAATCTCGAACTTATTTATATCGTCCCTAACTAATTAGACCGTCCTGGACCCAATGGAACTGTCCGTACCACCACCCGAGGTCACCTTGCATAGTTATTGCACCGAAGTCGCAGTTCGTGCCACCTTGATCATCGCTGTACACCAGGCGTACTACCAGGCAAGACACCTTGCCATTTGCTGTTTATTTATTTTAGCTCATAATTTATGTATTATTATTTTCTTTATGCAAAATAAACTGTGATACATGGCATAACCTGTTAGAACTTACTGTTCATTTATATTTTCTGCTATGTATTATTTTTCTTACACATTAAATCTAGATTTAAGGGACCACCTTGTGTGTTGCATTCATTGGCCTTGACACGTTGTACCACAAAGTTGTGTGTCGCATATAGAATACGGACATGCGTGACTGGCTGGCCACCGGTGCGTATAAGCCGTACGGTAGGAATAATCGCTAATAGAATTGCATGCTAGTTTGACTTAGCGGTTATAGAGGTTTACTGTTGCGGAAGTAACATAGTAGGCATTGGGCGGGGAGGACAATTCCTTAGTGTCACTACCACATTTCTAGTGTGAGGGTATTTTTGATATTTTTGGGGTTATTTGAATTTATTAGAATTTATTTGAATTTTATATATTTTATTTAGGAATTTTTAATGATTATTTTAATGGTGTGATTAAATCCTATTTAATTGTTTGCCAAAGTGGTTTTGGTTAGCCTAACCTAGATTGGACCTAACCTAGATTGGTCATAACTAATTTTAGTTAGCCACTTTGAGAATTAGATGGGTTGGATTATGGTTTAAGTCAAGTTAGTTAAGTTAAGTGAGTTTGCTTAAGACTAGGAAACAACCCTTTGTTCTAGACCACTCAATACCCCTTGATTCATTGCTAGCCCTAGGATACCACCTAGAAATCCTAACCTAAACCTAGTGGCCGGCCAAGGCTTGTCCCCCTCCCTATATAATATCATTTTGGGGATTTGAGCCTCCTTCCAATAGTTTATGATTCTTTCCTCAAGACAAGGTAAGCCTATGCTTCATTTCTCCATAGATCATTCAATATAGGTCTATTTTCATTGGGATTTCCTCCATAGCACTCTAAATACTGTTCCTCTTTTGAATGTGGAGTCACATCACAGGTTTGGGACAATTTGAGGGAGTTTTGAAGCTTGGAGAACCATTCTCTATTGGGTCTTTTTGAGGATTTTGCAACCATAGGTAACTTCCTTAATACTCAATGAAACTCTGTTATTATTCCACATCTAGGGACCCCTAGGACTAATCTAGCTGTAGGAATAGGTAACCCTAGGTTTTGAGCATTGTACGTGTCCGTATCGGACACATATCAGTCACTAATCAAATGTGTTTGACAAAATGCCACAGTGGGACTTTTTGTATTATTTTCGAAATGTTTTTGAATGTAAATTTGCTATTCAGTGTCGCTTACACGTTTCTTGTGCACTGAGATGAATTCGTGCACGTATCGTGTCACTTTGGACACGGGGACACGTCGCGCGCGTGCGGGACTGCACTGTCCTGCTGCTCGGGGGCGATTGCGCCTTGGACACAGCACGAGGACACGTGAGATTTTAAGTACACATTGGGGCAGTATCTGACATGACACTCCCCAAGTGGCATGACCACTCGTGTCATATCGGACACGTAATATAGAGTGCACTGGTTTTACACTGAGTCGTTCAGTCGACTTTATGGCCACTGACACGGGTTGATAACTCTGGATACGACGCACTAGGACACGAATCAGGGTGAGGGACACGAAGACCTATCCTAGGCGAACCTAGGTTGGTGAGCACGAGGCTTGGTTTGCTCTGTGTCGAGTGCACGACACGCGTGCACATGTGCACGAGACTGCACTACTGTGCAGTAGCAATTACACTGTTTTGGGTTTCTGTGATGTGGACACGCCGTGTCCGGCTATGGTGGACACGAATTGGTCTGTATGACATGTGCACATATCTAGTATGTGTTACCAACCATTTGATTTACATTTTAGAATGATTTAAACCATTAATCTCCATTTTCCCATTTTTACTGTTACCTAGAATATCTCAGTTTATTTTCCAGTTTTAGATCGAACCTTGGTCGATCTATTAACCCATTTAAATGTTGTTAATCTCATGTTTAAGTCCCTAACATAATTCTTCTATTAGTAGTCTAATTGTGTATTGATTTTTTTGGTCGTTTTGTGTTGTGGGAAATTGATTTGGCAGTGAGAAAGTATGGCCTGAAATGTTAACTCTGAACTATCTACTACCTGGGTTGTTTGAACTGGATTATAATATTGAACCTGAGATTGATTTGTAAATACCATCTCGAATTGAGTTCCTTTCCTTATTGAACCAAGTTGATTCACAGTGTTGAATCTGCTAACCCAGGAAATCTTCCTTATCACTGTCCACATTTCGATTTCAAATGTTTCCTGTATTGTATAACCTGAAAATTATGTTTAGTTCAAATCTGAGATTTTGTATGGGTGATTCAAACCTATTTTGATGTGGGAATTCAAATCTGGGTTCATAAGATAGATTCTTGTTTTCCATCAAAACCTGAGATTATGTGTGGACTGTTATGCCTTGGTTTCACTCTCACACACTCCTAGTTTTCTGTCACTTAGTTTGGTTTGAACCTAAGTTTTGACTCAATGGCCACACACACACACCAATGTACTCTCTAGTCACATATACTCTCAAATTCACACTTGACCCTCACTGTTTTTTGAAACACATTGATCACTCACCTTTTCACTATCTCAATACACTCATTCATGCATTCACTTTCACATGTGCCACTAACACCAAGCCTAGTCACTTGACACTCTTTCCACTTGACACTTTGCACTCTCACTTGTATCACACACCTTTTTCCACACCCTCCTATCTCTTTAATATATAAGGTATATATCATATAGTATATATATACATAGGTGTAATGGATGTTGGATAATGGGTATTGTAGATAGTAGCTAATGTGGCCAAGGTAATGTAGTGTGATGGTTTGATTTTGGCTTGATATAGTTGTGTACTGGTTATTGGTCTATGTAGACTAGATAGCCTAGTTTAGACTTGATTAGACTTGGTTGACCGAATTGACTTCTAGGGTTGACCAGAGTTGACCAAGAGTTGACTTTGGCCTAGATTGACCTAGAATCATGTAGAATGCATAGTAGAACTTCATTATACTATTCTGGACTTGTTGTGACTTGTGCTGTTCTGATTAGGAGCCAGAAAACACTCGTTGGACAGTACGTTTCATATTGGACACTCAGATACAGGCGAGTACATTCTCTGATCATTTCATATCCTGCTTAGAATTATATTCCTGCTTTAGATTACCTTACTTGATGCTGTCACGACATTATCACGGATTAGTACTATATGGATCTCTTCATGCGATGTTATCCCCCTCGGGAGCATCGGGTACATTGTGTCATGGGCGTTTCACTTTCATCATGTACTCCTGTGCTTTCATTATACATGTACACTCCTGTAAATCTTGTACTCTCATGTTCACGGAGCCCTCATGTATACTATCATGTGCACCCTTTATGGGCCCCATGTGATATCATGTACAATAACATAACCTGTTTAGATCCTTGTGTATTGATTGGAGAAAACGGGGGAGTGCTAGTAGTCATGTGAACAATTCCATTGTAGTGTAGGTCATGTGCAAACTCTTTAGTGTAGATCATGTGCAAATCTGTCATGTTCACATGTGCTATCTTGTACTCTGCTTCACTAGCCACTATTAGTTCTCTATATACAGTAGCTATTTACATACAGTTCTCTCCTTTTCATCATGTATTTCCTTTCAGTTTCCTGTATCTTACTCTACTGCATGTTTATATTTTCTAACCTGCTATGAATTGTTGAGATGTACTGTGCTCGCTCCTGTCCTGACTGGACCTGTTGAAAATATTACAGAGGATGAGGAGGAGGCTTGCCTGGATACCTACTACGGGGCAGCCTTAGATGACATCTGCGAGCTGGACCCTCAGGAGGACCCAGCTCTAGCTGAGGATATCACCCCGATTGCTTAGACTATATTAGTTAGGCTTATCTATCTTTTATGTAGTTATGAGACATGTTTAGCTAGACTTTATTTGGAGTTCAGAGTTGTATATATTCTTTCATTCTGTATCTGAGACCATGTACTTCTGGATATTGCTGGGATTATCTTAGACTTCTTTTCATCTATTTATTTCCTTGAGTTCTATTTCATATCGTGCTATCTCTTCCTTAGTATGATTGAGTTATTACTGCTATGTCATCCCCATTCGGGGAGTATAAACTGTTTAGAGATATATTGCTAGTTGATTGTTGACCTAGGACAGCGTTCTACTGCCGACACTACGACGTAGGCTGGGCATTGTTTCGTTCTCGTACCCTCACAGTGGGTACGGGTCGTGACACGTTTTTAGTGGTGGCCCATGCAGGTCTAGACTAGAAGTATAGTGGTACTCGAACTAGAGTATAACTGCAGCCTGCAGTAAGATATAGAATATTAATTTTAAGGTACTCAATCACTTTAGAAAAAATTCTTTTATTGCCATCTAAATCCTTATTGTCAGCTGATCCTTTGAATTTTTAACTGTCCGCCTTTGTTATTTCGCTTCTTTCTCAGAAATTGATACTCTTGTTTGTCTATCTTCAGGATGGTAGAGACTAGATCGCAGCGTGCCATTCATGAGGATGCTATAGAAGGGACTGCTACCTCTCAGCCAGTATGGCGAGGTCAGGGGACTGCAGCTCCTGCCACCTCAGCTCGTATGGAGACCTCGACAGCCGCAGCAGGGGGCATGCATCCACCGACTCGGAGGCAGGACCCGGTCATTCCAGAGGATCCCTTCCAGCAGCCGCCTCCTGGATACGTGGACGCAGCTCAGATGTTCGCGCATTTCCAGCAGTTCATGGACCGACAGTAGGCTCGACAGGACAGATGTCACGCCCCAGAACCAGAATACTGGAGAGCGGGGGCAGACATAGCCAGCTACGTATATTGAAATGGATTCCATCTCGCTATACGGTCACGGCTGTCTAGGATACATGAGGGTTTATCTACAAGCCAACAGTCTCTTAAGGTCATGAACAAGCCTAGTGTCTCAATCATAGCAAGTAAGTAAGAGTCACAAGATGTATGATCATTAAATATACAATAATAAGGCGTCCCAAATATTACATATTCAGCTGATCATGAAGCTAGTCGTTACAAAATGTTAGGACTAGCAAGAGTTTAGTCATACATGATCAACCCTAGGATTTGTCAATCATGTTACAGCCCGTAGGCAGACAGTAAGTAAGTGCAATCGAGCTAAACAGGTGCTCGTCGGCTAAACGCCTCAAAAGAATATTTTTACACTAGAGCGGGAGAGCCAAAAATAACCCACTCGTCGCCAGGGTTCCGTCTAGTGGCCACCATCTGGCTGGGAAGTCGGTAGATCCTCTGGAGCTGCTCCGAAATCTGGCCACAAAAAACCAGCTGGGTCAGACCCCAGAAAGAGCAAGTGCCACAAAGGAGGCTTCACTTAAGAACTAAAACCAGTAATCAGCACAGGAATATAAATATAAATAAAATAAGGACTGGAATAAAAGGAAATATATCAGGATGATATACGACGAGATAACCATGGAACTATTCAGATAGCCAGGTTACAACCCGTAAACCAAACAAGGACCGGGGTTGTAATCCTTCGTCTGAACGGAGCTTGGTTTCTCACCATTTATCGGTAAAATAAATACAAGCATTCTGGTCATTCAATAGTCTGGAACAGGGTCAGGGCAAGACTAGACTGGTTAGACTCCATCCAATCACTTCACGGCCAAGCAAGAACTACGGCTTGATACTTTAACTAACTAGGGTTGTCACAAGCCTAATTACTAACAAGATGCAGTGAGATTATTCCACAGCCACAAGTCCTGCAGACCATTCCGGTTACCCAGGTCGAGAGATTAGGGTTGAATTCAGGTGGGTACATCGTCCAGGAAACGCATGTACCCTTAAGCAGTTTGAAGGGTGCAACATATGACAGTGTGCTGGAAATGTGCCCTACTCGACGGCAGGCTACAGATCCCAAGCGCGCCCAGGTAACGTGATTGCCTGTAGCTGAAAAATCTCTTCATGACTAATGTATTAATCTAGTTGTTAACCTTAGTCCATTTTAGCAGGTACTCCTGACCGTGGTACTCGGGAGTCCCCTCCTAGACATGATGCAAGACAGGACTGGATTATTTGTACAATGTCACGCCCCAGAACCAGAATACTGGAGAGCGGGGGCAGACATAGCCAGCTACGTATATTGAAATGGATTCCATCTCGCTATACGGTCACGGCTGTCTAGGATACATGAGGGTTTATCTACAAGCCAGCAGTCTCTTAAGGTCATGAACAAGCCTATTGTCTCAATCACAAGCAAGTAAGTAAAAGTTACAAGATGTATGATCATTAAATATACAATAATAAGGCATCCCAAATATTACATATTCAGCTGATCATGAAGCTAGTCGTTACAAAATGTCAGGACTAGCAAGAGTTTAGTCATACATGATCAACCCTAGGATCTGTTAATCATGTTACAGCCCGTAGGCAGACAGTAAGTAAAATGCAACCGAGCTAAACAGGTGCTCGTCGGCTAAACGCCTCAAAAGAATATTTTTACAATAAAGTGGGGGATCCAAAAATAAACCCACTCGTTGCCAGGGTTCCGTCTAGTGGCCACCATCTGGCTGGAAGGTCGGTAGATCCTCTGGAGCTGCTCCGAAATCTGGCCATACAAAACCAGCTGGGTCAGACCCCAGAAAGAGCAAGTGCCACAAAGGAGCTTCACTTAAGAACTAAAACCAGCAATCAGAACAGGAATATAAATAATATAATAAAAGACAGAAAAATATAAATAAATGGTAAAAACTGGAAATAAGGAAAACAAGCCAGGGTGATATACGACGAGATAACCATGGAACTATTCAGATAGCCAGGTTACAACCCGTAAACCAAACAAGGACCGGGGTTGTAACCTTTCGTCTGAATGGAGCTTGGTTTCTCACCATTTATCGAGAAAATAAATACAAGCATGCGGGTCATGTAACAGTCTGGAACAAGATCAGGGCAAGACTAGACTGGTTAGACTCCATCCAATCATTTCACGGCCAAGCAAGACCTACGGCTTGATACTTTAACTAACTAGGGTTATCACAGTCCTAGTTACTAACAAGATGCAGCGAGATTGTTCCACAGCCACAAGCCCTGCAGACCATCCAGGTCACCCAGGTCGAGAGATTAGAGTTGAATTCAGGTGGGTACATCGTCCAGGAAACGCATGTACCCTTAAGTAGCTTGAAGGGTGCAACACATGACAGTGTGCTGGAAATGTGCCCTACTCGACGGCAGGCTACAGATCCCAAGCGCGCCCAGGTAACGGGATTGCCTGTAGCTGGAAAATCTCTTCATGACTAATATATTAATCTAGTTGTTTACCTTAGTCCATTTTAGTAGGTACTCCTGACCGTGGTACTCAGGAGTCCCCTCCTAGACATGATGCAAGACAGGACTGGATTATTTTTACAAGCACAATCGCCCACGGTGTCCAGGTTATTTATACAGGTCATGTCATGTCAGGTAGCCGTCGCAACAGCTTATCAAGATATAACATATCAGGTTTATCATGTCAAGTGTACTAGTCAGGAGTGCGCCACGACGGGCCACTATCAGGTCATGTCAGGTTATTATGTCAGGAGTGCACCACTACGGGTCACTATCGTGTCATGCTCAGGTATCAATTCCAAACATATTAAGTAAATTCATGATTATCAAGTTCATGACAAAAGGCGTAAGGATATAAAATGGACGTTAAATATCTAATAAAATATCAATATACAGGGCTATAGAAGATCAAGGGTAATCAGGCTACGCTCAAGCCAGGCTACGCTCAGGCTAGCGTACGCTCAGGTCAGCGTACCAAAGGATCTATACATTTCCAATGGGAAGCGTATGCAAGAGTCAGCGTACACAAGGGCACGCTCAAGTTACAGGTCAGCGTACGCTCAAGCTAGCGTATGCTCAAGACTGCGTACGCTCGAGCTAGCGTACGAAAGGAATCAGCGTACGCCTTGCTCGCTTGAGCTAGCGTACGAAAGCACGCGTACGCTCAAGCTAGCGTACGAAAGCTAGCGTACGAAAGCTAGCGTACGCTCACTAAAGAGCAGCGTACGAAGGCTAGCGTACGCTCGCTAAACCGCAGCGTACGAAGGCTAGCGTACGCTCGCTAAACAGCAGCGTACGAAGGCTAGCGTACGCTCGCTAAACAGCAGCGTACAGCTCAGCGGCATAAGCTAAAAAGCTAGCTCACTGTTCACTGTCTTCTCCAAATGGCAAGAACAGCAAGAACTCCGAGGATGGAACCCAAAACTCTAAATGCTCATAACTTGGTTAAAACAAGTCCGAATCCAACTTTCCAAAGGTCAAAATTGGGTAGAATAAAATTCTCTAAAACATGGAACCATCAAAACTTGAAAACAAGGAAGTTTAATAGATCAAAACCACCAAAAATCCGAAAATAGTAAAACTCTAGATCTACAAGAATTAAAGCCTCAAAATAGAAAATGACAAGTTCCAATGTGGTTTAGAATCATGAGGAGAAGCTAATGAAACCATCAAAAGAAGTTCTCTTGTGGAAGCAAGTTGCACTTGCCTAAGGGTTGGGGAGTTGTGGAGAGGAAGGAAGAAGAAGAAGAAATAAATAAGAGTTATGGAGGAGAGAGAAGGTTGGTAGGGAAATAAATATCATGGGTTGGTGGTAGGTAGGGGGTTCACCTTGGTCCATGATGGACCAAACAACCAGCCGGCCAAACCAAGCCAACCCAAACCGAGAGTTAAACCAAGCCGAGAGCTAAACAAGGAATCATGCAATACAGAATAAAATACGTATACGTATCCCAAATACGTAATACGAACACAGGCATTACAACTCTACCCACCTTAAAAGAATTCCGTCCTCGGAATTTAATTAAGAGGCTAGAGGGACAAGAACAAGCTATACTATTCACAGGCAATTATACTAGGCAATCAATCAATCATGCAAGCAAGAAATTGATGGCATGAGGCATAAGAAAGATATTATACCTCATGAGTCAAACAAGTCGGGATATCGCGATCGGATATCATCCTCACGCTCCCACGTTGACTTCCCCAAAGAGTGATGACCCCAAGCAACTCGGACTAACTTGATAGTCTTGTTCTTGAGGATCTTCTCTCTTCGATCCAATATAGACACGGGCCTCTCCTCATACGAAAGGTTGGTACCAACAACCAATTCCGAATGATCCAGGATGTGGCTCGGGTCCGGGATATACCGTCGTAATTGGGATACATGGAACACGTCATGCACCTCGCTTAGCGACGGTGGAAGAGCGAGACGATAGGATACATCTCCTACTCGCTCCAGAATGTCAAACGGTCCTATATATCTAGGACTAAGCTTGCCCCGTACGCCGAAACGAATGATGCCACGGTTAGGCAAAATCCTCAGGAATACATGATCGCCGACCGAAAACTCGAGAGGTCGCCGATGAGAATCGGCCCAATGACGCTGGCGATCTTGGACAACTCGAAGATGATCTCTGACTCTCCTGACCACTTCAATTGTCTGGGCAATCATCTCTGGACCGAGCATCTGTCTCTCTCCAACATCATCCCAGGCTAGCGGGGATCTGCACTTCCTACCATACAGTGCCTCGAACGGTGCCATCTGGATACTGGCCTAGAAACTGTTGTTGTATGAGAATTCCACCAGGTGCAAGTGATCTTCCCATGAACCACCGAAGTCAAGTGTACAGGACCGCAACATGTCTTCAAGAGTCTGGATCGTGCGCTCCGACTGGCCATCTGTCTGCGGGTGATATGCTGAGCTAAACTGGAGGTGAGTCCCCAAACTCTCTTGCAAGCTACGCCAAAAGTGCGACGTAAATCTTGAATCTCGATCCGAAGTGATACTGACAGGAACACCGTGCAATCTGACAATCTGCCTGAGGTACATCTCTGCTAACTGAGCCGTCGACTGACCAACTCTGAATGGGAGAAAGTGAGCCACCTTCGTGAGCCGGTCAACTATAACCCAAATAGCATCTCTACCAGCTGGGGATCTAGGTAATCCAGTCACAAAATCCATGGTTACATGCTCCCACTTCCATCCTGGAATCGGCAAGGGCTGAAGAAGTCCAGCCGGTCTCTGATGTTCGGCTTTAACTTGTTGGCAAACCAAACACCGAGAGACAAACCGAGCTATCTCCCGCTTCATGCCATTCCACCAGAAATGCTGCCGGATATCACGGTACATCTTCGTACTGTCGGGATGGATGGAATACTGAGAACTGTGCGCTTCTGACATGATCTCCTGCCGAATATCTCCGCTGGGTACACAAAGACGATTACCATGCCTAAGTGTACCGTCCTCGTGAACGCACAACTCTGGTCTTCGTCCTGCCTCGCACTCTGCTCTGAGTCGCTGAAGCTTGGAATCTGCCGACTGCGCCATCCAGATCCTCTCGACTATAGTGGACTGAACTTGCATACTGGCCATCAATGCCACACTGGAAGGGAGAACAACTTCTATACCCATCTTATGAAGATCTGCTAACAGCTCTGGTTGCGCTGTTAGGAAATAAGCTCCGGCTCTCCTGCTCAATGCATCTGCTACGACATTGGCCTTCCCAGGATGATACTGTAAGCTGACATCATAATCCACAAGTAGCTCCAGCCATCTCCTCTGACGCATGTTAAGATCCTTCTGGGTGAAAACATACTTCAGGCTCTTGTGGTCAGTAAAAATCTCTACCCTGTTTCCGTACAAGTAGTGTCTCCACAACTTAAGTGCAAACACCACTGCTGCCAGCTCCAAGTCATGGGTTGGGTAATTTCTCTCATGATCACGAAGTTGTCGTGACGCATAAGCTATCACCTTCCCATGCTGCCTCAGAACACATCCTAAACCTCTGCCTGAAGCATCACAGTACACTGAAAATCCTCCGGTCCCATCTGGAAGCGTGAGAATAGGAGCTGTTATCAGGCCTCGCTTCAACTGCTCAAAAGAACTCTGACACTCTGCTGTCTAAGCAAACTGTGCATCCTTACGGGTCAACTGCGTCAATGGCGCTGAAATCCGAGCAAAATCTGAAACAAACCGCCGGTAGTAGCCGGCCAATCCAAGGAAACTGCGAACTTCTGCAACGGTGCTGGGTACTGGCCATAACTCAATAGCCACGATCTTCTGGGGATCCACTTCTACTCCTCCTCTGGTGATGATATGACCCAAGTACGAAATACGATTGAGCCAGAACTCGCATTTACTGAACTTGGCATATAACTGGTGCTCCCTGAGAGTCTGAAGAACCACACGAAGATGTTGTTCATGCTCCGCCTCACTCTTGCTGTAGACCAGGATGTCATCCAAGAACACAATCACAAACTGATCCAAGTAAGGCATGAAGATGCGATTCATGAGGTCCATGAATACTGCCGGCGCATTGGTTGCTCCAAAAGGCATAACAAGGAACTCCCAATGTCTATATCTCGATCTAAAAGCCGTCTTCGGGATGTTCTGCTCTCTGACTCTGATCTGATGATAACCTGAGCGCAAATCAATCTTCGAGAATACTGAAGCCCCCTTGAGTTGATCAAACAAGTCATCTATCCTCGGAAGAGGATATCTGTTCTTGATTGTCACTGAGTTCAAGGTACGATAATCAACACATAACCTGGACGTACCATCCTTCTTTTTCACAAGAAGCATCGGGGCTCCCCAAGGCGATCCACTAGCACGAATGAATCCCTTGGTTCTGAGTTCTTCAATCATCTTGTACAATATCTCCAACTCTGATGGCGCCATCCTGTAGACTCTCTCTGACACTGAGGCTGTCCCGGGAATCAAGTCTATAGTGAACTCGATCTCCCGTTCCGGAGGCATACCTGGAAGCTCTTCTGGAAAAACATCTGGGAACTCATCCACTATCCTGGGCAACTGAACTGCTGCTACTGCCATCCGTAATATCGAAGGAGAAGGCTCAACCTCGCCTCGAGAGAAAGAAAACTCTGGCTCTCCTGGAATGCTAAAAATAACCCTACCAATATGGCAGTCTATCCTAGCATACTGGTTCCTCAACCAATCCATCCCTAAGACCACATCATAATCGGCCATCGGGAACTCTATCAATCTAGCGGGGAATTCTCTACCGCTAACTACGATCCGACACGAGAAAAACACTCTATCTACTCCCACAAGTCCGTTACCAGTAAGTATATTAAGCCTTACTGATAATGACTCGGGCTCCAATCCTACCCGTGTCGCGAATCGTGCAGACATAAATGAATGCGATGCACCAGAATCAAATAAAGCTGAAGCTGGAAAGGAGTTGACGAGAATAGTACCTGCCACTACCTCTCCTGGTGCCAATCCTTCCTCCACGGTCATCACCATAGCCTGACCGTGCCCTCGGGGTGCTGGTCCCCTCTGCTGAAATCCTCGCTGCCTATTCTGACTCAAGGCCTGGGATTGAGTATACTGCTGGGGGTTCTGCTGCTGGAATACTTGGGTCTGAGGCGGCAAGGGCCTCGGCAATGGGTACTGCTGCTGCTGGACCGGAGCTGGTCCTCTCACCGAAGAGCTAGAAAGGTTGGACGAGGATGAACCACCCCTGTTCGGGCAGGATCCAACCTATGGTCTGGTGCTCCATAGGCCAGACACAATCCCTGTGCCCTGCGACACTCTGCCACCACATGGCCTGGCTTCCCACAATGAGAACAACCCACTGCGGAAGATTGCTTCTGCTTCTGCTGCTGCTGAGGGTGCGTCGGAGTTGAATGCTGAACCGACGTCACTGAGGCTGCTCGCCTCGGAGCTCCAATAGTCAAAGCCCTGGCAGCCGGGGCCGGTGCTGAAGACTGATTCATCTGACCGTGAGATCTCTTCCGACCTCCGGTCCTATCCACAATCCTCTTGGAGGTATACTCATGCCTCCGGGCTGCTCTCAAGACTGCATCAAAAGTCTGATGCTCAAACTGCTCGACTGCCAACAAGATCTCCAGGTGAAGCCCCTGCTGGAACCGCTGGGCTCTATCATACTCGGTTGCCACCAAGGTGGGAGCAAACCGACTAAGTCTAGAAAACTCGGCCGCATATCCATCGACCGTCCTGCCACCTTGCTTCAAATTGGTAAACCTCGTCTGCAGATCATACCGAGCCACAGCATCAAAATACTTGGTCTGGAATCTCTCTCTGAACAATGCCCATGCAATGGGTGCTGCTAACCCAACTGCTTGTGCTGCCCACCAACTGCGGGCAAGATCTAATAGCTGCAAGCGCACCACGGCTACCTTATCATTCTCTGGAGTCTTGGCTGCTTCTAGAACCACCTCTGTGTCCTGAAGCCAAGCATCTGTGGCGATTGCATCTTCACTACCGTCGAAGAATGGAGGTTTCAAGCGCTTGAAGCTGTTGGCCGCGCTGTTACCCTGATGACCACCCCGGGTCAAAGCATCTGCCACTGCCTGTTGCAAGGCGTCTCCTCTACGATCTTGGAAAGCTATCAAAGTCCTGATGAGACCTACCAAAGTACCATCATCAGGCTAGGCAAGCTGAACTGGCTGGACTGGTGGCTCTCCCTCAATAGACGCAACTCTGGAGGCTACTCCGGAGTGCTGGACTTGATCTCCAGGTTGCTGCTGGTCCGCGGGTGGTGCTCCGCCTTGCTGATCGGCCGGGTCAGGTACTATGCCGCTGAAGAAGACGACATAGAAAACAATAAGGAAGGACCAGGACAGATCAACGATGCAAGCATATGATCAGGACAAGAATCCAGGGATTCAGAGGATACGAACAGAGATCAAGGGCGGATATTGATTGAGACATCTATTCGGTAAACCCTCACATATCTTGATTTACAAGACCTGCATGGGCCACCACTTAAACCATGTCACGCCCCAGAACCAGAATACTGGAGAGCGGGGGCAGACATAGCCAGCTACGTATATTGAAATGGATTCCATCTCGCTATACGGTCACGGCTGTCTAGGATACATGAGGGTTTATCTACAAGCCAGCAGTCTCTTAAGGTCATGAACAAGCCTATTGTCTCAATCACAAGCAAGTAAGTAAAAGTTACAAGATGTATGATCATTAAATATACAATAATAAGGCATCCCAAATATTACATATTCAGCTGATCATGAAGCTAGTCGTTACAAAATGTCAGGACTAGCAAGAGTTTAGTCATACATGATCAACCCTAGGATCTGTTAATCATGTTACAGCCCGTAGACAGACAGTAAGTAAAATGCAACCGAGCTAAACAGGTGCTCGTCGGCTAAACGCCTCAAAAGAATATTTTTACAATAAAGTGGGGGATCCAAAAATAAACCCACTCGTTGCCAGGGTTCCATCTAGTGGCCACCATCTGGCTGGAAGGTCGGTAGATCCTCTGGAGCTGCTCCGAAATCTGGCCATACAAAACCAGCTGGGTCAGACCCCAGAAAGTGCAAGTGCCACAAAGGAGCTTCACTTAAGAACTAAAACCAGCAATCAGCACAGGAATATAAATAATATAATAAAAGACAGGAAAATATAAATAAATGGTAAAAACTGGAAATAAGAAAAACATGCCAGGGTGATATACGATGAGATAACCATGGAACTATTCAGATAGCCAGGTTACAACCCGTAAACCAAACAAGGACCGGGGTTGTAACCTTTCGTCTGAATGGAGCTTGGTTTCTCACCATTTATCGAGAAAATAAATACAAGCATGCGGGTCATGTAACAGTCTGGAACAAGATCAGGGCAAGACTAGACTGGTTAGACTCCATCCAATCATTTCACGGCCAAGCAAGACCTACGGCTTGATACTTTAACTAACTAGGGTTATCACAGTCCTAACAAGATGCAGCGAGATTGTTCCACAGCCACAAGCCCTGCAGACCATCCAGGTCACCCAGGTCGAGAGATTAGAGTTGAATTCAGGTGGGTACATCGTCCAGGAAACGCATGTACCCTTAAGTAGCTTGAAGGGTGCAACACATGACAGTGTGCTGGAAATGTGCCCTACTCGACGGCAGGCTACAGATCCCAAGCGCGCCCAGGTAACGGGATTGCCTGTAGCTGGAAAATCTCTTCATGACTAATGTATTAATCTAGTTGTTTACCTTAGTCCATTTTAGTAGGTACTCCTGACCGTGGTACTCAGGAGTCCCCTCCTAGACATGATGCAAGACAGGACTGGATTATTTTTACAAGCACAATCGCCCACGGTGTCCAGGTTATTTATACAGGTCATGTCATGTCAGGTAGCCGTCGCAACAGCTTATCAAGATATAACATATCAGGTTTATCATGTCAAGTGTACTAGTCAGGAGTGCGCCACGACGGGCCACTATCAGGTCATGTCAGGTTATTATGTCAGGAGTGCACCACTACGGGTCACTATCGTGTCATGCTCAGGTATCAATTCCAAACATATTAAGTAAATTCATGATTATCAAGTTCATGACAAAAGGCGTAAGGATATAAAATGGACGTTAAATATCTAATAAAATATCAATATACAGGGCTATAGAAGATCAAGGGTAATCAGGCTACGCTCAAGCCAGGCTACGCTCAGGCTAGCGTACGCTCAGGTCAGCGTACCAAAGGATCCATACATTTCCAATGGGAAGCGTATGCAAGGGTCAGCGTACACAAGGGCACGCTCAAGTTACAGGTCAGCGTACGCTCAAGCTAGCGTATGCTCAAGACTGCGTACGCTCGAGCTAGCGTACGAAAGGAATCAGCGTACGCCTTGCTCGCTTGAGCTAGCGTACGAAAGCACGCGTACGCTCAAGCTAGCGTACGAAAGCTAGCGTACGCTCACTAAAGAGCAGCGTACGAAGGCTAGCGTACGCTCGCTAAACAGCAGCGTACGAAGGCTAGCGTACGCTCGCTAAACAGCAGCGTACGAAGGCTAGCGTACGCTCGCTAAACAGCAGCGTACAGCTCAGCGGCATCAGCTAAAAAGCTAGCTCACTGTTCACTGTCTTCTCCAAATGGCAAGAACAGCAAGAACTCCGAGGATGGAACCCAAAACTCCAAATGCTCATAACTTGGTTAAAACAAGTCCGAATCCAACTTTCCAAAGGTCAAAATTGGGTAGAATGAAATTCTATAAAACATGGAACCATCAAAACTTGAAAACAATAAAGTTTAATAGATCAAAACCACCAAAAATCCGAAAATAGTAAAACTCTAGATCTACAAGAATTAAAGCCTCCAAATGGAAAATGACAAGTTCCAATGTAGTTTAGAATCATGAGGAGAAGCTAATGAAACCATCAAAAGAAGTTCTCTTGTGGAAGCAAGTTGCACTTGCCTAAGGGTTGGGGAGTTATGGAGAGGAAGGAAGAAGAAGAAGAAATAAATGAGAGTTATGGAGGAGAGAGAAGGTTGGTGGGGAAATAAATATCATGGGTTGGTGGTAGGTAGGGGGTTCACCTTGGTCCATGATGGACCAAGCAACCAGCCGGCCAAACCAAGCCAAACCAAACCGAGAGTTAAACCAAGCCGAGAGCTAAACAAGGAATCATGCAATACAGAATAAAATACGTATACGTATCCCAAATACGTAATACGAACACAGGCATTACATACAAGCACAATCGCCCACGGTGTCCAGGTTATTTATACAGGTCATGTCATGTCAGGTAGCCGTCGCAACAGCTTTTCAAGATATAATATGTCAGGTTTATCGTGTCAAGTATACTTGTCAGGAGTGCGCCACGACGGGCCACTATCAGGTCATGTCAGGTCATTATGTCAGGAGTGCACCACTACGGGTCACTATCGTGTCATGCTCAGGTATCTTTTCCAAACATATTAAACAAATCCATGATTATCAAGTTCATGACAAAAAGCGTAAGGATATAAAATGGACGTTAAATATCTAATAAAATATCAATATACAGGGCTAGAGAAGATCAAGGGTAATCAGGCTACGCTCAAGCCAGGCTACGCTCAGGCTAGCGTACGCTCAGGTTTGCGTACCAAAGGATCCATACACTTCTAATGGGAAGCGTAAGCAAGGGTCAGCGTACACAAGGGCACGCTCAAGCTACAGGTCAGCGTACGCTCAAGCTAGCGTACGCTCAGGACTGCGTACGCTCGAGCTAGCATACGAAAGGGGCCAGCGTACGTCTTGCTCGCTTAAGCTAGCGTACCAAGGCACGCGTACGCTCAAGCTAGCGTATGCTCAAGACACGCTGCCAACAGGCAGCGTATCAAGGTGAGCGTACGCTCACTAAAGAGCATCGTACGAAGGCTAGCGTACGCTCGCTAAAGAGCAGCGTACGAAGGCTAGCGTACGCTCGCGAAAGAGCAGCGTACGAAGGCTAGCGTACGCTCGCCAAAGAGCAGCGTACGAAGGCTAGCGTACGCTCGCCAAAGAGCAGCGTACGAAGGCTAGCGTACGCTCGCTAAAGAGCAGCGTACGAAGGCTAGCGTACGCTCGCTAAAGAGCAGCGTATGACTCAGCGGCATAAGCTAAAAAGCTAGCTCACTGTTCACTGTCTTCTCCAAATGGCAAGAACAGCAAGAACTCTAAAGTTGAATCTAAGCTTCAATTGTCCAAAACTTGGTCAAAATAAGTCCGAATCCAACTTTCCAAAGGTCAAAATTGGGTAGAATGAAATTCTCTAAAATATGGAACCATCAAAACTTGAAAACAAGCAAGTTTAATAGATCAAAACTACCAAAATCCGAAAATAGTAAAACTCTAGATCTACAAGAATTAAAGCCTCAAAATGGAAAATGACAAGTTCTAATGTGGTTTAGAATCATGAGGAAAGCTAATGAAACCATCAAAAGGAGTTCTCTTGTGGAAGCAAGTTGCACTTGCCTAAGGTGTTCTTGGTTGGTGGAGAAGAGTAATGGTGGAGGAAGGAGAAGTAAATGAGAATTATGGAGGAGAGAGAAGGTTGGTGGGGATAATAAAGAGGGGGTTGTGGTGGAAATGAAGGAGAAGCATAGGCTAAGGTGTTCCACCCTTGGCCCATGATGAACCAAGCATTGGGCCGGCCGAACCAAGCCAACCCAAACCGAGAGTTAAACCAGGCCGAGAGCTAAACAAGAAATAATACAAGAAAAGACACGTACACGTATTCCCAAAATACGTACTACGAACTACAGGCATTACAACTCTACCCACCTTAAAAGAATTCCGTCCTCAGAATTTAATTAAGAGGCTAGAGGGACAAGAACAAGCTACACTATTCACAGGCAATTATACTAGGCAATCAATCAATCATGCAAGCAAGGAATTGATGGCATGAGGCATAAGAAAGATATTATACCTCACGAGTCAAACAAGTCAGGATATCGCGATCGGATATCATCCTCACGCTCCCACGTTGACTCACCCAAAGAGTGATGACCCCAAGCAACTCGGACTAACTTGATAGTCTTGTTCTTGAGGATCTTCTCTCTCCGGTCCAATATAGACACGGGCCTCTCCTCATACGAAAGGTTGGTACCAACAACCAATTCTGAATGATCCAGGATGTGGCTCGGGTCCGGTATGTACCGTCGTAATTGGGATACATGGAACACGTTATGCACCTCGCTTAGCGACGGTAGAAGAGCGAGACGATATGATACATCTCCTACTCGCTCCAGAATGTCGAACGGCCCTATATACCTAGGACTAAGCTTTCCCCGTACGCCAAAACGAATGACGCCACGGTTAGGCGAAATCCTCAGGAATATATGATCGCCGACCGAGAACTCGAGAGGGCGCCGATGAGAATCGGCCCAATGGCGCTGGCGATCTTGGGCAACTCGAAGGTGATCTCTGACTCGCCTGACTACTTCAACGGTCTGAGCAATCATTTCTGGACCCAGCATCTGCCTCTCTCCAATATTATCCCAGGCTAACGGGGATCTGCACTTCCTGCCATACAGTGCCTCGAACGGTGCCATCTGGATACTGGCCTAGAAATTATTATTGTATGAGAATTCCACCAGGTGCAAATGATCTTCCCATGAACCACCGAAGTCAAGTGTGCAAGACCGCAACATGTCTTCAAGAGTCTGGATCGTGTGCTCCGACTGGCCATCTGTCTGTGGGTGATATGCTGAACTGAACTGGAGATGAGTCCCCAAACTCTCTTGCAAGCTACGCCAAAAGTGCGACGTAAATCTTGAATCTCGGTCCGAGGTGATACTGACTGGCACTCCGTGCAATCTGACAATCTGCCTGAGGTACATCTCCGCTAGCTGAGCCGTCGACTGACCCACTCTAAACGGAAGAAAGTGCGCTACCTTGGTAAGCCTATCCACAATGACCCAAATAGCATCTCTACTAGCTGGGGATCTAGGTAATCCAGTCACGAAATCCATGGCCACATGCTCCCACTTCCATTCTGGAATCGGTAAGGGCTGAAGAAGTCCGGCCGGTCTCTGATGTTCGGCTTTAACTTGTTGGCAAACCAAACACCGAAAGACAAACCGAGCTATCTCCCGCTTTATGCCATTCCACCAGAAGTGCTGACGGATATCACAGTACATCTTCGTACTGCCAGGATGGATGGAATACTGAGAACTGTGTGCCTCTGACATGATCTCCTGTCTGATATCTCCATTGGGTACACAAAGACGCTTATCATGCCTAAGTGTACCATCCTCATGAATACATAACTCTGGTCTTTGTCCTGCTTCACACTCTGCTCTGAGTCGCTGAAGCTTGGAATCTGCCGACTGCGCCATCCGGATCCTCTCGACTATAGTGGACTGAACTTGCATGCTGGCCATCAACGCCACACTGGAAGGGAGAACAACTTCTATACCCATCTTCTGAAGATCTGCTAACAGCTCTGGTTGCGCTGTTAGGAAATAAGCTCCGGCTCTCCTGCTCAATGCATCTGCTACGACATTGGCCTTCCCAGGATGATACTGCAAGCTGACATCATAATCCACAAGAAGCTCCAGCCACCTCCTCTGACGCATGTTAAGATCCTTCTGGGTGAAAATATACTTCAGGCTCTTGTGGTCGGTGAAAATCTCCACCCTATCTCCGTACAAGTAGTGCCTCCACAACTTAAGCGCAAACACCACTGCTGCCAGCTCCAAGTCATGGGTTGGGTAATTCCTCTCATGATCACAAAGTTGTCGTGACGCATAAGCTATTACCTTTCCATGCTGCATCAGAACACATCCTAAACCTCTGCCTGAAGCATCACAATACACTGAAAATCCTCCGGTTCCATCTGGAAGCGTGAGAATAGGAGCTGTTATCAATCCTCGCTTCAACTGCTCAAAAGAACTCTGACACTCTGTTGTCCAAGCAAACTGTGCATCCTTGCGGGTCAACTGCGTCAATGGCGCTGAAATTCGAGCAAAATTCGAAACAAACCGCCGGTAGTAGCCGGCCAATCCAAGAAAACTACGAACCTCTGCAACTGTGCTGGGTACTGGCCATGACTCAATAGCTACAATCTTCTGGGGATCCACTTCTACTTCTCCTCTGGTGATGATATGACCCAAGTACGAAATGCGATCGAGCCAGAACTCGCATTTACTGAACTTGGCATATAACTGGTGCTCTCTGAGGATCTGAAGAACTATACAGAGATGCTGCTCATGCTCTGCCTCACTCTTGCTATAGACCAGAATGTCATCCAAGAACACAATCACAAACTGATCCAAGTAAGGCATGAAGATGCGATTCATGAGGTCCATGAATACTGCCGGCGCATTGGTTGCTCCAAATGGCATCACTAGGAACTCCCAATGTCCATACCTCGATCTAAAAGCTGTCTTCGGGATGTCCTGCTCTCTGACTCGGATCTGATAATAACCTGAGCGCAAATCAATCTTCGAGAAGACTTGAAGCCCCCTTGAGTTGATCAAACAAGTCATCTATCCTCGGAAGAGGGTATCTGTTCTTAATTGTCACTGAGTTCAAGGTACGATAATCAACACATAACCTGGACGTACCATCCTTCTTTTTCACAAGAAGCATCGGGGCTTCCCAAGGCGATCCACTAGCACGAATGAATCCCTTGGTTCTGAGTTCTTCAATCATCTTGTACAATATCTCCAACTCTGACGGCGCCATCCTGTAGACTCTCTCTGATACTGGAGCTGTCCCGGGAATCAAATCTATAGTGAACTCGATCTCCCGTTCCGGAGGCATACCTGGAAGCTCCTCTGGAAAAACATCTGGGAACTCATCCACTATCCTGGGCAACTGAACTGCTGCTACTGCCATCCGCAATACTGGAGGAGATGACTCAACCTCACATCGATAGAAAGAAAACTTCGACTCTCCTGGAATGCTAAAAACAACCCTACCAATATGGCAGTCTATCCTAGCATACTGGTTCCTCAACCAATCCATCCCTAAGACCACATCATAATCGGCCATCGGGAATTCTATCAATCTAGCGGGGAATTCCCTACCGCTAACTACGATCCGACACGAGGAAAACACTCTATCTACTCCCACAAGTCCGTTACCAGTAAGTATATTGAGCCTTACTGATATTGACTCGGGCTCCAATCCTACCCGTGTCGCGAATCGTGCAGACATAAAAGAATGCGATGCACCAGAATCAAATAAAGCTGAAGCTGAAAAGGAGTTGACGAGAATAGTACCTGCCACTACCTCACCTGGTGCCAACTCTTCCTCCACGGTCATCACCATAGCCTGACCGTGCCCTCGGGGTGCTGGTCCCCTCTGCTGAAACCCTCGCTGCCTACTCTGACTCAAGGCTTGGGCTTGCGCATACTGCTGGAGGCTCTGTTGCTGAAACGCCTGGGACTGAGGCGACAAGGGCCTCGGCAATGGATACTGCTGCTGCTGCTGCTGGACCGGTGCGGGTCCTCTCACCGAAGAACTAGAAAGGTTGGACGAGGATGAACCACCCCTGTTCGGGCAGGATCCAACCCTATGGTCTGGTGCTCCACAAGCCAGACACAATCCCTGTGCCCTGCGACATTCTGCCACCACATGGCCTGGCTTCCCACAATGCAAACAACCCACTGCGGAAGATTGCTTCTGCTTCTGCTGCTGCTGAGGGTGCGTCGGAGTTTAATGCTGAACCGACGTCACTGAGGCTGCTCGCCTCGGAGCTCCAATAGTCAAAGCCCTGGCTGCCGGGGCTGGTGCTGAAGACTGATTCATCTGGCCGTGAGATCACTTCCGACCCCCGGTCCTATCCACAATCCTCTGGGAGGTATACTCATGCCTCCGAGCTGCTCTCAAGACTGCATCAAAAGTCTTATGCTCAAACTGCTCAACTGCCAACAAGATCTCCAAGTGAAGTCCCTGCTGGAACCGCTGGGCTCTATCATACTCGGTTGCCACCAAAGTGGAAGCAAACCGACTGAGTCTGGAAAACTCGACCGCATATCCGTCGACCGTCCTGCCTCCTTGCTTCAGATTTGTGAACCTCGTCTGTAAATCGTACCGAGCTACAGCATCAAAATACTTGGTCTGGAATCTCTTCCGGAATACTGCCCATACAATGGGGGCTGCTAATCCAACGGCCTGCGCTGCCCACCAGCTGCGGGCAAGATCTAACAACTGCAGGCGCACAACGGCCACCTTCTCGTTCTCTGGAGTCCTGGCTGCTTTTAGAATCACTTCTGTGTCCTGAAGCCATGCATCTGCCGCGATAGCATCTTCACTACCGTCGAAGAAGGGAGGGTTCAAGCGCTTGAAGCTGTTGGCAGCGCTGTTACCCTGATGACCACCCCGGGTCAAAGCATCCATCACTGCCTGTTGCAAGGCATCTCCACGCCAGTCTTGGGAAGCTATCAAGGTCCTGACGAGTCCTACCAAAGTGCCGTCATCATGTTCTACAGGTTGAACTGGCTGGACTGGTGGCTCTCCGCCAGAAGGCACGACTCTGGAGGCTACTCCGGAATGCTGGGCTTGATCTCCAGGTTGCTGCTGGTCCGCGGGAGGTGCTCCGCCTTGCTGGTCGGCAGGTCCACGAACAATGCCGCTGAAGAAGACGACATAGGGAACAATAAGGAAGGCCCAGGACAGATCAACGATACAAGCATATGATCAGGACAAGAATCCCGGGATTCAGAAGATACGAGCAGAGATCAAGGACGAATACTGATTGAGACATCTATTCGGTAAACCCTCACATATCTCGATTTATAAGACCTGCATGGGCCACCACTTAAACCATGTCACGCTCCAGAACCAGAATACTGGAGAGCGGGGGCAGACATAGCCAGCTACGTATATTGAAATGGATTCCATCTCGCTATACGGTCACGGCTGTCTAAGATACATGAGGGTTTATCTACAAGCCAACAGTCTCTTAAGGTCATGAACAAGCCTAGTGTATCAATCATAGCAAGTAAGTAAGAGTTACAAGATGTATGATCATTAAATATACAATAATAAGGCGTCCCAAATATTACATATTCAGCTGATCATGAAGCTAGTCGTTACAAAATGTTAGGACTAGCAAGAGTTTAGTCATACATGATCAACCCTAGGATTTGTCAATCATGTTACAGCCCATAGGCAGACAGTAAGTAAGTGCAATCGAGCTAAACAGGTGCTCGTCGGCTAAACGCCTCAAAAGAATATTTTTACACTAGAGCGGAAGAGCCAAAAATAACCAACTCGTCGCCAGGGTTCCGTCTAGTGGCCACCATCTGGCTGGGAAGTCGGTAGATCCTCTGGAGCTGCTCCGAAATCTGGCCACACAAAACCAGCTGGGTCAGACCCCAGAAAGAGCAAGTGCCACAAAGGAGGCTTCACTTAAGAACTAAAACCAGCAATCAGCACAGGAATATAAATATAAATAAAATAAGGACTGGAATAAAAGGAAACATATCAGGATGATATACGACGAGATAACCATAGAACTATTCAGATAGCCAGGTTACAACCCGTAAACCAAACAAGGACCGGGGTTGTAACCCTTCGTCTGAACGGAGCTTGGTTTCTCACCATTTATCGGTAAAATAAATACAAGCATTCTGGTCATTCAATAGTCTGGAACAGGGTCAGGGCAAGACTAGACTGGTTAGACTCCATCCAATCACTTCACGGCCAAGCAAGAACTACGGCTTGATACTTTAACTAACTAGGGTTGTCACAAGCCTAATTACTAACAAGATGCAGTGAGATTATTCCACAGCCACAAGCCCTGCAGACCATCCAGGTTACCCAGGTCGAGAGATTAGGGTTGAATTCAGGTGGGTACATCGTCCAGGAAACGTATGTACCCTTAAGCAGTTTGAAGGGTGCAACACATGACAGTGTGCTGGAAATGTGCCCTATTCGACGGCAAGCTACAGATCCCAAGCGCGCCCAGGTAAGGGATTGCCTGTAGTTGGAAAATCTCTTCATGACTAATGTATTAATCTAGTTGTTAACCTTAGTCCATTTTAGCAGGTACTCCTGACCGTGGTACTCAGGAGTCCCCTCCTAGACATGATGCAAGACAGGACTGGATTATTTGTACAAGCACAATCGCCCACGATATCCAGGTTATTTATACAGGTCATGTCATGTCAGGTAGCCATCGCAACAGCTTATCAAGATATAATATGTCAGGTTTATCGTGTCAAGTATACTTGTCAGGAGTGCGCCACGATGGGCCACTATCAGGTCATGTCAGGTCATTATGTCAGGAGTGCACCACTACGGGTCACTATCGTGTCATGCTCAGGTATCATTTCCAAACATATTAAACAAATTCATGATTATCAAGTTCATGACAAAAGGCGTAAGGATATAAAATGGACGTTAAATATCTAATAAAATATCAATATACAGGGCTAGAGAAGATCAAGGGTAATCAGGCTACGCTCAAGCCAGGCTACGCTCAGGCTAGCGTACGCTCAGGTTTGCGTACCAAAGGATCCATACACTTTCAATGGGAAGCGTACGCAAGGGTCAGCGTACACAAGGGCACGCTCAAGCTACAGGTCAGCGTACGCTCAAGCTAGCGTACGCTCAAGACTGCGTACGCTCGAGCTAGCGTACGAAAGGGGCCAGCGTACGCCTTGCTCGCTTAAGCTAGCGTACCAAGGCACGCGTACGCTCAAGCTAGCGTATGCTCAAGACACGCTGCCAACAGGCAGCGTATCAAGGTGAGCGTACGCTCACTAAAGAGCAGCGTACGAAGTCTAGCGTACGCTCGCTAAAGAGAAGCGTACGAAGGCTAGCGTACGCTCGCTAAAGAGCAGCGTACGAAGGCTAGCGTACGCTCGCTAAAGAGCAGCGTACGAAGGCTAGCGTACGCTCGCTAAAGAGCAGCGTACGACTCAGCGGCATAAGCTAAAAAGCTAGCTCACTGTTCACCGTCTTCTCCAAATGGCAAGAACAGCAAGAACTCTAAAGTTGAATCTAAGCTTCAATTGTCCAAAACTTGGTCAAAACAAGTCCGAATCCAACTTTCCAAAGGTCAAAATTGGGTAGAATGAAATTCTCTAAAACATGGAACCATCAAAACTTGAAAACAAACAAGTTTAATAGATCAAAACCACCAAAATCCGAAAATAGTAAAACTCTAGATCTACAAGAATTAAAGCCTCAAAATAGAAAATGACAAGTACTAATGTGGTTTAGAATCATGAGGAGAAGCTAATGAAACCATCAAAAGGAGTTCTCTTGTGGAAGCAAGTTGTACTTGCCTAAGGTGTTCTTGGTTGGTGGAGAAGAGTAATGGTGGGGGAAGGAGAAGTAAATGAGAATTATGGAGGAGAGAGAAGGTTGGTGGGGATAATAAAGAGGGGGTTGTGGTGGAAATGAAGGAGAAGCATAGGCTAAGGTGTTCCACCCGTGGCCCATGATGAACCAAGCATTGGGCCGGCCGAACCAAGCCAACCCAAACCGAGAGTTAAACCAGGCCGAGAGCTAAACAAGGAATAATACAAGAAAAGACACGTACACGTATTCCCAAAATACGTACTACGAACCACAGGCATTACAACAGAGGCATGGAGTTGGCCGTCACAACGGTCGCAGCTCGACCAGTAGTGCAGCAGCCGAGGACACCGGGGATCGAGCAGTTTCAGAAGATGAGCCCCAGAGACTTTCTGGGGACAGAGGGGATCCTATATGCCGATGAGTGGATCGAGCATATAGAGAAGATCTTCTGCTTGGCCAGGATTCCAGCAGACCTTCAGATCGAGGCCGCAGCTAGCCGGATGCGAGATCTTGCTTGCACCTGGTATCAGTCAGACCCCAGGGTAGGGGTACCAGGGCAGACTTGGGAGCAGTTCAGGGGCTTCTTCAAGAAGAATTTCTTCCCAGATTCAGCAGTCAGAGCCTTAGAGTCGCAGTTTGAGAGCTTGGTCCAGGGGAGCCTCTCAGTAGAGGAGTATGCTGGAGAGTTTGGCCGTCTCGGCAGGTTTGTAGAGGGTTTGAGCGAGACGGCGAAGGCCCAGAGGTTCCGGAAGGGTCTGGTCAAGGAGGTCAAGTCCCTGACCAAGGGCAGCAGAGATGCTACATTTGAGGAGATCTTGACGGGAGCCTTGCTAGCAGAGGATGATCTTGAGCTTAGGCTCAAGAGGGGGAGAGACCCAATTGGAGACAGCAGCAGCGGGGGCCAGGCCAAGAGGCCCCACTTTCAGCATCAGCAGCAGAGGCAGTTTCAGCCGCAGCCGATTCAGCAGAGGCCAGTGCACCAGCAGCAGTTTCAGCATCAGGCACCCAGGCACCAGACAGTTAGTTGCACCTTCTGCAAGAATCCTGGGCATGTCTTCAACGAGTGCAGGAAGAGACTCGGGAAGTGCCTTCTTTGTGGAGCAGCAGATCATCAGATGAGATTATCCTAGGTCTGGAGGACGAGCAGGCCCGGAAGGAGGAGCCATGGCTCTAGCAGGCCAGCAGAGGGGACCAGCCCTGCAGACGCAGCAGTAGAGGTTTGTCCAGCACCAGCAGCAGGCCAGGGGAGGCCAGCAGGGGCGAGGATTTGCCATGGCAGCAGAGGATACGGAGGTCATCGGGGAGATGATTGCAAGTTCGATTCTCCTCGACTCCAGTCCAGCATTTGCATTATTCGATTACGGTGCTTCGCATAGCTTCATATCAGTATCTTTTACGATTAAATACGGTATCGTAGCTGAATCGTTGCCTAGGACTTACAAGATCACAACCGGGGGTGGCATTATCCTCGTGAGTGATGTTTGTAAGGGTCAGAGAGTAGTTTTGGGAGGCCGTGAGTTGGAGGTGAGCCTGCTCGTAATGCCATTGTCGAACTACGATATAGTAATAGGCATGGATTGGTTGAGCAGGCACCACGCCAGCATTGATTGCAGAGGGGGTAGAGTTCTCTTCAGAGCGCCGGGGGAGCCAGTGTTCGAGTACTCCAGACGTCAGGCAGAGCAGAGCAGCGGAGTCTTCTGTGGAGTCTCGATCGAGGAGCAGACGATTCCACACCCCTTGATAGCAGATTATATGGATGTTTTTCCAGAGGAGTTGTCGGGATTGCCATCCGACAGGGACATAGAGTTCTCGATAGACTTGGTTCCAGGAGCGGAACCCATCTCTCAGCATGTCTATCGGGTGAACAACAGCGAGCTGGTGGAGCTGAAGAAGCAGGTGGATGAGCTACAGGACAAGGGCTTCATCCGCTCGAGTTCGTCGCCATAGGGTACACCTGTGTTGTTTGTGCCGAAGAAGGATGGGTCAATACGCATGTGTATTAACTATATGGCACTCAACAACCTCACGATCAAGAACAAATACCCACTGCCGCGGATCGACGATCTATTTGACCAGTTGAGCGGAGCTCGGGTATTTTTGTCACGACCCGCACCCACTGTTAGGGTACGAGAACGTAACAACGCCCAGCCTACGCCGTAGTGTCGGCGGTAGAACGCTGTCCTAGGTCACATCATCTAACAATATAATGCTAAGTAGATACAGTCTCAATCATATTTAAGGTAGAGCATGATAAGGTTAGATAAAACATAAAATCCAAAGAGATACGGGAGATAGAAGTCTAAGTGTCTAAGATACAAAAACCCAGAAATACATCTCAAAACTCAAATACAGTAATCCACAAAGTAAATACAACTCCAGATAAATGAAATAACTATCTAAACAACCTCTAAGGTGTCTCCTCTAGGCTAGCAGGCAACCTCCAAGCTATCTATAAAATTTATCAATAGGTCCAGTCAGGACAGGAACGAGCACATCTCATCTAGAAAATCCAAGTAAATGACAGAGAACTATAAAGCAGTTATAGACAGTTGTATTGATGAAAATGGCAGTTTAAATTCAGGTGATGGTAAGAAAGACAAATAAGGTGCAAGAAAAGTAAATAACTAAACAAGAGAAGAATCATAGCAATAAAGTCTATAAAAATAGAACTAGTTGAACCAGGGTAATATGATATGAAGTCCAGAAAACAATGTAGACCAGTGTAACTCCAATGTAAGTCCAGTACAAGATGAATCTAATACAAGATGAATCCAGTAAGGGACGATTCCAGTTATAGTGATCAATGATTCCAGGGTGAGTCCAGTCAATACTCTAACAGTATGTTTTAAAATACCGAGATCGACATGTAAACGACTGTGGGTAATCCGACACACCTTTCACTGATCAGGCGAGAGATGGCTATCATTCCAGTAGGGGTGATTCCAGTAATAGGGTATGTCTACATGTCTTACTCTAGTATTTCCCCTCCCAGCAAGTGAATCCAGAATTTCGACACAATAATTCAAGATGAGTCCAGCCAAAATATAATGATACCAGTAAATGATTCCAGTAAATGATTCCAGTAAATGATTCCAGTAATAGAAGCCAGAAATAATGATACCAGTAATAGAGACCAGAAAATAAATATGTGTCGTATACATGAATCCAGTAATATCCACACGTGTTGTAACAGAGAATTGCATACAACTAACTAGAACTGAAATACAGTAATTGACAAATAAATGAGAGAACTATCAGAGAATGTACTCGCCTGATGTCTGAATATCCAAAGTAAATATACTGTCCGAGGAGAGGTGTCTAGCTCCTAATTAGAACAACACAAGTCACAACATGTCTAGAAGGGTAACATAAAGCACTACAATGCATTCTACATGAATCTAGGTCAAACTAGGCCAAAGTCAACCCTTGGTCAACTCTGGTCAACTGCACTAGTCAAACTAGGTCAAACTAGGTCATGTCCTAACCCAGTAAGTCTTACTAGGCCTAACCAAGACTATCCTAGCAAGCACACATCAATACAAGGCTATACAAGCCAACATACACCCAACTCTATATAGCATGCAATTATTCAATACTCAAATAGGCAGGAATTCACATTGGATATACACTAGGTAATCTATTACTTTAAGCTATATATGTCTACACATATATACACATGCATATATTGGTATTCAACATTAGGTCTATAATCATGGCATTTCAAATGGTTATATAAACTTATATATTACAACACAATATGCTAACATATATATAATATACATACATAGCTAAGTTAACTGTATTCATATATACTTATTTAAGAGGCTATGTGTGTGTATGTGAACATGGTAAAGGGGCAAGTGAGGGTTAAATGGGCATACATAGTGTATACATATCAAAGAGTATCAAAGTGTAAGTGAACAATGTGTCAAGTGTGATAGTGTCAACATAGTATAAGGGGGTACATGAGGTAATATAGGATTTGTGTTAACATAGAACATTACATCTATTATTACATTATATTCATGCTTGCATTCATTCATCATTCATTTATTCTTTTGCACTACTATATGCACCATACATTACATACTATGGAACCTACATATTCATTACAAGCCATACATATACATGCTTACATTAGATAGGATACTTACACCTCATACATCATTTATTTAAACATTTACTCATGCTTGTATTCTCTATTTAGTTACATAATGTATATATATTAACATGGGTTAAAATCAAATAGAACATTATAGTACACACAAGGGTGCACAAAATGCATATGCCGAATAGTAACTCCTACTAATAATCAATACTGTACCATCTCAGCATAAATTAAAATCTAGGATTAAAGTATGTTATAGATCTATGTGTTAGCTTTCCGAAACTTTAAACGGATCGCGTTTTCGTTTCCAGAAACTCCCGGAATCGTGAAAACGTCGAGAACGCGTTTGTCTTTCGTACAGCTAACACTCAAATAATTCTTCAGAAAGTTACAGAAAGAATTAGGCCTATTAATACATGTTTTTGGAAAGCTAATTTCAATACGCTTCTTTTAAAAAAACAGGAGATTAAACTGAGCTTTGAACTATAAGTTATGACATTTCTAAGTTAGGGCTGAAATTAAAAACGTGGATAAAAATTATGACGGATTTAGGTAGTTTGAGCCAAAAGAATACACAATATATATCCTAATTATCCACAACAATAATAGCAATAATAATATGAGGAACCACACTCAAAAACTTGATTATATAATCATCATGAACCATTTATTACATATATAAATATAGATACACTCACATTACAATATATATATATATAAATCTATATATGTAACATGAACACATCCACAACACAAAGGACACTCCTATGACCTCCAAATGGACACAAAATGGACACAAATGGAGATACAACCATGGGGGTCATTCCTATGGGTTCAAAATAGACCTATATGTATGAAAAAATGAAAAGGAGAAGGGATTTATACCTCCCGGTAGATCGAATCGAAGAAAAATCTTCCCGGAGCGACACCGACACGTAGAGATTCCAAAAGGACACGAACGAGCTCCGAATCCTCCCAAACTTGGGTAGCTTCCTCCTTGGCTAGAATGGAGAAGGAAAGAAGAAGATTTGGTGGCGAAATGGAAGGATTTGGTAGAAAAATTGCTAGGGATTGCTCTCTAGGAATTTGGGGAAGAACAAGAGAGAGAAAAATAGATGGATAATGACAAATGGGAGGCTCAACCCTATCCTTATTGTGGCTGGCCATAAAGGTGGTTTTGTCCTATTAGAAAAAGTCCAAAAGCCCCTACTAACCTATTCTATGAGTATTAGGAAAGGGCTAATTGGTTGGGGCTAAATTAGTCATTCTAAAGTCTCTAATCACACTAACCTTATCCATAATAATTAGTCTAACCTCTAACTAAAATATTTCTATCATGTGGACTAAAATTAATATCATGTGGGCCATGCCTAACTAGTGTGTGGGTCCCACTAGAGTCAAACTACCCCCGGGTCGCCGTTTCAAGTCGGGTTGAGTTAAAATTCGAACCCGACTCAAATAACCCCAAAATAATATCATAAATAATAAAATAATATCAAAATAATTCAAAGAGGTCAAATGTAAAAATATTCTTAGGCCAAAAATGACATTAAAATATTATAATCACATGGTTAGGCTCTAGGTCAAACAGTCTCTAGGGTTTAACTAGCAAAACGTTAAAACCACAAGTCATTGATTTAAATAATGTTAAAATGATTTAAAATCACCAAAAATCATATCATGAATTAAATATCATTATTAAAATAATTATAAACACGAAATTTCAAAATTACCCTCAATCAGAAAATTAAAATAAAATAAAAAAAATCAACCCAAAATTTAGGGTGCTCACATCCTACCCACCTTATAAAAATTTCGTCCTCGAAATTAAAATGTTCGTAATCCTTCTAGGTCAAACCCCCATAATCAAATCCTAGAACTTAAATAAATCATACCATCAAAAGGACGACATACAGGGTCATGGCATACGGTGGTAGTGAAAATCTCATCTAGGTATTCTAGTCATGCTAAACCAAAACGGTCATAGGGTGTCAAAACACACAAGCAATCTAGGGTGCTAAACAAAAGTTACAAAAACAACAAACCATCAAAACTGTAAGGCAGTCTACCATCCTATATGAAAACTGATACTTATCATAAAAATAAAGAAAAGTAACTACCCATTATCTTTAAAGGGTTCAGAAAAAAAAAATCAAAATCAAAGTTAAGGAATGAAAGCTAATTCCATGGAAAATTTCCAATCATAATACGTATTAAGAATATTTAGTCTTGATACGATCTTAGTTGATCAAATTGGGGAAAATCAAGATTTAGGCAATATGGAGGACAGGTTCAACAAAGTCTGAGATCGAGCATACAAGGATAGAGATTCAGGTCACAATCAAATTTAATTCAATTAAGTACAACCCAAGATATAAATATGATAAGAAAAGATAATCGAAGTCGATTTGGTCGGATTAAGGAAACTATGATTCAATGATATTGAAAAACCCCTTTTAGAGAAAACAGGAAAAGATTTCATACGAAGTCAGCAAATCATCCCTCTCTAATACTATCAGTTTATCATTTGCTAAACCATATTCTTTTTTTTTCTCACAAGTCCCAATATGAAAATCAACCTCTATATAACTATCATCGAAATTTTATAACCTTCAGTCATCTAAACCTTTACCACAATCACCATAGACAAAATCTTTAAGTTCCAAAACATTTTCCACGAAACATACCCCTCTTTTTAGGAGTCAACACTTATTCATTTAATCAAAATTTCAAATTTCGTCACCTCGTTTTAAATTAGATCCGAAACCTCTAAATCCAGTTTATGGAATCCTTGGACTTGTTTAAATCGAGTCTCGTATTCACTAAACTCCAATACCACTATGTCACACAAAATTTATTCTTTTTTATAAATCAACATTCATATTTTCTTCAACGTTCACCTTCAAATATTTTTTTTTTGAATTCTACAATTTTCTTCCAATCATCTAAAATAATTTCTATAACGTAAAATTCTTGTGTTCTCTCTGTCTCTAGTCACCATCTTACAATATCTAGTTCAATTTTGCATAATCATTTTATTCGATTAAATTCTCCTTTCCATCTCTAAATTTCTACATAGCCTTGTAATAGTTTCCAAGAATCAATAACAAAGATTTTTAAGTTCTCAAAACTAGGTTGACCTTAAACATTCTCATTAGTTTTGAAATACATCCATGAATTATTCATAACCCACTTTCTGTGATTGTTTCTAAATTGATAACATTTATCCCTCGATTTCATTTTAAACCTTTACCACATCTCCATTTCAAATTTTTCATATTTGACATCCAACACTCTGATTCCTACAAAATCATCATATGATAACCAATTACATCATTTCCGAACTAGATGATTTATATCACTTTCTCAACATTTCTCAGATAAAAAATGATATAAAGATTCAAGAGTTTTCAAGGTATAGCTGACAGAATTATATATGAGACAGGGAATTGATATAATCAGGACAGGTATATAAGACAAGGAATGATAGTAGTAAAAATATTGGCAGGAAAAGAATGATAATAGAATCTGTTCTGCTTATCTATTTAAAAGAGGGACCCATTTTTTTTGAAACAAAAATTATAATACCAAATCCAAAATAAGGCCTATCAAAATCATTGGTTTATTGTATTAAGAAGAAATAAATTTTTGTAAGAAGTTACACAAGGTTTATAAAAATAGCTAAAGCTACATCCTAAGTAAACAATGAGAAACAAAACAAAATAAAACAAAACAACAATAATTCCTTCTCTTTTTTTGAATGACTGAAACAAAAGTAGCAAAAACATGTTCGAAAATATTTAAGGTACAATCTGATAATCATATGCGTCTATCCAAAATCATGGTACTCTAAATCCTCGTCATACTAGTGAGCAAGACTACGATAATCACAGAGTCCTTGACTTATGCACATATCTCTAGAATCATGGTATTTAACATTTTCGCGATGCCGCTAGCTTGGCTGCGAAAACCTTAAATTTCCACACCCGAGAAATATATCCAAAATCAGACTATATGTCCTCACCATGCTGGCTAATGTGACTATAGAAGATAAGATTTCCATAACTTAGATGACCTAGCTCATATAATTTCATCTTGCCAAAAATTAAATTAAATCAACAATGAATACCAAAAAAAAATCAAATTTATCAACGAACATCAAAATTCAGAAATGAACAAAATCCTTCAAATCATATAACTACAAACTCGGATGCTATAGCTAACATCAAGATTCAAATTTCAACAATCTTTATCAAAATCAATAAATACAAACTCAAATTCAATAATAATCCATCAAAATCAAATTCAATAGCAGAAAGTAAAGATAAATCAAATCAAGAAAAAAGAAAAGAGTTTTCAAATCGGAGTTAAACAAGATTCTCAAGGATCGTCCCAGGAATCTCTCAAGGGTTCCTATTTGTGATTGAGTACCTTCAAAATATATCCTAATCCTACTACAGGCTGTAGTGGTACTCTAGTTCGAATACCACTACACAAACTCGACCTGCATGGGCCACCACTAAAAATATGTCACGACCCGCACCCACTGTTAGGGTACGAGAACGTAACAACGCCCAGCCTACGCCGTAGTGTCGGCGGTAGAACGCTGTCCCAGGTCACATCATCTAACAATATAATGCTAAGCAGATACAGTCTCAATCATATTTAAGGTAGAGCATGATAAGGTTAGATAAAACATAAAATCCAAAGAGATACGGGAGATAGAAGTCTAAGTGTCTAAGATACAAAAACCCAGAAATATATCTCAAAACTCAAATACAGTAATCCACAAAGTAAATACAACTCCAGACAAATGAAATAACTATCTAAACAACCTCTAAGGTATCTCCTCTAGGCTAGCAGGCAACCTCCAAGCTATCTGTAAAATTTATCAACAGGTCCAGTCAGGACAGGAACGAGCACATCTCATCTAGAAAATCCAAGTAAATGATAGAGAACTATAAAGCAGTTATAGACAGTTGTATTGATGAAAATGGCAGTTTAAATTCAGGTGATGGTAAGAAAGACAGATAAGGTGCAAGGAAAATAAATAACTAAACAAGAGAAGAATCATAGCAATGAAGTCTGTAAAAATAGAACTAGTTGAACCAGGGTAATATGATATGAAGTCTAGAAAACAATATAGACCATTGTAACTCCAATGTAAGTCCAGTACAAGATGAATCTAATATAAGATGAATCCAGTAAGGGACGATTCCAGTTATAGTGATCAATGATTCCAGGGTGAGTCCAGCCTATACTCTAACAGTGTATTTTAAAATACCGAGATCGACATGTAAACGGCTGTGGGTAATCCGGCACACCTCTCACTGATCAGGCGAGAGATGGCTATCATTCCAGTAGATTCCAGTAGGGGTGATTCCAGTAATGGGGTATGTCTACATGTCTTACTCTAGTATTTCCCCTTCCAGCAAGTGAATCCAAAATTTCGATACAATGATTCAAGATGAGTCCAGCCAAAATATAATAATACCAGTAAATGATTCCAGCAGGTGATTCCAGTAATAGAAGCCAGAAATGATGATACTAGTAATAGAGGCCAAAAAATAAATATGTGTCGTATACATGAATCCAGTAATATCCACACATATTGTAACAGAGAATCGCATACAACCAACTAGAACTGAAATACAGTAATTGACAAATAAATGAGAGAACTATCAGAGAATGTACTCGCCTGATGTCTGAATATCCAAAGTAAATATACTGTCCGAGGAGAGGTGTCTGGCTCCTAATTAGAACAACACAAGTCACAACATGTCCAGAAGGGTAATATAAAGTACTACAATGCATTCTACATGAATCTAGGTCAAACTAGGCCAAAGTCAACCCTTGGTCAACTCTGGTCAACTGCACTAGTCAAACTAGGTCAAACTAGGTCATGTCCTAACCCAGTAAGTCTTACTAGGCCTAACCAAGACTATCCTAGCAAGCACACATCAATACAAGGCTATACAAGCCAACACACACCCAACTCTATATAGCATGCAATTATTCAATACTCAAATAGGCAGGAATTCACATTGGATATACACTAGGTAATCTATTACTTTAAGCTATATATGTCTATACATATATACACATGCATATATTGGTATTCAACATTAGGTCTATAATCATGGCATTTCAAATGGTTATATAAACTTATATATTACAACACAATATGCTAACATATATATAATATACATACATAGCTAAGTTAACTGTATTCATAAATACTTATTTAAGAGGCTATGTGTGTGTATGTGAACATGGCAAAGGGGTAATTGAGGGTTAAATGGGCATACATAGTGTATACATATCAAAGAGTGTCAAAGTGTAAGTGAACAATGTGTCAAGTGTGATAGTGTCAACATAGTATAAGGGGGTACATGAGGTAATATAGGATTTGTGTTAACATAGAACATTACATCTATTATTACATTACATTCATGCTTGCATTCATTCATCATTCATTTATTCTCTTGCACTACTATATGCACCATACATTACATACTATGGAACCTACATATTCATTACAAGCCATACTTATACATGCTTACATTAGATAGGATACTTACACCTCATACATCATTTATTTAAACATTTACTCATGCTTGTATTCTCTATTTAGTTACATAATGTATATATATTAACATGGGTTAAAATCAAATAGAATATTATAGTACACACAAGGGTGTACAAAATCCATATGCCGAATAGTAACTCCTACTAATAATCAATACTGTACCATCTCAGCATGAATTAAAATCTAGGATTAAAGTATGTTATAAATCTATGTGTTAGCTTTCCGAAACTTTAAACGGATCGCGTTTTCGTTTCCGAAAACTCCCGAAATCGCGAAAACACCGAGAACGCATTTGTCTTTCGTACAGCTAACACTCAAATAATTCTCCAGAAAGTTACAGAAAGAATTAGGCCTATTAATACATGTTTTTGGAAAGCTAATTTCAATACACTTCTTTTAAAAAAAATGGGAGATTAAACTGAGCTTTGAACTAGACGTTATGACATTTCTAAGTTAGGACTGAAATTAAAAACGTGGATAAAAATCATGACGGATTTAGGTAGTTTGAGCCAAAAGAATACACAATATATATCCTAATTATCCACAACAATAATAGCAATAATAATATGAGGAACCACACTCAAAAACTTGATTATATAATCATCATGAACCATTTATTACATATATAAATATAGATACACTCTCATTACACAATATATATATATATATATATATATATATATATATATATATATATATATATATATAAAATATATATATATATATATATATATATATATATATATATATATATATATATATATATATATATATATGTATATATATATATATATATATATATATGTAACCTGAACACATCCACAACACAAAGGACACTCCTATGACCTCCAAATGGACACAAAATGGACACAAATGGAGATACAACCATGGGGGTCATTCCTATGGGTTCAAAATAGACCTATATGCATGAGGAAATGAAAAGGAGAAGGGATTTATACCTTCCGGTAGATCGAATCGAAGAAAAATCTTCCCGGAGCGACACCGACACATAGAGATTCCAAAAGGACACGAACGAGCTCCGAATCCTCCCAAACTTGGGTAGCTTCCTCCTTGGCTAGAATGCAGAAGGAAAGAAGAAGATTTGGTGGCGAAATGGAAGGATTTGGTAGAAAAATTGCTAGGGATTGCTCTCGGAATTTGGGGAAGAACAAGAGAGAGAAAAATAGATAGATAATGACAAATGGGAGGCTCAACCCTATCCTTATTGTGGCTGGCCATAAAGGTGGTTTTGTCCTATTAGAAAAAGTCTAAAAGCCCCTACTAACCTATTCTATGAGTATTAGGAAAGGGCTAATTGGTTGGGGCTAAATTAGTCATTCTAAAGTCTCTAATCACACTAACCTTATCCATAATAATTAGTCTAACCTCTAACTAAAATATTTCTATCATGTGGACTAAAATTAATATCATGTGGGCCATGCCTAACTAGTGTGTGGGTCCCACTAGAGTCAAACTACCCCCGGGTCCCCGTTTCAAGTCGGGTTGAGTTGAAATTCGAACCCGACTCAAATAACCCTAAAATAATATCATAAATAATAAAATAATATCAAAATAATTCAAAGAGGTCAAATGTAAAAATATCCTTAGGCCAAAAATGACATTAAAATATTATAATCACATGGTTAGGCTCCAGGTCAAACAGTCTCTAGGGTTTAACTAGCAAAACGTCAAAACCACAAGTCATTAATTTAAATAATGTTAAAATGATTTAAAATTACCAAAAATCATATCATGAATTAAATATCATTATTAAAATAATTATAAACACAAAATTTCAAAATTACCCTCAATCAAAAAATTAAAATAAAATAAAAAAAATCAACCCAAAATTTAGGGTGCTCACAATTTTCCAAGATTGATCTGAGGTCGGGATATCACCAGGTGAAGGTGAAGGGGGAGGATATTCCCAAGACCGCTTTCAGGACGCGGTACGGGCAGTTCGAGTTTTTGGTTATGCCGTTTGGGCTAACCAATGCACCAGCAGTGTTTATGAACCTTATGAACAAGGTGTTCCACCCGTATCTGGATCAGTTTATGGTGGTGTTTATTGACGATATCTTAATATATTTCAAGACTGAGGAGGAGCACGAGGAGCATTTGAGGATAGTGCTGGAGATTCTCAGGAAGGAGCAGCTTTACGGAAAGCTCTCCAAATGTAAGTTCTTCTTGGATCGGGTGGACTTCTTGGGGCATGTGGTGACTGGAGATGGTATCTCAGCTGACCCCAAGAAGATTGTAGCAGTTGAGGCATGGGCAGCGCCGACTTCAGTTGCAGAGATCAGGAGTTTCCTGGGGCTGGCAGGATACTATCGGAGATTCGTACAGGATTTCTCCCGGGTTGCAGAGCCGTTGACACGGTTGACCCGGAAGGATGCTGAGTATGTGTGGTCAGAGGAGTGTCAGGAAGCTTTTGATGAGTTGAAGAAGCGGCTTACGACAGCTCCGATTCTGACACTGCCTTCAGGATCAGGTGGTTTCACTATTTATAGTGATGCTTCAGGAAAGGGACTGGGTTGCGTCTTGCAGTAGCATAGGAAGGTGATTGCCTATGCTTCCAGGCAATTACATCCCCATGAGAAGAACTACCCTACCCACGACCTGGAGCTGGCAGCAGTGATATTTGCTCTGAAGCTGTGGAAGCATTATCTGTATGGTGAGAGGGTGGAGATCTTCACAGATCACAAGAGCTTAAAGTATGTGTTCACTCAGAAGGAGTTGAACATGAGGCAGCGCAGATGGTTGGAGTTGATGAAGGACTTTGACATTGCACTGCAGTATCATCCAGGGAAGGCCAACGTGGTTGCCGATGCCTTGAGTAGGTATCCGACAGCCATGTGTTTGACCATGGATCGACATTTGCTTGCCGACTTGGAGAGCCTTGGGATTGAGGTGATCATGTCCGGAGTGCAGATGCAGCTATGGGGGATGCAGATTCAGTCAGACTTGGTGGAGAGGATCAAGTCGGCACAGTTTGAGGACATTGCTCTACGGTGTCTCCAGGAGCAGGTTCGATCAGGATTGCTGGAGGGCAAGTTTTTTTTGCAGAGGATGGTGCCTTGAGGTACGGTTCCAGATTATGTGTGCCCAGCGGGGATCTCAGAGAGCAGGTTATACAGGAGGCCCACAGATCTCAGTACTCTATACACCCGGGTGCCAACAAGATGTACCGAGATCTGCGGGAGCATGTTTGGTGGTCAGGGATGAAGCGGGAGGTGGCTCGCTTCGTGGCTAGGTGTTTGGTCTGTCAGCAGGTCAAGGCAGAGAGACAGAGGCCCGGTGGATTATTGCAGCCGCTGCCCATTTCCGAGTGGAAATGGGAGCATATCACGATGGACTTCGTTTCAGGTTTGCCACGTACTCCAGGAGGGAAAGACACGATTTGGGTCATCGTTGACAGGTTGACCAAATCGGCCCACTTCTTGCCATTCAAGGTGGGTACGTCTACAGAGAGGCTGGCGGAGCTATATATGCGACAGATAGTCAAGATTCACGGAGTTCCGGTCAGCATCGTCTCAGATCGGAATAGCCGTTTTACTTCTCATTTCTGGAGGAGTCTGCAGACCAGCTTGGGCACTCAGCTCAAGTTTAGTACTGCATACCACCCCCAGACGGACGGACAGTCAGAGCGGACTATTCAGACACTTGAGGATATGTTGCGGACGTGCGTCCTGGACTTTGGAGGTTCCTGGGAGGATCATCTTCATTTGGTGGAGTTTGCCTACAATAATAGTTTCTAGGCCAGTATTGAGATATCACCTTTCGAGGCTTTGTACGGGCGTAGGTGCCGTACACCCTTATCCTGGGATGATGTTGGTGAACGAGCTTTACTGGGGCCAGAGATGGTTGTTGATGCGGCCGAGAAGGTGAAGCTCATCAGGGACAGACTTCGCGTGGCGCATGACAGACATCGGTACTGGACCGATAGCCACCGGAGGCCCTTGGAGTTTGAGGTACAGATTAGAGTAGGATTAGATTTAGGTTTCCTTGTTTGTGATTTTTGATCATGTTGTTTACTAATTTAATTAAGACCTTATTTGTGATTAGGTCGAAGACCAGGTTTTCTTAAGGATATCTCCGACTCGTGGTACGATACGTTTTGGTGGAGGCGGGAAGCTTAGCCCGCGCTTCATTGGCCCTTTCGTTATCAGCGGGAGAGTCGGTGACGTTGCATACATGCTAGACTTGCCGCCTGTACTTGTGGGGGTCTATAACATATTTCATGTATCATAGTTAAGACGGTACGTAGCTGACCCTAGCCATGTGCTCGATCATTCAGAGATAGAGGTTGGGCCTTCTCTCAGCTATCCAGAGCAGCCAGTGGAGATTCTGGATCGACGGGAGAAGGTTCTGAGGAACCAGGTGATACCCTTGGTGTGCGTCGCATGGAGGCATCATTCTCTAGGAGAGTCTACCTGGGAGCGGGAGGATGAAATGCGCGAGCGCTACCCTTATCTTTTTGGACCGTGAGGTATGCTTTCTATCCTTCTCATCAGTTGTATTTCGCCTTTCAATTTCGAAGACGAAATTCTTTTAAGGAGGGTAGATTTGTCACTACCACATTTCTAGTGTGAGGGTATTTTTGACATTTTTAGGGTTATTTGAATTTATTAGAATTTATTTGAATTTCATATATTTTATTTAGGAATTTTTAATGATTATTTTAATGGTGTGATTAAATCCTATTTAATTGTTTGCCAAAGTGGTTTTGGTTAGCCTAACCTAGATTAGACCTAACCTAGATTTGTCATAACTAATTTTAGTTAGCCACTTTGAGAATTAGATGGGTTAGATTATGGTTTAAGTCAAGTTAGTTATGTTAAGTGAGTTTGCTTAAGACTAGGAAACAACCCTTTGTTCTAGACCACTCAATACCCCTTGATTCATTCCTAGCCCTAGGATACCATCTAGAAACCCTAACCTAAACCTGGTGGCAGGCCAAGGCTTGTCCCCCTCCCTATATAATATCATTTTGGGGATTTGAGCCTCCTTCCAATAGTTTATGATTCTCTCCTCAAGACAAGGTAAGCCTACACTTCATTTCTCCATAGATCATTCAATATGGGTCTATTTTCATTAGGATTTCCTCCATAGCACTCTAAATACTGTTTCTCTATTGATTGTGGAGTCACATCACAGGTTTGGGACAATTTGAGGGAGTTTTGAAGCTTGGAGAACCATTCTCTATTGGGTCTTTTTAAGGATTTTGCAACCATAGGTAACTTCCTTAATACTCAATGAAACTCTGTTATTATTCCACATCTAGGGACCCCTAGGCCTAACCTAGCTGTAGGAATAGGTAACCCTAGGTTTTGAGCACTGTACGTGTCCGTATCGGACACGTATCAGTCACTAATCATATGTGTTTGACAAAATACCACAGTGGGACTTTTTGTATTATTTTCGAAATGTTTTTGAATATAAATTTGCTATTCAGTGTCGCTTACATGTTTCTTGTGCACTGAGATGAATTCGTGCACGTATCGTGTCACTTTGGACACGGGGACACGTCGCACGCGTGCGGGACTGCACTGTCCTGCTGCTCGGGGGCGATTGCGTCTTGGACATAGCACGAGGACACGTGAGATTTTAAGGACATGTTGGGGCAGTGTCTGACACGACACTCCCCAAGTGGCATGACGACTCGACATATCGGACACGTAATATAGAGTGCACTGGTTTTACACTGAGTCGTTCAGTCGACTTTATGGCCACTGACACGGGTTGATAACTCTGGATACGATGCACTAGGACACGAATCAGGGTGAGGGACACGAAGACCTATCCTAGGCGAACCTAGGTTGGTGAGTACGAGGCTTGGTTTGCTCTGTGTCGAGTGCACGGCACGCGTGCACTTGTGCACGAGACTGCACTGCTGTACAGTAGCAATTACACTGTTTTGGGTTTCTGTGATATGGACACGCCGTGTCCGGCTATGGTGGACACGAATTGGTCTGTATGACACGTGCACATATCTAGTATGTGTTACCAACCATTTGATTTACATTTTGGAATGATTTAAACCATTAATCTCCATTTTTCCATTTTTACTGATACCTAGCATATCTCAGTTTATTTTCCAGTTTTAGATCGAACTTTGGTCGATCTATTAACCCATTTAAATGTTGTTAATCTCATGTTTAAGTCCCTAACATAATTCTCCTATTAGTAGTCTAATTGTATATTGATTTTTTTTGGTCGTTTGGTGTTGTGGGAAATTGATTTGGCAGTGAGAAAGTATGGCCTAAAATGTTAACTCTGAACTATATACTACCTGGGTTGTTTGAACTGGATTATAATGTTGAACCTGAGATTGATTTGTAAATACCATCTCGAATTGAGTTCCTTTCCTTATTGAACCAAGTTGATTCACAGTGTTGAATCTGCTAACCCAGGAAATCGTCCTTATCACTGTCCACATTTCGATTTCAAATGTTTCCTGCATTATATAACCTAGAAATTATGTTTAGTTCAAATCTGAGATTTTGTATGGGTGATTCAAACCTGTTTTGATGTGGGAATTCAAATCTGGGTTCATAAGACAGATTCCTATTTTCCATCAAAACCTGAGATTATGTGTGGACTGTTATGCCTTGGGTTCACTCTCACACACTCCTAGTTTTCTGTCACCTAGTTTGGTTTGAACCTAAGTTTTGACTCAACGGCCACACACACACACCCATGTACTCTCTAGTCACATATACTCTCAAATTCACACTTGACCCTCACTGTTTTCTGAAACACATTGATCACTCACCTTTTCACTATTTCAACACACTCATTCATGCATTCACTTTCACATGTGCCACTAACACCAGGCCTAGTCACTTGACACTCTTTCCACTTGACACTTTGCACTCTCACTTGTATCACACACCTTTTTCCACACCCTCCTATCTCTTTAATATATAAGGTATATATCATATAGTATATATATACATAGGTGTAATGGATGTTGGATAATGGGTATTGTAGATAGTAGCTAATGTGGCCAAGGTAATGTAGTGTGATGGTTTGATTTTGGCTTGATATAGTTGTGTACTTGTTATTGGTCTATGTAGACTAGATAGCCTAGTTTAGACTTGATTAGACTTGGTTGACCTAGTTGACTTCTAGGGTTGACCAGAGTTGACCAAGAGTTGACTTTGGCCTAGATTGACCTAGAATCATGTAGAATGCATAGTAGAACTTCATTATACTATTCTGGACTTGTTGTGACTTGTTCTATTCTGATTAGGAGCCAGACAGCACTCCTTGGACAGTACGTTTCATATTGGACACTCAGATACATACGAGTACATTCTCTGATCATTTCATATCCTGCTTAGAATTATATTCCTGCTTTAGATTACCTTACTTGATGCTGTCACGACATTATCACGGATTAGTACTATATGGATCTCTTCATGCGATGTTATCCCCCTCGGAAGCATCGGGTACATTGTGTCATGTGCGTTTCACTTTCATCATGTACTCCTGTGCTTTCATTATACATGTACACTCCTGTGAATCTTGTACTCTCATGTTCACGGAGCCCTCATGTATACTGTTATGTGCACCCTTTATGGGCCCCATGTGATATCATGTACAATAACATAACCTGTTTAGATCCTTGTGTATTGATTGGGGAAAACGGGGGAGTGCTAGTAGTCATGTGAACAATTCCATTGTAGTGTAGATCATATGCAAACTCTTTAGTGTAGATCATGTGCAAATCTGTCCTGTTCACATGTGCTATCTTGTACTCTGCTTCACTAGCCACTATTAGTTCTCTATATACAGTAGCTATTTACATACAGTTCTCTCCTTTTTATCATGTATTTCCTTTCAGTTTCCTGTATCTTACTCTACTGCATTTTTGTATTTTCTAACCTGCTATGAATTGTTGAGATGTACTGTGCTCGCTCCTGTCCTAACTGGACCTGTTGAAAATATTACAGAGGACGAGGAGGAGGCTTGCCTGGATACCTACTACGGGACAACCTTATATGACACCTGCGAGCTGGACCCTCAGGAGGACCCAGCTCTAGCTGAGGATATCATCCCGATTGCTTAGACTAGATTAGTTAGGCTTATCTATCTTTTATGTAGTTATGAGACATGTTTAGCTAGACTTTATTTGGAGTTCAGAGTTGTATATATTCTTTCATTCTATATCTGAGACCATGTACTTCTGGATATTGCTGGGATTATCTTAGACTTCTTTTCATCTATTTATTTTCTTGAGTTCTATTTCATATCGTGCTATCTCTTCCTTAGTGTGATTGAGTTATTACTGCTATATCACCCTCATTCAGGGAGTATAAACTGTTTAGAGATATATTGCTAGTTGATTGTTGACCTAGGACAGCGTTCTACCGCCGACACTACGGCGTAGGCTGGGCGTTGTTTCGTTCTCGTACCCCTCACAGTGGGTGCGAGTCATGACACTTAGCATATGGGATTCGATGCACTTTCCCTTTTGTAACTCGTGAGCTCTGCCGGAGACGCGGGTCAGATTATCCATGATTACTGACGGCCACTAACGTTCTGCGGAACGTTATGCTCTTACTGATGGGGCCTCTGGTGCCCCAAGGGGGGGCTATGCCGATCCTATTCAGCCAGGGCCCATGCGTAGGAAGGATTGTTCTTAACAACATTTCACTTAGAACGGTTAGGTACCTTTATCCGTTAGGTACGAGTACTTTTGGTTTGGGTACTTGTATCTGACCGTGGCTTGGAACAATAACTTGTCGCGGATTAGTTCATCACATCTTGTCCTTGTTTGGTTGTAGGTGTGACTTACTACTTCGATGATAAGGTATTGAACCTTGTTGGGGTCCGGATACCATATTGGATTCATAGCATGGAAAGATACGTCACCGTGAATTAGTTTACCATCTCCTGTCCTTGTTTGGTTGGGGGGATGGTAAGCTAGTTCAATAGGTGTGTATTATGTGTCTTGTTACATCCCTCTGAGGACCAGGTTATCTCTCCAGGTGTGTGCTCTTGTCTTTCGCAGGTGTTCTAGCTCTAGCCGTGATCATCGCTATTTCCTCGAGATGATTGCACTTGGATCATCTTTGCTTTGCTCGCCAAAATTATTTATTCTCTCATGTATTTTTCTTTTACTTGTTGGTAGTGGATTTGTCTCCGCCCAACATATTGTATCAAGACAATTCATTATCATTATATGATATCTGTTATTTGTTTATTTGTGTGGATGAGATTAGTTATGGTTCTACTTCATTTTACAGCTTATATATCCATATGAGGCCTATGTACTTCGTATGAATACAGCTGGCATGTCTACGTTCCTAGTCCTACGTATTTTGGGACTGGGGTGTTACATGTTTTTGTGGTGGCCCATGCAGGTCAAGATAAATTATTTAGTTACTTTACCGTACCAAGTAAGCATGCGAATAGGATTAGAAGTCTAGGATCTCATCCACAAACTTGACCTCTCTCCTCGATTCCTTATTCAAACTACCGTTTGACTCATCGATTGCATCCTGCTTGCTTCCTTGTATCATGATTCTTATCTTCCCTTTGTGCTTGCTAGAGATTGACCCTACTAGTTAGATGTCCCAAACACCCTTAACTTAATTCTTTTAAGTTGGGTAGAATGCCTCATGACCTAGCAATCCCTTTGTCCTTGTGATCTATATTAGTAAGTTCACTTAGATTCTAGAATTTAGAGGACCCTAACCCATCTAGTCAACCAAGGACTTGGACAAGAAGACTACAGGATGACTGTATAAAGTCCATCACATGATATGTCTTAGATCCTTTAGAAATTCGACTATACTCCCTCCTAATTTTAAACTCTCGTGCCTATAATTTCACCATATTGACTAATATTGCTACTATAATCTAGATTTGCAAGTTCATTGATTTATCGAGCTTGTTTACGACATATGTTATTGGAAGAATTTCCATATTGTCTAATTAGAACCAGTGCATAATGGTCTGATCAACCAAGTGCACTTTGGTTCGCCATTTTCATATATCAATCTACGTGGATGTGATGTAGTTAAACTTACACCCATAGAATCTCATTCGCGACTGCCTTGGCAACTCCTTTCGAAATTTTTCGATCGTCCTTGAACCACGTATTCGTGCTCGATAATATCGTCTTTTGAACTCCTTATTGCTTTCGCCTTCATCTATTTTAGAAGGACGAATGTGTTGTACTAGAACTTTCTCTAGCCTTCCTATCGATTATGACCACTACCACCCAATGTAACTATATCTTTGCCTTGAACTACTCGACCTTTCTACAATCTTGACTTTCTAATCACTTGAATTTAAGAGTGATTACAATCGTCTCTTAATCATATCCTCAACCTAGACTACGACCATATAAACATCTTTAAGGAACCCTTCTATCTACCATTGTGCCTTCTTACCCCCTACGAATTCTTAATTTCGAGGACGAAATTCTTTTAAGTTGGGTAGGATGTAAAACCCCTAAATTTTTACTATTTTTTTTAATAAATTGGTACTGATTAATTTTTTATTGTACGTCGCGTAGTTGCATTGTACGTCGTGCGCGAAATTTGTTTTTCGTAATTGCTCGACGAGTGCGAATATGTGTGAGCGTACATATTTTAGAAAAATATTTTGTTCTATATTTTTATAGTTTCAAATAATAGATATAATAATTAGTTTTGCTATCATTTCTAAGCTTGTTATTTTTACGTCATTTCTAAAAGTTATTAATAATAAATAATATTTTTGTACACTAGAAAAGCATAATTATGTAAAGAATATTTGTGCATACATATATTTCGTAATTATCTAATAGTTATTTATAAATAAATAATGTGATTTTTGAAATTATTATTATATGTATTTTTAGAAAATATATTTTAATTTTTGTGGCAATTTAAATCTTTGATTGGATTTTGTGGAATTTATTTAAATAGTTTAAATTTAAAGAGAGAATTTATATTTAAGTTAGATTACCTAGATTTAGATTGGAATTTAATTTGGATTTAGATTGATTATATTAATTTTAATTTAATACATGAATTATCTACTTGGGTTTTAAATATTTCTAGTCCTTATCCAATTGGGAATTCCCACATCTTATAAATAGGCAAGTACTCCTCCATGTTATTTTTCTCCACAATTCATCTTCCATAAAATTCTCCACAACGTGTGTGCATCGTGTCCTTGTCCATCTTTTTATTCCACTATTTTCATTACAATACATATTTCTCGTCGTATCCGACACACCGCACATGACCAAATTCCTAAATTCCTAAACCCTAATTTTTTGATCCCTAATTCTCTAACCCTAAACCTAGCTCGACCATCCCCGCAGCCACGCTGTTTGACCCAACGTCGTCTTCCCGGCACCCGTGAGTCCCAGCCACTTTCCATCACCTGTCGCCTCACCCGACTTCGACCACCCGTCGAACCCTTCGACCCCGGCTAACACCACCATCACCACCACCCCTGTGGCCATCACCACCTTGGCACCCACCCCCAGAACACCCGTCGTGTCACGACCCGCACCCTAGAGTAAGGGTACGAGACGTGGGTATGTCCAGCCTACGCCGCAGTGTCGGCGGTAGAACGCTGTCCTAGGTCACAACATCTAACAGTTGAAGGTAAAAACAGTTATACTCCCCGAATGGGGGTGACATAACAGAATATAACTCAATCACAGCTAAGGTAGAACAGGAATAAGATAGAATGATAATAGATGATAATATCCAGGAAAGAAACATCACAGAGATACAAATCCAGAATTCTAAGTGTCTAAAATAAGTACATATCCCAAATCTCTGAAAACGAAATACAGTAATCCAAGTAAAGTAAAGACAATCCTAGTCTAAGGGAGTGTCATCTACTGCTAATGGATCCTGCTGCTGGTCCAAGTCCAGGCACTCGTCTAGTGTAGCACTGTAGTAAGTAGGGCAGAACGCCTCATGTAAGTCCTCTTCCCGGGTTTTCAAATTTTTACCTATTTAGTGAGTTCGTAGCCTCCCCGCTCCCTAGACTGCATCCATCCGCGACACAAGCGTCTGTATGTGTGTCCGACCCTTGTGTCCTCTGTGAATCGTAAGATCCACGATATGTATGGTACTTCTATGCTGCACGGACATGATACGATACGGACACAATACGGACACGACCCGGTGACACCAATTTTGGAGTCCCCTTGGTACTTGTTGTGTCCATATGTGTCGGATATGATACGACACTCGTGTTTATGGTGAATCATACAATCAGCTGATGTTTCAATATATTTGCTTATTTTTGTGCTTGTTTAAGTTCATAATATACGCACAAGAACTATATACAGAAATCATGTCAACCCTATGTACATCACTGTGTTGTTGTACGGCCCAGGTTACACACGGACTACATGAAATTTCTGTGTGTCAATGAACATTTTGAACTGTTGGTGCAATGCCGAGTACTTGTCTGACTGGAATTGCACACGACTGGTTTTTGGAGTATCCAAGCTTATTGCATGTTTGGGTAGTTATTTACAAAGGTTACTTATAGCTATGTATGTCAGATGCGTCATGTAGATTGGGGAGCTTATTTGCAAAACTGTAAGCTACTGTAGATTTCCTTTCCCAACCGACGCCGTAACCTAACCCTAACTTCTAATTTCTTAAAGATCAAATAAAATAAAAATCATAGTGCTAATCCTTATCAAACTAGGATCTGTTTTCCCTATAAATTCGAATGGATTAAAACCCTAATTCCCATATTCTAAAAATCTGCAAACCCTGTCCTCGCCGATGAGCAGCGCCTTCACCACCATCACCTGTACCACAGAACCACCATCCCCTCTCCGTTCACCACCCGATCACCACCATCACTAGCAAACAATAAGTCACCCCTACCAGCACGATCACTGGACCAACTTCGGTCATCTCCGACCGCTGACAACCACCAACCAATGTCATCTTCTTTTTGCCAATACCTGGCCCCTCCCCCTCACGCTCGGACTCCTGACCTTCCCGCACCAGCCTTTGCATCTCCTTTGCACCTCCTCACTCGCTCATGTGACCATCGATGCAATCGAGTCACCGTCCTACCAGCCCACGCCGAGACGATATCGAACCAAGGTCATCCCTGCCGACAAAGATGACCTCGCCGAGTCTTCACTAATGTCTCTGCAGCACCTTGTCCTCTGCCGACCGTGCGTCCAGAGCACATCGGTCCGAGGACTCGACTTCGCATTCTCTGTCGGTAGGCAGCCCCTCCGTGATGATCGGTCTTGTCGAGTGCAGCCTTCATCGGCGAACCCGTGCTACTCCAACGCTGCCTTCCCGCGGCAATGACGAGACCAGGTGCCGTAGCACATCGCCACCGGAACACAGCCCACGACTCCACGCCGGTTCAATCGACGACCCCGTCCTCCTCCAATACCGGCCCCTCTAAATCATCACCACCAAAAGAAGACCCCACCACTTACCGGCGGTGCACCGCGGCCGCTTGAGCTGGGTCACCACGGCGCACGAGTTGTCGGACCAGCCGTCCTCCCCCGGAGCTACATTTTCTGCGATGAGCCGAAACCCCCTCGTGTCGAGCACGGGCGGCGCTCGACAGACCCCGCGTCCTCCAGCTCTGACCGACCGGCCCTGTACCTCGGCACCAAGGCCGATGATGCCCTCCGGATCGGAGACCAGATCTGGCCGCCTGCCAGGGTCATGCTGCCCTGACTGCTCCTCCAGCGCTCCACTGAGCACGCGTCTAGCCACACGTGTGGAACCTCACGCCGCTCTCGTTCGTTGTGCCTTTGTCGTCCTCGGAGGGCATTGCTATCAATCTCATGAGTACCGCCGGCGTCTGTCCCGATCTTCCTGAGCCGGTGAGCCACTCCTCCACCCAACCCTTGCCGAATATGGTGAGACACCCTCCGCCGTGTTCCCAAGTCGCCGCTGCCTCTCCCTCTCCCTCATGTGAGTTTCTATCTCTCCATCCCTCTCTTTCTTAATTAGGGAAAACATAGAATGTATTTTTAATTGCTTCTCCTGCTTTTAGGAACCACTGGCACTACTTTATCCATTTTAAGTTTGGTTATTTTATATTGGGGCTAGTATATGGGCCTTGGGATTTTTCTAGTAAATAAGGAATAAATTTTGGGCTGTGATTTCCTTTTGGTTTTGGGCCTCCAGTTTATAGGACTAGTAGTTAATTTTAAGTTTTATTGAGAACAATTAGTGTAGTATTTACTGTTAGTAATATACAAGCACAATTAAGTTATATGTATTACCAAAATTATTCTTATTATTATTATGGCAGAGAGGAGAAGTGAAATTGGGCTTGGGCCTGAGGATTTTAATATATAGAATATTTTGATGGGCTTTTAGAGACTTATATAGATTGGGCCTTGGATTTGAATATTAATTTTGGTCAATGGGCCCTGGTATTAGGCTTAAACTATTTTGGATTATTTAGTAGTGTAATTTTGGATTATATATATGGGTATTGGAATTATTAAGTTGGGGGTAAAGGTATATGTATATATATTTTTATTTAAGCAAGTTTCTACAAGGATTTATAATATTGTATTTTAGATTAAAGAGGAATTTGAAAGTATATATAAATGTACATGTAGTATATGGGTTTTGATATATATATCATAAATAATTGCTTTTGGGCTTTTCGAATGGGTATAAATATTTCCTAAATAAACTTTCTAAGATATATGCTGTTGATTAAATAAATATTTTCCAAAAAGTGCTTTAATTCTTATTATGCCTTGAGTGTATACTCCTAAATAAAGTTATAAATATTTTTCTAAGTAAATATATAGTTTTAAATCATATAGTAATTTCCAAAAAAAATAGTATAAATATTATTTACGTAAATTCTTTCAATTATAAGTCCTTGAACGTGACTAATCGAACTTTCTATTTTCTTGCGAACATGAATTCGTAACATCAACCCTAGCCAAGCAGACTGTCCTGAATTATCGGTTTCACCAGCTAAGGACCTCAGGCAAGTGCACTTTCTGATTGCTTTCCGATTCATAGTAGTCTTTTTATTTCATGTCTATACATATACCTTGCTGCTTGTTGACACGCTCGTCACACGGAGTAGTCGGGAGGGGAAATATCTTAGTAAACATGTGGACTACCCAGAACTATCCCATTGTCTCTCGTGAATGCTAGCCGCTGCGCACGACATGTGCAGTGTGCCTGATTTACCCCCTAGCCGTCCACATGTCGAAACGGATATTTCACACCACCTAGATAGATGTCTTTTATTAGTTTTTCCTTGTTTACATTCTCTATCGTGCTATGTCATCAGTTATTTACCAGTTTTGATATCTCATATGTTATTTTCATGTCTTGTTGATTCTATTGTGTTTTTGCATTGTCGTCGGTTTGTGTACTTGTTCCATTCCTGACTGGAAACCAATATTTTTCAGGTTTAGCCGCGATCACTCTTAGCATTGGGAAGGCTTGGGTATGCTGAGGACAACCTAGAAATAGATAGCAGATGTACCATTTTCATTAATTGTAAAACTTTGTATTTTCTTTCAAATATAAATGTTATAACTGTTGTAATAAATTAGAAATGTGAATGAGCATCAAATGTTATTCCTTTAGCATTTATTCTTGCGGGCTTGACAGCGTTCTTCCGTCGACTCTGCGGCGTAGGCTGGCTTGGACATGTCTCGTATCCGAAAAGCGGGTGCGGATCGTGACAAGTTTTTGTGGTGGCCCATGCATGTCAGTCTTCGCAAAAGATTGCAAACTCGTGGTAGTACGTATCTTAGTCGTACTACTGCAAGCCTGCGACTCGAAAATGCTCATTCACAACTAGGAGTAAATCAATTTTAAGAGAATGGTTTGGACTAGGAGTCCCTAATTTAATCTGACAGTTGGGTAGTTAAGGTTGCTACATAGGCCTTATTGAATTCTAAATCCTGTTAGATGATTTTCATAGAAGATGCACTATTGTACTCTGAATCGGTAGTATTTCTGAAGTAAGTAGATTCGTAACCCCTCTTTCCGAAAGTTAGGAAAATATTCTTTTATTTATTTGTTTGAATTAAATATGATTTTTAGAATTTTATAAATGTTTATTATAAATGACCTTAGTCACGGTTAAGATTTGGAGCACAAGATAACCAAAAATTTTGGCACTGAGAGCGTAGTCGAGTGCCTTGACTAGTGTTCTAGCCATGGTAGAGAAGGCCGAGCCATAAGGGTGTCCCAACTAGGAAAACCAGGCCAAGTTATGACTTGACCCAAAATATATATATATATATTTATTAGGATTATTGGCTTATAGAAACTTCGATCGTTCCAAACTAGCCTGAACTCAACCCAAGTCATGGTGGTCATGTAGTGTCACCAACGTCATCCATGTAGATATACGGATGTATACATATTGGTATTCCATCTTGGTCTTGTGAGTAATTTCTATAAATTGTATATTGAATATAATAGAGGTGTTATTGCTATTTAAATTTGTTTTTTACTTGGGAATAGGATAACCTTTCCTTAAAATGATATTTCAGGATTTATTTAGACTATACTTGTGCATAAATATATTCATAATAAGTAGACATGGTGTTTTATACATATTTCCCTCGATCTTGAATATTAGAGAAATAGAGATTAAAAATTTATATTTCTTTTGCTTTCGGTCCTTTTCTTCCTGATCTTGATCATTTGTACAAACTTTATCTTATGCCTTCTCTAAACATCGCCATATCATGGATTTGTATCACTTATATTTTCCTTGGACCCAAGGAATTATATCTTTTAAATTCTCACTCAATTGTCTATACCTTAATATTAAGTTAAGTTTTTGGATTTAAGAGTTATCCTTCCTAACTAAATATTTTCTTTTCAAGACTTGATATTCATATTGGAAGGACAGATACTTACACCCTTTTAGAACTTGTTTGAAATTCTAGAACCTCCTTTGAAATTTCATAAGGTATAGTTAAAAGAATGCTCGTTGACTTGCGATGGCAAGACAGCAGCGCACTGTCGCCACTTATTTGAATTATCGAGACTACGGGTTCACTGCAGCCAGCAGCGCACTGGCGAGGCATGATCCCTAAGTTGAAGTAATTTCAAGTAAGCGTAGATTATCGTATAGTATCAAAACTATGTCTTATTTGTCCTATTTAATCTTTGAATTATTATGCCAACATTGGAAAGAGTTAATACAATATTCGATACCGTATCCTATTTAGAGTCATGAAACCAAGAGTTTACTGCAGCCAGATGTACACTGGCGAGGCATGAATTCTCGGTAAATGATTTCAAGTGTGCTACGGTTTTCGAATACCATAGAGGCTATATCTTTATGAACATATGACTACTATTTTCATAATCTACAAATTCGATTTTATACATCTTCTCGATAACCCAAGTTTCTTTTCTAGAATCGTCGTTCATCCTAACAATCATTTGAAAAATCGTCTACTAGATTGGACATCCCATTTCTTATTATCTTAATCTCAATAAATCGGTCGTTCATTCCTTCTTACCCTTCCTATTTAAATTCCATCATTTAATTTCTCCCTAGTGATCATTTAGAACCTTCCATTATATTTTGATTCTATTTCACTATATTCATCTTCATGTTTGGATTTTTGAATCTTTGATTGTGTCTAAACGATTTTTAGTAACAGATCGTGCCAACGATTTTGATTTGATTATTCTTAAATGACCTTTTGATCATGACTAAGAATATTCGGTCATGCCAAATCATATGGTTTTGATTCTAAAATCGTCCCTAAACAATTTTGCTTAACTAGTCGATCGTGCCAAAATGATTTTTATCGTACTTGAAACAACTTTGACCAGGACTAAAAACTCTTTTGATTTAGTCAAAATCGTACCTATATTTCAAATCAATTATTGCTAATTTTAATTATTCCATTATGATCATGATTATTTTGATCATGTTCATGCTCGTGCCAAAATTTTAATTTTGATCATGCTTGGATGACTCGCATGTAAAATTTTACCTAAAGGATGATGACCATGTTTAGATTACATCCAAAATTACGATCATTCTTAAACGCCTTGGCAGTCGACTAGACCAATTTAGCCAAAGATTGATCACGCCAAATCACGCTATTCTTTTGTCCATTTTTTATTCTATTCGTAATTACGCGTGACAAATTTGATCGAGAATCATATCATCCACTTGATTATATCATTGTCGTTTTTATTTGTATCGATTGAAATTTTGCTTCTTGATTATGTCTCTTAGTCGTGCCTAATCGTGCCCTTTGAAATTCGAGGACGAATTTATTTTTAAGGTGGATAGATTTGTAAGTCCTCTTCCCGGGTTTTCAAATTTTTAACTATTTAGTGAGTTCGTAGCCTCCCCGCTCCCTAGACCGCGTCCATCCGCGACACAAGCGTCTGTTTGTGTATCCGACCCTCGTTTCCTCTGTGAATCGTAAGATCACAATATGTATGGTACTTCTATGCTGCATGGACACGATACGATACGGACACAATACGGACACGACCCGGTGACACCAATTTTGGAGTCCCCTTGGTACTTGTTGTGTCCATATGTGTCGGATATGATACGACACTCGTGTTTATGGTGAATCATACAATCAGCTGATGTTTCAATATATTTGCATATTTTTGTGCTTGTTTAAGTTCATAATATATACACAGGAACTATATACAGAAATCATGTCAACCCTATGTACATCACTGTGTTGTTGTACGGCCCAGGTTACACACGGACTGCATGAAATTTCTGTGTGTCAGTGAACATTTTGAACTGTTGGTGCAATGCCGAGTACATGTCTGACTGGAAATGCATACGACTGGTTTTTGGAGTATCCAAGCTTATTGCATGTTTGGGTAGTTATTTACAAAGGTTACTTATAGCTATGTATGTCAGATGCGTCGTGTAGATTGGGGAGCTTATTTGCAAAACTGTAAGCTACTGTAGATTTCCTTCCCCAACCGACGCCGTAACCTAACCCTAACTTCTAATTTCTTAAAGATCAAATAAAATAAAAATCATAGTGCTAATCCTTATCAAACTAGGATCTGTTTTCCCTATAAATTCGAATGGATTAAAACCCTAATTCCCATATTCTAAAAATCTGCAAACCCTGTCCTCGCCGATGAGCAGCGCCTTCACCACCATCACCTGTACCACAGAACCACCATCCCCTCTCCGTTCACCACCCGATCACCACCATCACTAGCAAACAACAAGTCACCCCTACCAGCACGATCACTGGACCAACTTCGGTCATCCTCAACCGCTGACAACCACCAACCAATGTCATCTTCTTTTTGCCAATACCTGGCCCCTCCCCCTCGCGCTCGGACTCCTAACCTTCCCGCACCAGCCTTTGCATCTCTTTTGCACCTCCTCACTCGCTCATGTGACCATCGATGCAATCGAGTCACCGTCCTACCAGCCAACGCCGAGACGATGTCGAACCAAGGTCATCCCTGCCGACAATGATGACCTCGCCGAGTCTTCACTAATGTCTCTGCAGCACCTTGTCCTCTGCTGACCGTGCGTCCAGAGCACATCGGTCCGAGGACTCGACTTCGCATTCTCTGCCGGTAGGCAGCCCCTCCGTGATGATCGGTCTTGCCGAGTGCAGCCGTCACCGGCGAACCCGTGCTACTCCAACGCTGCCTTCCCGCGGCAATGACGAGACCAGGTGCCGTAGCACATCGCCACCGGAACACAGCCCTCGACTCCACGCCGGTTCAATTGACGACCCCGTCCTCCTCCAATACCGGCCCCTCTAAATCATCACCACCAAAAGAAGACCCCACCACTTACCGGCGGTGAACCGCGGCCGCTTGAGCTGGGTCACCACGGCGCACGAGTTGCCGGACCAGCCGTCCTCCCCTGGAGCTGTACTTCCCGCGGCGAGCCGAAACCCCCTCGTGTCGAGCACGGGCGGCGCTCGACAGACCCTGCGTCCTCCAGCTCTGACCGGCCGGCCCTGCGCCTCGGCACCAAGGCCGACGATGCCCTCCGGATCGGAGACCAGATCTGGCCACCTGCCAGGGTCGTGCTGCCCTGACCTCTCCTCCAGCGCTCCACCGAGCACGCGTCCAGCCACGCGTGTGGAACCTCACGCCGCTCTCGTTCGTTGTGCCTTTGCCGTCGTCGGAGAGCATTGCTATCAATCTCGTGAGTACCGCCGGCGTCTGTTCCGATCTTCCTGAGCCGGTGAGCCACTCCTCCACCCGACCCTTGCCGAATATGGTGAGCCACCCTCCGCCGTGTTCCCAAGTCGCCGCTGCCTCTCCCTCTCCCTTATGTGAGTTTCTATCTCTCCATCCCTCTCTCTTTCTTAATTAGGGAAAACATAGAATGTATTTTCAATTGCTTCTCCTGCTTTTAGGAACCACTGGCACTACTTTATCCATTTTAAGTTTTGTTATTTTATATTGGGGCTAGTATATGGGCCTTGGGATTTTTCTAGTAAATAAGGAATAAATTTTGGGCTGTGATTTCCTTTTGGTTTTGGGCCTCCAGTTTATAGGAGTAGTAGTTAATTTTAAGTTTTATTGAGAACAATTAGTGTAGTATTTACTGTTAGTAATATACAAGTACAATTAAGTTATATGTATTACCAAAATTATTCTTATTATTATTATGGCAGAGAGGAGAAGTGAAATTGGGCTTGGGCCTGAGGATTTTAATATATAGAATATTTTGATGGGCTTTTAGAGACTTATATAGTTTGGGCCTTGGATTTGAATATTAATTTTGGTCAATGGGCCCTGGTATTAGGCTTAAACTATTTTGGATTATTTAGTAGTGTAATTTTGGATTATATATATAGGTATTGGAATTATTAAGTTGGGGGTAAAGGTATATGTATATATAGTTTTATTTAAGCAAGTTTCTACAAGGATTTATAATATTGTATTTTAGATTAAAGAGGAATTTGAAAGTATATATAAATGTACATGTAGTATATGGGTTTTGATATATATATCATAAATAATTGCTTTTGGGCTTTTAGAATGGGTATAAATATTTCCTAAATAAACTTTCTAAGATATATGCTGTTGATTAAATAAATATTTTCCAAAAAGTGCTTTAATTCTTATTATGCCTTGAGTGTATACTCCTAAATAAAGTTATAAATATTTTTCTAAGTAAATATATAGTTTTAAATCATATAGTAATTTCCAAAAAAAATAGTATAAGTATTATTTACGTAAATTCTTTCAATTATAAGTCCTTGAACGTGACTAATCGAACTTTCTATTTTCTTGCGAACACGAATTCGTCACATCAACCCTAGCCAAGCAGACTGTCCTGAATTATCGGTTTCACCAGCTAAGGACCTCAGGCAAGTGCACTTTCTGATTGCTTTCCGATTCATAGTAGTCTTTTTTATTTCATGTCTATACATATACCTTGCTGCTTGTTGACACGCTCGTCACATGGAGTAGTCGGGAGGGGAAATATCTTAGTAAACATGTGGACTACCCAGAACTATCCCATTGTCTCTCGTGAATGCTAGCCGCTGCGCACGACACGTACAGTGTGCCTGATTTACCCCCAAGCCGTCCACATGTCGAAACAGATATTTCACACCACCTAGATAGATGTCTTTTATTAGTTTTTCCTTGTTTACATTCTCTATCGTGCTATGTCATCAGTTATTTACCAGTTTTGATATCTCATATGTTATTTTCATGTCTTGTTGATTCTATTTTGCATTGTCGTCGTTTTGTGTACTTGTTCCATTCCTGACTGAAAACCAACATTTTTCAGGTTTAGCCGCGATCACTCTTAGCATTGGGAAGGCTTGGGTATGCTGAGGACAGCCTAAAAATAGATAGCAGATGTACCATTTTTATTAATTGTAAAACTTTGTATTTTCTTTCAAATATAAATGTTGTAACTGTTGTAATAAATTAGAAATGTGAATGAGCATCAAATGTTATTCCTTTAGCATTTATTCTTGTGGGCTTGACAGCGTTCTACCGCCGAATCTGCGGTGTAGGCTGGCTTGGACATGTCTCGTATCCGAAAAGCGGGTGCGGGTCATGACAAGTTTTTGTGGTGGCCCATGCAGGCCAGTCTTCGCAAAAGACTGCGAACTCGTGGTAGTACGTATCTTAGTCGTACTACTGCGAGCCTGCGACTCAAAAATGCTCATTCACAACTAGGAGTAAATCAATTTTAAGAGAATGGTTTGGACTAGGAGTCCCTAATTTAATCTGACAGTTGGGTAGTTAAGGTTGCTACATAGGCCTTATTGAATTCTAAATCCTGTTAGATGATTTTCATAGAAGATGCACTATTGTACTCTGAATCTTTAGTATTTCTAAAGTAAGTAGATTCATAACCCCTCTTTCCGAAAGTTAGGAAAATATTCTTTTATTTATTTGTTTGAATTAAATGTGATTTTTAGAATTTTATAAATATTTATTATAAAGGACCTTAGTCACAGTTAAGATTTAGAGCATAAGATGACCAAGAATTTTGGCACTGAGAGCGTAGTCGAGTGCCTTGACTAGTGTTCTAGCCATGGTAGAGAAGGCCGAGCCATAAGGGTGTCCCAACTAGGAAAACCAGGCCAAGTTGTGACTTGACCCAATATATATATATATTTATTAGGATTATTGGCTTATAGAAACTTCGATCGTTCCAAACTAGCCTGAACTCAACCCAAGTCCTGGTGGTCATGTAGTGTGACCAACGTCATCCATGTAGATATATGGATGTGTATACATATTGGTATTCCATCTTGGTCTTGTGAGTAATTTCTATAAATTGTATATTGAATATAATCGAGGTGTTATTGCTATTTAAATTTGTATTTTACTTGGGAATAGGATAACCTTTCCTTAAAATGATATTTCGGGATTTATTTAGACTATACTTGTGCATAAATATATTCATAATAAGTAGACATGGTGTTTTATACATATTTTCTTCGATCTTGAATATTAGAGAAATAGAGATTAAAAATTTATATTTCTTTTACTTTCGGTCCTTTTCTTCCTGATCTTGATCATTTGTACAAACTTTATCTTATGCCTTCTCTAAACATCGCCATATCATGGGTTTGTATCACTTATATTTTTCTTGGACCCAAGGAATTATATCTTTTAAATTCTCACTCAATTGTCTATACCTTAATATTAAGTTAAGTTTTTGGATTCAAGAGTTATCCTTCCTAACTAATTATTTTCTTTTCAAGACTTGATATTCATATTGGAAGGACAGATACTTACACCCTTTTAGAACTTGTTTAAAATTCTAGAACCTCCTTTGAAATTTCATAAGGTATAGTTAAAAGAATGCTCGTTGACTTGCGATGGCAAGACAGCAGCGCACTGTCGCCACTTATTTGAATTATCGAGACTACGGGTTCACTGCAGCCAGCAGCGCACTGGCGAGGCATGATCCCTAAGTTGAAGTAATTTCAAGTAAGCGTAGATTATCGTATAGTATCAAAACTATGTCTTATTTGTCCTATTTAATATTTGAATTATTATGCCAACATTGGAAAGAGTTAATACAATATTCGATAACGTATCCTATTTAGAGTCATGAAACCAAGAGTTTACTGCAGCCAGATGTACACTGGCGAGGCATGAATTCTCGGTAAATGATTTCAAGTGTGCTACGGTTTTCGAATACCATAGAGGCTATATCTTTATGAACATATGACTACTATTTTCAAAATCTACAAATTCGATTTTATACATCTTCTCGATAACCCAAGTTTCTTTTCTAGAATCGTCGTTCATCCTAACAATCATTTGAAAAATCGTCTACTAGATTGGACATCCCATTTCTTATTATCTTAATCTCAATAAATCGGTCGTTCATTCCTTCTTACCCTTCCTATTTAAATTCCATCATTTAATTTCTCCCTAGTGATCATTTAGAACCTTCCATTATATTTTGATTCTATTTCACTATATTCATCTTCATGTTTTGATTTTTGAATCTTTGATCGTGTCTAAACGATTTTTAGTAATGGATCGTGCCAACGATTTTGATTTGATTATTCTTAAATGACCTTTTGATCATGACTAAGAATATTCGGTCATGCCAAATCATATGGCTTTGATTCTAAAATCGTCCCTAAACAATTTTGCTTAACTAGTCGATCGTGCCAAAATGATTTTTATCGTACTTGAAACAACTTTGACCCGGACTAAAAACTCTTTTGACCTTAGTCGAAATCGTACCTATATTTCAAATCAATTATTGCTAATTTTAATTATTCTATTATGATCATGATTATTTTGATCATGCTCATGCTCGTGCCAAAATTTTAATTTTGATCATGCTTGGATGACTCGCATGTAAAATTTTACCTAAAGGATGATGACCATGTTTAGATTACATCCAAAATTACGATCATTCTTAAACGCCTTGGTAGTCGACTAGACCAATTTAGCCAAAGATTGATCACGCCAAATCACGCTATTCTTTTGTCCATTTTTTTTATTCTATTCGTAATTACGCGTAACAAATTTGATCGAGAATCATATCATCCATTTGATTATATCATTGTCATTTTTATTTGTATCGATTGAAATTTTGCTTCTTGATTATGTCTCTTAGTCGTGCCTAATCGTGCCCTTTGAAATTCGAGGACGAATTTATTTTTAAGGTGGATAGATTTGTAAGTCCTCTTCCCGGGTTTTCAAATTTTTACCTATTTAGTGAGTTCGTAGCCTCCCCGCTCCCTAGACCGCGTCCATCCGCGACACAAGCGTCTGTTTGTGTGTCCGACCCTCGTGTCCTCTGTGAATCGTAAGATCCACGATATGTATGGTACTTCTATGCTGCACGGACACAATACGATACGGACACAATACGGACACAACCCGATGACACCAATTTTGGAGTCCTTTTGGTACTTGTTGTGTCCATATGTGTCGGATACGATACGACATTCGTGTTTATGGTGAATCGTACAATCAGCTGATGTTTCAATATATTTGCTTACTTTTGTGTTTGTTTAAGTTCATAATATACGCACAGGAACTATATACAGAAATCATGTCAACCCTATGTACATCACTGTGTTGTTGCACGGCCCAGGTTACACACGGACTACATGAAATTTCTGTGTGTCAATGAACATTTTGAACTGTTGGTGCAATGCCGAGTACATGTCTGACTGGAAATGCACACGACTGGTTTTTGGAGTATCCAAGCTTATTGCATGTTTGGGTAGTTATTTACAAAGGTTACTTATAGCTATGTATGTCAGATGCGTCGTGTAGATTGGGGAGCTTATTTGCAAAACTGTAAGCTACTGTAGATTTCCTTCCCCAACCGACGCCGTAACCTAACCCTAACTTCTAATTTCTTAAAGATCAAATAAAATAAAAATCATAGTGCTAATCCTTATCAAACTAGGATCTGTTTCCCCTATAAATTTGAATGGATTAAAACCCTAATTCCTATATTTTAAAAATCTGCAAACCCTGTCCTCGCCGATGAGCAGCTCCTTCACCACCATCACATGTACCACAGAACCACCATCCCCTCTCCGTTCACCACCCGATCACCACCATCACTAGCAAACAACAAGTCACCCCTACCAGCACGATCACTGGACCAACTTCGGTCATCCCCGACCGCTGATAACCACCAACCAATGTTATCTTCTTTTTGCCAATACCTGGCCCCTCCCCCTCATGCTCGGACTCCTGACCTTCCCGCACCAGCCTTTGCATCTCCTTTGTACCTCCTCACTCGCTCATGTGACCATCAATGCAATCGATTCACCGTCCTACCAGCCAACGCCGAGACGATGTCGAACCAAGGTCATCCCTGCCGATAATGATGACCTCGCCGAGTCTTCACTAATGTCTCTGCAGCACCTTGTCCTCTGCCGACCGTGCGTCCAGAGCACATCGGTCCGAGGACTCGACTTCGCATTCTCTGCCGGTAGGCAGCCCCAGCGTGATGATCGGTCTTGCCGAGTGCAGCCGTCATCGACAAACCCGTGCTACTCCAACGCCGCCTCCCCGCGGAATAACGAGACCAGGTGCCGTAGCACATCGCCACCGGAACACAGCCCTCGACTCCATGCCGGTTCAATCAACGACCCCGTCCTCCTCCAATACCGGCCCCTCTAAATCATCACCACCAAAAGAAGACCCCACCACTTACTGGCGGTGCACCGCGACCGCTTGAGATGGGTCACCACGGCGCACGAGTTGCCGGACCAGCCGTCCTCCCCCGGAGCTGCACTTTCTGCGGCGAACCGAAACCCCCTCGTGTCGAGCACGGGCGGCGCTCGACAGACCCTGCGTCCTCCAGCTCTGACCGACCGGCCCTGCGCCTCGGCACCAAGGCCGACGATGCCCTCCGGATCGAAGACCAGTTCTGGCCACCTGCCAGGGTCGTGCTGCCCTGACCTCTCCTCCAGCGCTCCACCGAGCACGCGTCCAGCCACGCGTATGGAACCTCACGCCGCTCTCGTTCATTGTGCCTTTGCCGTCGTCGGAGAGCATTGCTATCAATCTCGTGAGTACCGCCGACGTCTGTCCCAATCTTCCTGAGCCGATGAGCCACTCCTCCACCCGACCCTTGCCGAATATGGTGAGCCACCCTCCGCCGTGTTCCCAAGTCGCCGCTGCCACTTCCTCTCCCTCATGTGAGTTTCTATCTCTCCATCCCTCTCTCTTTCTTAATTAGGGAAAACATAGAATGTATTTTTAATTGTTTCTCCTGCTTTTAGGAACCACTGGCGCTGCTTTATCCATTTTAAGTTTGGTTATTTTATATTAGGGCTAGTATATGAGCCTTGGGATTTTTCTAGTAAATAAGGAATAAATTTTGGGCTGTGATTTCCTTTTGGTTTTGGGCCTCCAGTTTATAGGAGTAGTAGTTAATTTTAAGTTTTATTGAGAACAATTAGTGTAGTATTTACTGTTAGTAATATACAAGTACAATTAAGTTATATGTATTACCAAAATTATTCTTATTATTATTATGGCAGAGAGGAGAAGTGAATTGGGCTTGGGCCTGAGGATTTTAATATATAGAATATTTTGATCGGCTTTTAGAGACTTATATAGTTTGGGCCTTGGATTTGAATATTAATTTTGGTTAATGGGCCCTGGTATTAGGCTTAAACTATTTTGGATTATTTAGTAGTGTAATTTTGGATTATATATATGGGTATTGGAATTATTAAGTTGGGGGTAAAGGTATATGTATATATATTTTTATTTAAGCAAGTTTCTACAAGGATTTATAATATTGTATTTTAGATTAAAGAGGAATTTGAAAGTATATATAAATGTACATGTAGTATATGGGTTTTGATATATATATCATAAATAATTGCTTTTGGGCTTTTGGAATGGGTATAAATATTTCCTAAATAAACTTTCTAAGATATATGCTGTTGATTAAATAAATATTTTCCAAAAAGTGCTTTAATTCTTATTATGCCTTGAGTGTATACTCCTAAATAAAGTTATAAATATTTTTCTAAGTAAATATATAGTTTTAAATCATATAGTAATTTCCAAAAAATACTATAAATATTATTTACGTAAATTCTTTCAATTATAAGTCCTTGAACGTGACTAATCGAACTTTCTAATTTCTTGCGAACCCGAATTCGTCACATCAACCCTAGCCAAGCAGACTGTCCTGAATTATCGGTTTCACTAGCTAAGGACCTCAGGCAAGTGCACTTTCTGATTGTTTTCCGATTCATAGTAGTCTTTTTATTTCATGTCTATACATATACCTTGCTGCTTGTTGACACGCTCGTCACACGGAGTAGTCGGGAGGGGAAATATCTTAGTAAACATGTGGATTACCCAGAACTATCCCATTGTCTCTCGTGAATGCTAGCCGCTGCGTACGACACGTGCAGTGTGCCTGATTTACCTCCTAGCCGTCCACATGTCGAAACAGATATTTCACACCACCTAGATAGATGTCTTTTATTAGTTTTTCCTTGTTTACATTCTCTATCGTGCTATGTCATCAGTTATTTACCAGTTTTGATATCTCATATGTTATTTTCATGTCTTGTTGATTCTATTATGTTTTTGCATTGTCGTCGGTTTGTGTACTTGTTCCATTCCTGACTGGAAACAAATATTTTTCAGGTTTAGCCGCGATCACTCTTAGCATTGGGAATGCTTGGGTATGCTGAGGACAACCTAGAAATAGATAGCAGATGTACCATTTTTATTAATTGTAAAACTTTTATTTTCTTTCAAATATAAATATTGTAACTGTTGTAATAAATTAGAAATGTGAATGAGCATCAAATGTTATTCCTTTAGCATTTATTGTTGCGGGCTTGACAGCGTTCTACCGCCGACTCTGCGGCGTAGGCTTGCTTGGACACGTCTCGTATCCGAAAAGCGGGTACGGGTCGTGACACCTCAGCCTCGTCCTCTGTAATATTTCAACAGGTCCAGTCAGGACAGGAGCGAGCACAGTACATCTCAACAAATCATAGCAGGTTAGGATATATAATCATGCTAGAGAGTAAGATACAAGAAACTGAAGAATAATATGATAAAGAGGAAAGACTGTAAATAAATAGCTACAATATATAGAGAACTAACAATGTCTAGTGATTCAGAGCACAAGATGGTTATGTAAACGGCACAATGTTATACACGAGTAATCTACAGAGGTTATACACGAGTAATCTACTGGATTGAATACATAACCACTTCTACTCCTCCGCCCCAATCAATACACAAGGATCTGGCTAAGTTATGTTATTGTACACGAAGGTCATGTGAATACATGATTATACACGATTTCACACGTTTCGTACACGAATGTCACAAATACAAGGAGTACACGATGTTCATGATAAAGTACACGAATACGAAATACCCGATGTATCCGCTAAGGGGATAACATCGCCCAACAAGATCCATATAGTACTAATCCGTGTTTCCAACGTGTCAGCATCATGTAAAGTAATCTAAAGCAGGAAATATACTCCTAATGCAGGATATAAAATGATCAGAGAATGTACTCGTCTGTATCCGGTGAATCTGAAGAATATATACTGTCCGAGGAGTGGTGTCCGTCTCCTATAGAACAGTATAAGTCACTATGAGTCTACAATGATAATAAGATGCAAAACAATACATTCTACATGAATCTAGGTCAATCTAGACCAAAGTCAACTCTTGGTCAACTCTGGTCAACCCTAGAAGTCAAACTAGGTCAACCAAGTCAAACCTAAGTCAAACTAGTCTAACTAGTCTATTCTAGGTCTAACAAGCCATTCTTGGTTCTAACAAGGCTAAACAGTCTACTCTAGACTCCAAACTAGGTCTGACAAATATACCCATAGGCTAAGAGCCTAGGCCATAGGCTATACCATGCCTATGAACCAAATCATACTCACATAATACATGTCAATATATATATATAATATATATACACATATAGATATAGCTATAATCTAATATAGAACATACATTAGCTATAGGCTACCTATATACATGTCACACATACATATATATAACTAATATATATAAAGGGGAAAACTATACTTTTGATCACTGAATGTTTGTCTGACCAAAGTTTTAGTCACTCAAAAATATTTTCCAAAAATTTAGTCACTGAATGTTTGGTCTTCCAAAAAAATGGTCATTCTGTTAAATTGTTGTTTGTTTTATTAACGATTTTTGTTGACATGGCATGTTATGTGCCATGTCAGTCGTTAAGTATGACGTGGCACATCTCCGTGGACTATTTTTGGGTTTTATTTTGCAAAAAAATTCGTTTGGGTATTAAGTTATGTGCCATTTTCAATGTTTATGACATGATATTTCATTTTTTTTAAATTTAATACCCAAACAATTTTTTTGAAAAATAAAATCCAAAAATAGCCCACGTAAATGTGCTAGGTCATACTTAATGACTGACATGGCACATAACATGCCATGTCAACAAAAAATGTTAATAAAACAAATAACAATTTAACAGAGTGACCATTTTTTTGGATGGCCAAACATTCAGTGACTAAATTTTTGGAAAATATCTTTAAGTGACTAAAACTTTGGTGAGGCAAACATTAAGTGACCAAAAGTATAGTTTTCCCATATATAAAGTACAACACTATATAATATAGGATACCTATACACATACCCCTCAATACATACATACATATATATATATATATATATATATATATATATATATATATATATATATATATATATATAGAAGGGAACACATGATACTCAAGTGTCAAGTGGGTGTGTGAGATATCACAAGAGTCTGTGAGGGATTACATGTGTGTGTGGTAGGCATATACATGTGAGTATAGAGTGACAAGAGTGTGGTGTGTGTGACAAATAGTGAGAGTGTAAATCAGTGAGAAACAGTGAGTGAGAGAGGGTGTGTGATAGAGTATGTTAGCTATGGCATGTGAGTGAGTGTCCTATGGTACCAAATGTGTGTGAGTGTTGATAAAGCATGTGTGTGTGAGTGAAGTGAGGCAATGCATAGGTGTGTGAATGTGTGCAGGCAAAACAGTGAGGAACAACAGTGTAACAGTCCCAAACAATCTCAGTTTAAAGATAGGAAAACCCCTAAATCAGTTAACACAGTTCCCCATACCATTCTCAGATTTAACACATGGATAAAAACCCCCCTAAAATCCAGTTTTAGCCATAACTTCATTCCTAGTTCAGTCCATAATAGGCACACAAACAGAACAGTTTAAACAGTTTCCCCCCTACAAACCATTCTCAGATATCACATAAAGAATTAAAACATTAAACAACAGTTCAACAACTCATGATAACACACAAAACTATTTAAAACTGTTCCCAACAGTCCTCTAATTGAATTTCCAAATTTTGAGCCCAATCCTCATCGAATCAAACCCAAAATCAACATACCATTAGATAACAACTAGGTGGACATATTAGGGGTTTAAAAACATGCAATTAACAGTTTAAAATGGGCTAAAATGATTGACAAAACTCAAATTCGAAATCTGAAATAACTGGGAAAAATAGGACTGAAAAGTAGGTATCAGAATTTAGGAAAAAATGAGAATGAACAATGAGAATTAAACTAAAAACCCAAAACAGTGGTTGGTAAAGTTAGAACACATTGCACACGTGTTACGTGATGTGTTTGTGTCCACAAAAGTGGACACAAACGTGTCCAATCACTTAAAAACCAAAAATAGGAAACACAGTGCAATAACAGACCAATCGTCGTACACGTGTTCACGGTGTCCGTGTGCACGACACGACACGACACAACCCACGTGGTTGTGTCCAAAGGTCGACCTAGACTAGGGCTAGGGATAGGACACCCTGACACGTGTCCATGTCGCGTGTACGCGACACAAAACACGCGTGTCAGTGCGCGAAAATGCAAGCCTGCAACACAATACAATTTTAGTGCACGTGCTCGTGTGTGTCCGACACGACACGTGGGGCTCTGAAACTTGGGGAGCCCGGTGTTAGTGTCAGCCCTGTGCTACACGTCGAGTCTCACATGTCGAAGTATCGTATCCTAGGCGCTGTGTCCCCCGAAGTGCAGGGCATGCACAGTGCCCGTGCACGCGCGCGCACGACCGCGTGTTCGCGTGTCCGATACGACTCGACACGACACTAAGACTCCACAAAAACTCCAGAAACGTGTAAGCGAGACCCAAATCTAATTTTCTATTCAAACAAAATCCCAAAAATCACACGAAATGCCCTTTAGGGCATTTCATCAAACACTAACAACTAGACACTGATACGTGTCCAATTAGGACACGAAATGGACACAAAAATTAGGGCTTCCTATTCCTACAGTTAGGTTAGGTCTAGGGCTCCCTAAATATGCAAAAAATTCAAAATTCTATGGAGGGGATTGGAATATACCTATGTGTATCAAAATCCTCAAAAGCTTCAAAGAGAGGTGCTCCTCTTGATGGCCAAACTCCTCCAAAGTGCTCCAAGATGAGAATACTCATAACCAACAGTACGTAAGAGGAGAAAAATTAGAACCCAATGCAATTGGTTTGGGGAAAAAGGATTTAAAATGGATTTAATATGATTTATTGAAGATGGGGGCTTACCTCTTTCTAAAACTTGGCAAAAATCCTAATGGAGGCTAGCCCTAACTTTGAGGGGTATTAAATAGGATGGGGAAGATTATAATGGCCAGCCATGGGCTGATTAGAATAAGGGTTAGCTACATGGTGTGGGTCTATGGACTTTAAGTCTCAAGTCACTAGTCATGACTTATGAAATCATAGCCATTCTAGCCTAATCAATTCCTAATCTCTCCAAACAAATTTTAAAGAGTTAAACCTCACTAACTTAGGTCAAACCAAGGTTACTTAACCTAACCAAGTGGTCTTAACCTAGGTTAATCTCTAGGTTAGTCTTCTAGTCAACACTAGTCAAAGTCAACTATAGGGCCAAAATCAATTATACTAAAAATCACTAAAAATCACTAAGATTCATGTTAATTATAATAAATCTAAATAATTAATAATAATTCCAAATAATTCACAAAATTTCAAAAATGACCAAAATGACCAAAATACCCCTAAGCTAGAAAAGTGGTAGTGACAAATCTACCCTCCAAAATAATTTCTTCCTCGAAATTAAAGGCGAAACTAAACTGCCGAGAAGGATAGAAAAGTATACCTCAAGGTCCAAAAAGATAGGGGTACCGCTCGTGCATCTCATCCTCCCTCTCCCAGGTCGACTCTTCTGGAGAATGATGCCTCCATGCGACGCGTACCAAGGGTATCACCTGGTTCCTCAATACCTTCTCTCGGCGATCCAGAATCTCCACAGGCTGTTCTGGATAACTGAAAGTAGGCCCAACCTCAGTCTCCGAATGATCGAGCACATGGCTAGGGTCAGCCACGTACCGTCTCAACTATGACACAGTTGAATACGTTGTGAACTCCCACTAGTGCAGGTGGCAAGTCTAGCCTGTATGCCACATCACCGACTCTTCCGCTGATAATGAAAGGGCCGATGAAGTGCGGGCTAAGCTTTCCACCTCCACCAAAACGTATCATACCATGAGTCGGAGATATCCGCAGAAAAACCATGTCTCTAACCTAATCACAAGCAAGGTCTCAAGTTACTAAAAATCAAACATGATGAATCAAATAAAACAAAAATTAAAACAGCCTACTTCTAATTCTATCTCTAAAACTGTACCTCAAACTCCAGCGGCCTTCGATGGCTATCGGCCTAATGCCGATGTCTGTCCTGCGCTACGCGAAGTCTGTCCCTGATGAGCTTCACCTTCTCGGCTGCGTCAACAACCATCTCTGGTCCCAGTAAAGTTCGCTCTCCAACATCATCCCAAGATAAGGGTGTACGACACCTACGCCCGTACAGAGCCTCAAATGGTGACATCTCAATGCTGGCCTGAAAACTGTTGTTGTAAGCAAACTCCACCAAATGTAGATGATTCTTCCAGGAACCTCCAAAATCCAGGACGCACGTCCGCAGCATATCCTCAAGTGTCTGAATAGTCCTCTCTGACTGTCCGTCCGTCTGGGGGTGGTATACAGTACTAAACTTGAGCTGAGTGCCCAAGCTAGTCTGCAGACTCCTCCAGAAATGAGAAGTAAAGCGACTATCCCGATCTGAGACTATGCTGACGGAAACTCCGTGAATCCTGACTATCCGCCTCATATACAATTCCGCGAGCCTCTCTGTAGACGTACCCACCTTGAATGGCAAAAAATGGGCCGATTTGGTCAACCTGTCAACGATGACCCAAATTGCATCTTTTTCTCCTAGTGTACGCGGTAACCCCGATATAAAATCCATGGTGATATGTTCCTACTTCCACTCTGGAATGGGCAACGGCTGCAACAATCCTTCGGGCATCTGTCTCTCTTTCTTGACCTGCTGACAGACCAAACATCTAGCTACGAAGTGGGACACCTCCCTCTTCATCCCGTACCACCAGACATGCTCTCGCAGATCCCTGTACATCTTGTTGGCACCAGGATGTATAGAGTACTACGATCTGTGAGCCTCCTGCATAATCTGCTCTCTGAGCTCCCCGCTGGGCACACATAACCGGGAACCGTACCTCAGGGCACCATCATCTGCAAGTGAGAACTCAACATCCTCCAATCCTGTACTGATCTGCTCTCGGATACACCGCAGAGCCATATCCTCGAACTGTGTCGCCTTGATCCTGTCCATCAAGTCCGACTGTATCTGAAGGCCCCATAACTGCATCTGCACTCCGGGCACAATCACCTCAATCCCAAGGCTCTCCAAGTCTGCAAGCAAGTGCCGATCCATAGTCAAACACATGGCTGTCGGATACTTACTCAAGGCATCGGCAACCACGTTGGCCTTCCCTGGGTGATACAGAAGTGAGATGTCAAAGTCCTTCATAAACTCTAGCCATCTGCGCTGTCTCATGTTGAGATCTTTCTGTGTAAACACATACTTCAAGCTCTTATGATCTGTGAAAATCTCCACCCTCTCGCCATACAGATAGTGCTTCCACAACTTCAAAGAAAAAATCACCGCCGCCAGCTCCAGGTCATGGGTAGGATAGTTCTTCTCATGGGGACGCAATTGCCTGGAAGCATAGGCAATAACCTTTCCATGCTGCTGCAAGACACAACCCAGCCCCTTCCCTGAAGCATCACTATAAATAGTGAATCCACCTGATCCTGAAGGCAATGTCAGAATCGGAGCTGTCGTAAGCCGCTTCTTCAACTCATCAAAAGCTGTCTAACACTCCTCTGACCAAACATACTCAGCATCCTTCCGGGTCAACCGTGTCAACGGCTCTGCAACCCGGGAGAAATCCTGCACAAATCTCCTATAGTATCCTGCCAGCCCTAGGAAACTCCTGATCTCTGCTACTGAAGTCGGCGCTGTCCAAGCCTCAACTGCTATAATCTTCTTGGGGTCAACTGAGATACCATCTCCAGTCACCACATGCCCCAAGAAGTCCATCCGGTCCAAGAAAAACTCACACTTGGAGAGTTTTCCATAAAGCTGCTCCCTCCTGAGAGTCTCTAGCACTATCCGCAGATGCTCCTCGTGCTCCTCCTCAGTCTTGGAATATACCAAGATATCATCAATGAACACCACCATAAACTTGTCCAAGTACTGGTGGAACACCTTGTTTATTAGATTCATAAACACTACTGGTGCATTGGTTAGCCCAAACGGTATAACCAAAAACTCAAACTGCCCGTACCGCGTCCTGAAAGCGGTCTTGGGAATATCCTCCCCCTTCACCTTCACCTGGTGATAACCCGACCTCAAATCAATCTTGGAGAACACCCGAGCTCCGCTCAACTGATCAAAGAGATCATCGATCTGTGGCAGTGGGTATCTGTTCTTGATTGTCAGATTGTTAAGTGCCCTGTAGTCGATACACATCCGTACCGACCCATCCTTCTTGGGTACGAAGAGTACCGGTGCACCCCAAGGTGAAGAACTAGATCGGATGAAGCCCTTGTCCTGCAGCTCATCCACCTGCTTCTTCAGCTCCGCTAACTCGCTGTTGTTCACTCGATAGACATGCTGGAAGATTGGTTCTGCGCCGGGAACCAAGTCTATAGAGAACTCTACATCTCTGTCCGGTGGAAGCCCCGACAACTCCTCTGGAAATACGTCCATAAACTCCGCGATCAAGGAATAAGGAGCCACCTGCTCCTCAACTGAAGCTCCACAGAAGATTCCGTCGTCCTGCTCTGCCTGCCGCCGGGTATACTCAAACTCTGGCTCTCCTGGCGCCCGGAACAAAACTCTACCCCCACAACAATTAATGCGGGCGTGGTGTCTACTCAGCCAGTCTATACCTAATACTATATCATAGTTCGGTAATGGCATGACGAGAAAACTCACTCCCAACTCTCGGCCTCCTAATAAGATGCTCCACCCTCTGCAAACATCACTCACGAGGATGACCCCATCCCCGGTCGTGATCTTACAGGTCCTAGGCAATGGTTCAGAAACCAAACTGTGTCTAATAGCATATGATACTGACACAAAGTTGTGGGAAGCCCCGGAATCAAAAAGTGTAAATGCTGGAAGGGAATCGAAAAGAACCGAACCTGCGATCAGCTCTCCGATGGCCTCGGCATCCTCAGCTGCCATGGCGAAAGCTCGTCCCTGCTGTCCACCTCATGCCTGCTGCTGGTGCTGCTGGAATCTCTGCTGCTGGGTCTGCAGGGCTGGTCCCCTCTGCTGGCCTGCTGGAGCCTTAGCTGCCCCAGTTCCTCCTGGTATCGGATGCATCGACGCAACTGGACACTCTCGCATCTGATGGTCTGCTGATCAACACATCAAGCATCTACTGAGTCTCTTTCTGCACTCGTCCCACTTGTGCCCAGGCTTCTTGCAGAAAGTACAACTAACAGCCTGCTGCCTGGGTGCCAGCTGCCCTCTCTGCTGCTAGTGCTGCACCTGCTGAAAAGGTTCACGGCCCTGATGCTGGTGCTGCTGAACTGGCCTCTGCTGCGGAAAGTACTGCTGGAAGTGAGGCCTCTTGGCCTGTTCCTGACTGCTACTACCACTCTGGAAGTCGCGACCCCTCTTCTGCTTCAGCCCTAGGTCGTCTTCCGCTGCCATGGCCCCAGAAAATATCTCAGCAAATGTGGCGTTCCGGTCGCTCTTAGTCAGCGACCGAATCTCTCTAATCAGACCTCGACGAAACTTCCTCGCCTTCGTCTTCTCGGTCAAGTCATCTATAAACTAGGCCAATCTGCTGAACTCCCCGGCATACTCAGCTACCGTCTGGTTCCCCTGAACCAGAGCCTCGAACTGTACCTCGATACCTCCCAAGGCAACAACAGAAAAGAACTGTTCCTTGAACAGCTCTTTGAACTGGGCCCAAGTTTGGCCCTCAACTCCTACCCTGGGATCTGCCTGATACCACACACGGGCTAAGTCCTGTATCTGGCTGCCCGTCGTCTCGATCTGGAGTCGATCTGGTATCTCCGTCAGTCGGAAGATCTCTTCGATATGCTCTATCCAGTCATCTGCAATATGAATGCCCTCTGTACCGAAGAACTCCCGAGGATGCATCTTCTGGAAGTCCTGAATGTCCTTCTCCCTCCGACAGGGCTGCTGCTGGGCCCCCTGAGCAGTAATCATCTCTACTGTGGTGTGAACCAGCTGGTGTGCCTCGTCGATCCTCTGACAGAAATCGGTAGTCTGCCTCGTCTGCTGCTGCCGGTGGGACTCCAAAATCCTCTCCACGAAGGAGAAGAGATGTGCAGCATCTACCATCCCTGCAGGCGGAGGCTACTGCAGTGGAAGGATCTCAGGAATCACAGCGCTATGCCTCCTGGCTGCTGGAGGTGCTCCTCCAAAAGTCGCAGAGAGACCGACTCTTGAGGGCTGCACTGGCCCCATGGTACTGGAAGCTGGCTGCTGGACACGAGAGGTGGTAGACCCCTCTCCAGCCTCTCCCGTCGTGGGGCGATGCGATCTCGTCTCAACCATCCTGGAGACACAGATCAAACAAAAAACAATTACTGAAAATGAGTCAAAAATCAAAGGAGGATAGTTTAAAATTCTAGGGAAGACAATAAGCAGCAAAATAGATATACGGAATCTGATAAAGAATTTTTCCTATTGTGATTGAGTACCTTCAAAATATACTAATTCCTACTGCAGGCTGCAGTGATATTCTAGTTCGAATACCACTACATTTCCAACCTAGACCTACATGGGCCACCACTAAAAACGTGTCACGACCCGCACCTTAGAGTAAGGTAACGAGACGTGGGTACGTCCAGCCTACGCCACAGTATCGACGGCAGAACGCTGTCCTAAGTCACAACATCTAACAGTTGAAGGTAAAAACAGTTATACTCCCCGAATGGGGGTGACATAACAGAATATAACTCAATCACAGCTAAGGTAGAACAGGAATAAAATAGAATAATAATAGATGATAATATCCAGAAAAGAAACATCACAGAGATACAAATCCAGAATTCTAAGTGTCTAAAATAAGTACATATCCCAAATCTCTGAAATCCAAATACAGTAATCCAAGTAAAGTAAAGACAATCATAGTCTAAGGGAGTGTCATCTACTGCTGGTCCAAGTCCAGGCACTCGTCTAGTGTAGCACCGTAGTAAGTAGGACAGAACGCCTCAACCTTGTCCTCTGTAATATTTCAATAGGTCCAGTCAGGACAGGAGCGAGCACAGTACATCTCAACAAATCATAGCAGGTCAGGATATATAATCATGCTAGAGAGTAAGATACAAGAAACTGAAGAATAATATGATAAACAAGAAAGACTGTAAATAAATAGCTACAGTATATATAGAACTAACAGTGTCTAGTGATTCAGAGCACAAGATGGTTATGTAAACGGCACGATGTTATACACTACACCAAAACACACAATTTGTAACACAATTTTTTACATTTAGTAATGGTTATTACTGTGACAAGCTTGTCACGGTAATAAATGTTACAATGATTGAAAAGTGTTACTAAAATTCAAATTTTATATTTTATTTTATCAAAAAAATTTAGTTTTTTCCAACAAAATAATAGTAGCAGCAGCAAACCTCCCTTTCTCTCTCTTCTTTTTTTTTTCTCAAATCCCGTAGCCCTAATTTTCCCCCTCCCCCTCTCAAATTTTTCTTCCGCCGCTATCTACTCCTCTTTCTCCTCTAGTCACTGCTCCTCTTCATCCTCCCGCTGACGCTCTTTCATGCTTCCTCCTGTCGACATGTGGCTTCATAATGTCAAATATTTTCTTTTGTTGCTCTAAATGGATTCTCAAGACAAGAATAATGCTTCCCTGAACACCCCACCGCCTGTAGGAGAATTCTTTACCTAGGTTACCCCGCCGACACAGGGAGGCCAGCTTACTCATCAGGGCGACCCGGCTCAACCGTAATACTCGAGATTCCGCAGAGACGATATTCTACCACCAGCACCAGTTCCGTAACCAGCATATACTCCCCATCCAGCACCTACCATGCACCCTGCACCAGCGATGTATCCATCTCCCACCATGTATCCAGCACCAGCGACGTATACAACGCCTGTCAGATATCCAGCACATATTCTGCCTCCACTACCTACAATGGACAACGTTGCTCTCCTCGAAATCTTCCACCAGCTCATCACTTCCCAGATGCGGCAGGCCGACGTCTTCTGCGATACCTTGAAAGAGGCTCTCCAGACTAGAGACGCTCCACGACCGTACCCTGGAACCTCCAAGAATTTCATAGACCTTAGGCCCAAGGAATTCAAGGGAACGGAAGAGATTCTCTGCGCGGATGAGTGGTTAGAGAACGTGGATCAAATTCTTCGGATGACACGAGTTCCTGAATACCTGAAGATCGACTCAGCTAGCATGTAGCTTTACGATATCACCCGCACGTGGTATAGGGACGAACCTCGATTTACCGCACAATATGTGACTTGGGAAGAATTCAAGGAGCTGTTCAAGACAAAGTTCTATCCCGAAGCAGCCCGCGAAGAGTTGGAGAACGAGTTCGAGAGCCTGGAGCAGGGTAACCTCTCTGTCGATGAGTACACCGCAGAGTTCTCCCGCCTCAGCTGCTTCGCAGACGCCTTGACCCCTGCAGCCAAAGCTAAGAAGTTCAGAAAAGGACTTTCACATGAAATTTGCATAGCCATCGCCACCAGCCAGGCCACCACTTACGAGAGAATCTTGAAGGTCGCACAGGCGCTAGAAACAAAATTAAAGCATAAGCGAAAGAGAGACAGAGACGCACATGGAGGAAGCAGCAGCCAATCGAGATCGGCAAAGCGATCCAATGTCCCAGAGAAGACCACAGCACAACAGTATCAATAGCAGCCACAAGCAGCCCCATATCAAATGCAAGACGTTCCTACCTGCCAGTATTGCATGAAGAAGGGCCACATCCAAGAACAGTGTCGCAAATGGTTAGGGTTGTGTTGGACTTGTGGTTCCAACCAGCACATATCTCGATTTTGCCCGAAGAGAAACGCGACTGCCCCACCACTACCAGCCACACAAGGAGGAGCTGACGAAAAGTCATAGTAGATTATAGTAGTAATATTATTAGTAGACTTATAGTGGATATTGGTTTGAGAGTTTTTGAATCGCAGTAGCGTGGACTATTCTTTCTAATAAATCATACCTCTATTGAATTTCGAGGACAAAATTATTTTAATGTGGGTAGGATGTAAACCCCCGCCCAAAAATTTTTGAGTAATTATTTTTATTCATTATTGACCCAATATAATAATTTGGGTTTTTGTAGATAATTTAAACTATTGTGTTTTATATCTAAAGAATTATTTATAGAGGATATGTATATATGAATAATTGACTTAGTATTAGAAGAGGGTTATACAAAATGTGATTTGTTAGAGGGCTTAAGTAGAATTGTGTAATTTAAATTAAAAAGGCTCCTGGCCGACCCTGCTTATTCCCTACATTTGAAGGAAATCCGAATACAAAAGGATCGACCCTCCAAACTTCTTGCTAAACCCTACCAAGATTTCAAATCAGATTGCCTCTTATCTATTTCCCCATTGATTCGCCTATAAATATAGAGAGGGAGTTAGCCGACTCCTGCCTCCCCTCTATCCATAGCAATACCAATTTCTTCCTCGCCGTAGAACCATCAAAGGAGAAGCCTGAGGAATCACCCCAAGCCCTACTTTCGAAGCTTCAGGTACTCTCATTTCTTTATTTTCAATCCCTGTTATGGTATGCCATATATTTGATTCAATGTTCAGGAAGACTTTCCAATACCCTGTAGATATTGACAGGTGAGGATAGGCCTGGTGTAAGTCTTCACATGAGTATAGATGTACTATATGTATGCAATGGTCATAGGAAGATCCCAATGGGAAAGGTGTTTCTCTGTACTTAGAGGGTCAATTCGTAGGATGGGGAGGGGTCCTCCTTAGCAACCATTAAGGACCACCAAGGGTTACCTTCCTCTGTACACATAGGCACTGGCACAGGTAGACTCCCCTGTATCCAGAGGATATTGCCAGGTGACACATAAACCTAGTGCAAGCCTATACATAGGTAAATGTGTCCTAAGTTGTACATAGTGTTGATAGAAAACTGAGTAAAGATAAGAAGATCCCAAGAGGAGGGCGGGGTGTTGATGAAGCCTCCTTGCGAGTATACACAAAGGAAATGTTACATTTTTAAACTCAGGAAGGACAGTAAAGAGTCCTGTATACCCTGAAAGTACCTGTGACACACTAGGTGTATCATGACACTTCTGAGTCAGACCCAGTGGGGGACATCCTAATGTACAGTTCTATACTTAAAGATGGGATCACCTAGGTCTTTATGTGCCCATAAGAATGCTACAGGAGAGGACCTGAGCACAGGTATGACCTGCATAGGCCATCCTCCTTTAATCATGTTAGGCTCACTATCATAGGTATATACTTACCCACTGATACCACATCACATCAAGGGAGCAGGAGTTGGATAGCTAACCCCATGTAATGCCCTGTCAACTTGTAGACTTACCTACAAGTTGTGTTTTGCCATATAGAGACTGCTCGTTTGTTTCCTTAAGATATATATTGGTACCAAGTTGCAGGGGTATATCAAATCAGTAGAGGGTTGTCAGAGGCTAGTAGCTTATGCAAAGGGGAACCATTAATGAATAGGATGTTATGTGTAGGTACAGGAATCAGGATTCCTGTTGCAACTGAAACCATATTGGACAGTTATGTAGGGATTAGACTATGGGTTAGGGTGTGGGTTATCAACATGTGTGTGACCTTGGTTATGTGCCAGAGTATGATCCTGTAAGTCTTACCTGGACTTAATGTCCCAGGAGATACATTGGATGCATGTAACAAATCTACCTACATTATCCTGGTATTATTGTAGAGACCCCAAATCCTCTTTGCTTGTATTGCTTTGAGTGATTACCCCAAGACTTAATTCACATTAGGACTAAATGGAGGGAATTAGTCATGAAGCCTAACAACATAGACCCTGCCTAGCATCAATTGATGCAGGTTAGCATTAGCCTGGGGAGCATCAAGGAAATAGCAGGGAAGGGTATTAGAATATCCAGGAAATTCTAAATTAAAGAGGGATCAGACCTTAGGCCATTCAATCGAGCTACCCTATTGTTCACTGCACGATTTACACCTTGCCATGCACTCTTAAAGGTGCATATAACCCCTCAATGATGCCCTGCCCATACTCAGTCTTGATTACCTGGTATCAGTCTATTGGACTGGTGTATCCAGACACTAGGACCTAGTGTATTTGATCCCTATACCAAACTGATACAGGACACATCAGGTAGGTACTGCACATGTTAGATTCAACTGGGGCATGTTAAGTGCATAGTGGATTCTGAAATGCCATCCCTGAACAACAGTGCTTCAATATGGCAGCTAACTCTATAGATGCATCTAGGTACATAGGAAGTAGGAAGAGTAGACATCTACTTGTATGGAGGCATTTATGACAAGCTCCATAACTGCTTTTGCAGCCAAAGGAAAAGCTGATTAGTACAACAAAGTCAAGTGAGGACGGGTACCAGTACATAGAGTTTACCCATAGGAATCATGGCAAGACATGGGTTAAGGACTGCTATAAAGAGATCTCTGGATTGGGTGCAGGTTAGCCTGTGCAGTAGCACATCTACATATTGTGTGTTAGAGACAGTTACACAAGTGTGCCCAATTCCATCTCATTTAAAAAGATTTAGTTTTAGAAGGGGCGGGTACTAGATGACTGTATACATAAAGGAGTGTCGGTTGGGTAAAGGGACTAACCAGGTTATGCAATCCTGGACTGAAATTAGTAGCAACAATTTGAATGATTGCAATTCTACAATAGATGTGGAATGTAATTATAAATGACAGTATGGTATTTTACTGGGTACCAGGTATCTGTGAACGAACCAGAAGAGCCCAAACCCATCTACAGGTATGGCAATACCAGCCAGGTATTGACTAGAGTATAGGAGAAGGAGGTAAGAGCAGTCCAAGTTTAGAAATGCATGGTATCAGAGAAATTGGGGACCAGCCTAAGCAAGGTTCTATAAAAACTTTTGTCCTGTAAACCTTCCTAGTATCTAATTGATACTACTAAATAATAAAGATCTGGACCCATAGCCTCACAGATCAGAACCTTAAGCCTGGCACCTTGGGCCAACTTGACAGGGTACCTGGCTAGTGCCACTGCTGTTGTTTCTTAGCCTACACCTTTCATTGAGACTATAAGAGGTAAAAATAGTAATAGTATAGCTGGAAATAATAATGGGGCCATAACATGGTTCGAATGCTAAGAGTGATACCTGTGCTCTTGTTTGTTCTGTTGAACAAACAGGTCTCTGTATCCATGGATGTAAAAAACTGACCCTATAGGTGTATTGCTAGTATAGGATGCCCTAGAACAGGACATTGTTGACATAAAATCACAGTCAACCAAATATTGATAGAATTGACTATATAATACTTGTGATGATTTAATACGACACACGAAGACTAAAGTCAGTACAAGCCAGACGACAGCTCGCACCTACAATACAACATATTTTTGAGTCTGTATTTTACAATTTTATTGAGTCTAGACTTATGTAAACTGAGCTGTGCTGAGCATCTGAGACTTAACCTATACCCATACCCCAAATCAAAAGCTCCACAAATATCCAAATTAGCTTATTTACAACTTGGACCCATTCTGTGCTCTAGAGACAGAGTTTGGGCCGAACTTTGTCTCCACACAGAGTTCGGGCCGAACTCTGCCTCCTAAAAATCAGGACCCTAATTTTTAGGGTTGGCTGATTGCAAGTTGTCCAACGGCCAAATTTTTGAATATTCCAACCAGAATTCTGGCCGAATTCTGCCTACCTGGTATCTATATATAGGCCATGAATTCTCTCATTTTCAATTATCCAATCTTCTCTTCTTTTCTCTCTAAAGCTCTATACAAGCCATACCCTTCTTCATCTACTAGCCACAAGCTCCGTAAGCCTCAAGTGCTCAGTACTTTTCAGTTAAGAGTTTGTGCAAGAGTTCAAGAAGTCGCTTGGAAAATTTTAAGCATCGCCACTGCGATCTTTGTAAGAAGTTGACGTGCTCTTCTGAAGAAAAGGCACGGGGTGTAGCTACTATTTCACAAATAGTGGATTTAATCCTGAGCTAGAGTTCTCAGGCCTGGACTAGTCCTCCACGAGGGAAACAAAGTTAAAAATCGGCTGTGTTTGCGTATGCTTTCTTGCTCCTTATTTATTTCCGCATTTACTCTGATTACTTTCAGCTTGTGAAAGAGTTTAATTTTCTAATTGGCTATTATTGTTATAAACTCTATTCACCCCCCTCTAGAGTTGCCATCTGTTCTTCAATTGGTATCAGAGCTCTGTTCTCTCAACAAGGACTAACATCCTAGAGCTGATCCATGGCAACCACACAATCCATGATTTCCAATCACGTTGAAGGGCAGTCCACTCATAGGCCTCCCCTATTTGATGGAACTAACTACACCTATTGGAAAACAAGGATGAGTTTTTATCTCAAGTCGCTAGACTTCGACCTGTGGACCATCGTCACCGATGGTTACAAAAAGCCCGCCAGGATAGTTGTCAATGGTGATCTCGTTGAGAAACCACATGACAAATATTTTGACGAGGAGAAGAAACAGGCAAGTCTAGACGCGAGAGCTATTAATGCCTTATTTTGTGCTATAGATAGGAATGAGTTTAACAGGGTCTCAACATGCACCACCTCTCATGAGTTTAACATGGTCTCAACATGAAGGAACCACCCAAGTCAAGGAATCAAAGATAAGTCGTTTCACTCAAGAATATGAGGCTTTCAAGATGAAGCCAAATGAGACGATCACGCAAATGTTCACAAGATTTCTCGACATCATCAATCCTCTATCTTAGCTCGACAAACAATATACAAATCATGAGAAGATTCGCAAGTTACTTAGGGGGCTACCAAAGATTTGGAACCTTAAGGTGACAGCCATCATAGAAGAAAATGATCTCACAACTATGTCCATAGAGACTTTGATGGGAAAGCTGATGACTCATGAGCTTGACCTCAAAGACTTCGAAGAGCCTGCTCCTAAGGCTAAGGAGATCGCCCTCAAAGCTCACCGACGAAGGGCTGACCCCAAAGAGACGGATGACAACAACTCAGAAGGTGATGACCAAGCTCTTCTTGTCCGCAACATTAAGAAATTCCTTCGCTTTAACCGAAAAAAGAAGGAACCACAAGAAGATGACGAAGAAGAGCCAATATGCTACGGTTGCAAGAAGACTGGACACATTCGGAAAGACTGTCCATACTTAAAGAAGTGCAACCGTTATGAGAAACCATACAAGAAGGTCACCTCAAAGAAATATGCCAACACAAGTATTTGGCATGAAAACGAAGCTAGTGACTCCGAGGAAGAAAAGGATTCTCCTCAAAATACTGCAAATGTGTGCCTAATGGCTACGTCCGACAAGGTATCAAACGAAAATCTTGATGATTTCACTTTTGATGAACTTGGCGATTCTTTCACCGATTTACTTGATGACCACAAGAAAGTCATTGGTAAATATAAACATGCCAAGGAAAAGATCAAAAGTCATGAAATCAAAATTCAAAGACTCTCATTATTACTTGATAATATTAGAGACACTCCACCTACAGAAGCCACAAATGAGGTGTCTAAGCTTAAATTAAGCCTACATGATGCCGAAGCACGTATTGAAAAACAAACACAAGAAATCACAGCACTCAACACGGAGCTTGCAGATAAAAAGAGTAGACACAAGATTTCTATTACTAAAATACATGGTTTGAATGCTAAGGTGAATGAACTACAGGCTATCTCTAAGAAATTAGAGATTAGATTGGGAAAACAGGTTGCTCATCCTCAAATTCAATCACATGAGACACACACAAAGCACAACACTACTCATACTAGTCAAATACATCATCCTCCTGCAGCATGCAATCATGCTTTCATGTACACCCACTTTCATAATGTACACAAACCACATGTACGTAGAAATAAATTTCATTCCAATATGACACATAATCACCATGCTACACATAGATACAATCATCACTATGTTGCACATAAACAAAATCACCATCATACTGCTTATGGTTATATACATCATCCTGCAACCACATATAGTCATCATCATGCTCCACATAGATATCATCACCATGATACTCCACACCACTCTATATATAGACATCATCAACATGCTCCTAACATAAATAAGAATGCTATTTATACTTATTGTGGATTACATGGACACATCTCACCATAATGTAGAGTTAGAAGATTAGTAGATAGAAATATATATGCATGGTTTTCGAAAACTAACTTTTCAGGACCCTCAAGAACTTAGGTACCAAAGGTCACATCTACTCTTGATGCAGGTGCACCTTTCCTCCTCAACTAAGAGTAAGTGAATTCTCGATAGTGGATGCTTGCGGCATATGACGGGAGACGCAAATCTTTTTGCATCACTATCTGTGAAGAAAGAGGGATATGTATCCTTCGGCAACAACCAAAAGGGTATATTATAGGTAATAATATTATTGGACATCGTCCCTCTTCCGTAATAAAGGATGTCTGCCTAGTGACCGAGTTAAAGCATAACCTGCTCAGCATTAGTCATCTTGCTGACCATGGATATGACATTAACTTTGGACAAGATAAATGCTTTATTTATGATAGGTCAACGGGAGACATCGCTTTTGAAGGGATAAGAGAGGATAATATTTATATTTTCTATCTATCAAGAGATACTAACAGTACAGGTAGATGCCTATATGCTCACAAGGATGAAAGATTACTGTGGCACCAGCGTCTTGGTCATGCCAATATGGATACTATATCCAGGCTATCGACTAAGAAGCTAGTTAGAGGCTTGCCCGACATCACATTCAAAAAGGATACAATATGTGTCGAATGTGAATTGAATAAGGCAACCAAGTCCTTATTTCATTCCATAAACTCTGTAAGTACTACTAGACCCTTGCAATTACTTCATATGGATCTATTTGGCCCTAGTAGAGTAGCCAGTCTTGGTGGAAAACTCTACGCTTTTGTTATAGTTGATGACTTTTCTAGATTTACTTGGGTTTTCTTTATTGCAAATAAAAGTGATGCTATTTCAGTTTTCAAGATTTTTGTTAAGAAAGTTCAAAACAAAAAAGGCTACATGATTACTCGATTTTGAAGTGATCATGGAGGCGAATTCGAAAATACTAATTTTGAAAAGTTTTGTGATTCAAATGGTTTTGATCATGAGTTTTCTTGTCCAAGAACTCCTCAACAAAATGGTGTTGTGGAGCGGAAGAATAGGACTCTTGGCGATATGGCTAGAGTCATGTTGAATAAGTTTTCACTTCCGAAATACTTTTGGGCTGAAGCTGTCAGCACAGCATTCCATATTTTGAATAGGGTGCTTATTCATCCTATTACGAAGAAAACACCCTATGAGCTTTGGTTTGGAAGAACCCCAAATATTTCTTATTTTAGAGTTTTTGGTTGTAGATGTTTTATCCTTAACACCAAAGACAACTTAGGCAAATTTGATGCCAAAGCTGACGATGGTATATTCCTTGGCTATGCTGCCAAGAGTAAGGGATATAGCGTATTTAACAAACGTTCATTAATTGTGGAGGAGTCTACCAATGTGACTTTTGATAAGGATAACAGTGCAGCAGCTACTCTTGATGATGATGTTGAACCATCAACTTCTACTCCAATGAATACCACCGCCGAAACCAATTCTCTGGAGGGCTTGCCAAAGAAATTCTCTTTCAAGACGTCATATCTAGAAAATTTGGTAATCGGTGAGGTTTCACGCGAAGTAACTACAAGATCATCATTAAGAGACTCCATTGCTAGTACTGCCTTTATTTCACAAATTGAGCCAAAAAACATTTTAGAAGCTTTTAATGATGAATTTTGGATTTCTGCCATGCAAGAGGAACTCAACCAATTTGAGAGGAGCGAAGTATGGGAACTCGTTCCTAGACCGGCAAATCACTCAATTATTGGTACCAAATGGGTTTTTAGAAACAAAGTAAATGAAGATGGTTCAGTTACATGCAACAAAGCTCGTCTAGTAGCTCAAGGATACAACCAAGAGGAAGGTATCGACTACGATGAGACATATGCTCCTGTTGCAAGATTAGAATCCATTCAGATGCTTTGCGCATTTGCTAATTTTCAAAATTTTAAATTATTTCAAATGGATGTTAAAAGTGCTTTCTTGAATGGATTTATTAAGGAGGAAGTTTATGTAAAACAACCTCCTGGTTTTGAAAATCACAAATTTCTCGACCATGTTTTCAAGCTGAAGAAAGCGCTATATGGCCTCAAACAAGCCCCCAGAGCTTGGCATGAACGACTAAGCAATTTCTTGCTTGAAAAAAGTTTTTCAAAAGGGAAAATTGACACCACACTTTTTATAAAATCTTTCAAAGACACTATTCTCCTAGTACAAATATACGTTGATTATATTATATTTGGTTCTATTGATGAAACTCTCTGTCAAGATTTTGCCAAGTGTATGCAGACCAAGTTTGAGATGAGCATGATAGGGGAGCTCAACTACTTTCTTGGACTACAAGTCAAACAAACATCAAATGGAACTTTCATTTGTCAGTCAAAGTATACAAAGGACATGCTAAAGAAATTCGACCCTGACAACGTCAAACCTATCAGCACTCCAATAGCTACTACAACTAAACTAGAACCAGATGAAAGCGGCAAACCTGTGGATCAATGTAAGTATCGAGGTATGATAGGCAGTCTACTTTATTTAACTGCTGGTCGCCCTGATATTATGTTTAGCGTTTGCCTGTGTGCTAGATATCAAGCTAATCCTAAGGAATCACACATGACCGCTGTTAAGCGTATCTTTCGATACCTTAAGGGTACAGTTACAGTGAGCCTATGGTATCCCAAATCAACATCATTTGACCTTATTGGTTACTCTGATGCTGATTTTGCCGGATGCAAGGTAGACCGTAAAAGTACAAGTGGCACGTATCATTTATTAGGAAAGGCTCTAGTCTCTTGGTTTAGCAAGAAGCCGAATTCTGTCGCACTATCCACAACAGAAACTGAATACATCGCAGCCGGGCGTTGTTGTGCACAAATTCTGTGGATGAAGCAAACCCTTGAAGACTACAACTTATCTTTTATGTACATTCCAATCTTTTGTGACAACACTAGTGCTATAAATCTCACTAAGAACCCCATATGTCACTCACTCACGAAGCACATTGAAATGCGTCACCACTTTTTGCGTGATCATCAGCAAAATGGCACTATTAACTTAGAATTTATTGACACCGATCATCAGCTAGCAGATTTCTTTACCAAATCTCTATCCGAAGAGCATTTCAATTTTTTCTGTCGTGAACTTAGAATTTTGGATGAAGCTGTTATTTATTAAAATAACCTGCATAAATATCGAGTATGTCTTGATTCTTTATGATGAAATTGCTATGGGTACAAGCCAAAAGGGTCCTTCTGATAATAAGGCGTAAAAGCCTAAGCGACACGGTGCACTAGTCCTCAGGACTACCGCTAGCTGGGATCCGGCCCCTGCAGTTAACCCATGGTAGCTTCAAAAGATTGAATTATGGCATAATTCCTTATTTATTACATGGTTTATTTTTCATTTATCACATGCTAAAATACAGATTTTCCAACTTCACTTTCATTATGCGTTGATTTTTTTCTTTTTCTCAATTTTGTACATGTATTATATTCTTTTGTTCTCTCTCACCTATTCAATATTTTTTCAGCCTGATTTCTGTTCTGGTTCCAGAAACCAGAATTCGGGCCGAACTCTGCCTTACCTAGAGTTTGGGCCGAATTCGGCTTGGCAATTCCAGAACCAGGAGCAGGCTCAGCCGCTGATCAAAATATGATCCAATGGTCCACATTTGCTCCGACCATTTGAACCCTTACACAAATATTCGGGTTCCCCTCTTCTCTCTCCTCCATTGCCACCTTCTAAACTTCTTTAAACTATTTTTCTCCAAACCCTAACCCTAGTTCTTCCTTCCTAGAGCATAACTCTTCTCAAAACTCAAGGAGAAGGTCTCTCTCACTATTCTCCTTCATCTTTCATCATGCTCCGTGATCGATTCACTTTAGAGGATGATCGCTGGACTCAACCTGACTACCGGACCACCCTGCAGATATGTGCCATCAGCAACTCACTGCATGACATTCGGTACTCCATGTCCCGGCATCCTTCTATGCCTATTCCTATGGAGCGGGACCCTGCTCGCGATGGATATCGTATCGATGACCTTTGTGTTATCCGTTACTTAGATCCGGATGCGGCCTTCGTGGACCCTCGTCGTTCCTTCACTGATCCATCTGACGATGCTGGGCCTTCACGAGCTCGATGATGGATATGGATTTCTACTTGCTGCTGCTACTGAGGATCGTAGTTTATGTTTTCTATATTTTGGATTTTAGTTGATGTAGTTGCTTTTATGTACTTTGATTGTAGTAGACTTATTTCTTATTTGTGACTCTTGAGACATTCGGTAGTTTTATCAGTTTCTATGCACTATTATCTATTATCTTTTAGTATGCTTGCCAGTTATTATTTTATATGATTTTTTGATAAATGCCAAATGGGGGAGAAATATTTGCTTTGCTATCATTATGTATATGTGTTTTGGAAAAAGAATGGACAACAGAAACATAGCATTATTTACGGGGGAGCTATTGCTAGCTCGGCACTGATTACGGGAGAGCTACGCCATTGCTCTTAAATGTGTCCAGGTATGAATATTGAATATATAAATATTATTTTGTCAATTATCAATATCGGGGAGATTGTTGACACAAAATCACAGTCAACCAAATATTGATAGAATTGACTATATGATACTTGTGATGATTCAATACGACACATGAAGACTAAAGTCAGTACAAGCCAGACGACAGCTCGCACCTGTAATACAACATATTTTTGAGTCTGTATTTTACAATTTTATTGAGTCTAAACTTATGTAAACTGAGCTGTGCTGAGCATCTGAGACTTAACCTATACCCATACCCCAAATCAAAAGCTCCACAAATATCCAAATTAGCCCATTTACAACTTGAACCCATTCTGTGCTCTGGAGATAGAGTTCGGGCCAAACTCTGCCTCCACACAGAGTTCGGGCCGAACTCTGTCTCCTAAAAATTAGGACCCTAATTTTTAGGGTTGGCTGGTTGCAAGTTGTCCAACGGCCAAATTTTTGAATATTCTAACCAGAATTCTGGCCGAATTCTGCCTACCTGGTATCCTATAAATAGGCCATGAATTCTCTCATTTTCAATTATCCAATCTTCTCTTCTCTTCTCTCTAAAGCTCTATACAAGCCATACCCTTCTTCATCTACTGGCCACAAGCTCCCTAAGCCTCAAGTGCTCAGTACTTTTCAGTTAGGAGTTTGTGCAAGAGTTCAAGAAGTCGTTTGGAAAATTTCAAGCATCGCCACTGCGATCTTTGTAAGAAGTTGACGTGCTCTTCTGAAGAAAAGGCACGGGGTGTAACTACTATTTCACAAATAGTGGATTTAATCCTGAGCTAGAGTTCTTAGGCCTAGACTAGTCCTCCGCGAGGGAAACCGGGTTAAAAATTGGCTGTTTGCATATACTTTCTTGCTCCTTATTTATTTTCGTATTTACTCTGATTACTTTCAGCTTGTGAAAGAGTTTAATTTTTTAATTGGCTATTATGGTTATAAACTCTATTCACCCCCTCTAGAGTTGCCATCTGTTCTTCAGACATGGGGAGAATCAAAGAGAAATCAAGTAGGAAATTGTGTCAAGGGAGGGAACCATAACCTAATTAGCTATCTAGGCATGTATAAGGATAAAGTTCAACCTATCAAAGGGGTAAGAGTTATACCATTCCAATTAGGAATTCCATAAGAGCCTTTGCAGGTTAAAACCAAATAAGTAAGTTTATATTCATTTTTGTTATAATTATTGACAACATTTATTATTAAAATAGGTTACTTGGATTAAGGTACGGACTTGACCCATACCAGCAACTCAGGACCACAGGCAAGTATACCTTAGCTTTCGTTAACAGCTTTATTTACATGCTTATTTGCTTTCATTATTCAGTTGATTGCTGACATGTGCTTCATTATTGCTCACATTTAGCCTTGTAGCTTTATTGGACATGCTTTTCACTTGTACTGGTTTGAGTTGTATCGTAGGACGATCACGTTATAAATTGAACTGCTTTTTTCCTTATTTTGATTGTTTATAACCTGCGAGTCCACATACGGGGCGAGGGTTGATCGTTTGTACCTGCGAGTCCACACATGGGGCGAGGGTGACTTGTCTTGATACTGACTTGTGAGTCCACATTCGGGGCGAGGGTTTGGTATTCCATTGATCTCTTGTTTACTTGTTTTCCAGCAGTTCATTTATACGTAGTTGTTCGTACTTTCATGTCTCGTGATTGTTTAGTTTTTCCTGTTTATATCCTGAATTTCTTTCATGCATGATAAACTGTTAGAATGGCTTGTATTTTATGTATCTTGCTAATCCTCTGAGGACCTGATAATCTCTTCAGGTTTAGTCGAGTATTGAGCCAGGTGCACGCGCGCAGGTTTGAGCCAGCCTTGGACCCCGGTACCACTGCAGACGAGGGTACTTTGATGATTAGTAGTTTTGACTCAGTTATTTCCATTTAATGTACTTTTATTCCATCTATTGGTAGTAGATTTGTGTCCACCAGACGTGACTTAGATACTCGATAAACTTGAATTCATATTATTATTTATCATTCAGTTTCATTTGAGTTATTTGATTGTATCTTCGTTCCGGGGATGAGTTCTGGGGATGAGATATAGATTGCCCCGAATGTTCTAGATTCTTGTGATAGATGTATATGCTAGACAACGTTCTATCGCTGATACTGTGGCGTAGGCTGTACTTGGACACGTCTCGTATCCGAAAAGCGGGTGAGGGTCATGACAGCTGGCCTCCGGGCATTTCGCCACCCCCTCGGGCGCCGTCGGCGTAGCCCCCCCTCTCCGTTGGCCGCGAGGCGTCGATGGTGTTCAGGACTCGTACAACATTCTTTCCCGTGCGTACCGTACTATTTCAAATTCGAAAGAGGTTGCGGTTCCCCTTTCCTCCCCTCGGGATCCGAGGAGGCGACGCCATGCGCCCGCGTCCTACCGGACGGAGCATGCACCCTCATAGAGCCTCCGGCCCTTGCGCCCCCCTACTGGCCTCGGCTCCACAGCCGGCCAGGTTTATGCGCCCTCTTCCATGGGTTTGGCGCTTCCAGGACCGGCGTCCGCCTCCTATGTGCCCGCTGTGCGGGCCGAGGGCTATGCGCCTAACGCACCTCATTCTTATGCGCCTCTCTCAGGATTCGGCTCCGTCCGCCCTATGCACCTCAGCCCGCTTCTTGCGCCTAGCCTCTCCGTTCCCCCCGGCTCAGCCCCCCCGTCTCTGCCTCTCCCGACAGGAGATCTTCCGATCATAGGTAGGCCCCGATGGCGCATGCGGGGGTCATCGATCCTCATGCGCCTTTCGCGTTGGGCGCATACGCCAGCACAGTAACCCCCCTAAATCCTTCCGGAGGGAGTGGATTCTCTACAGTGGGCATGGTTTCGTAGAGGGACATGACTGGAGCTCCTCCCCCCCACTTCAGGCACCCCCCTCCTCCTGCAGCAGTGTCTCCCCCTGCGCAGGTCGCTAGACCCTCAAAGCCGGTTTCATTTGTGGACGCCTTAAGGCCAGACCGCATTAACCCCCTGGACCCCCAGCTCGAGGCGGTCCAGCTCTGCGATATCGATTTTCAAGCCCCAGCTGTTGGCCAGGCCATACAGATCCCCTTCTCCTCAGAAGAGATTTCATCTCTCGCCAGCAGCTTCACGAAGACCTTTGTCTTGAAGTTCAAGGCGGGTTGCCCGAAGCTTACCGTTGTTCAAGAGGCCGTCGCCGGTTGGGGGGTCGTTTCGACTTTCTGGGTGGCTCAACCCAAAATACTGTTTCCTCCACCTCTCCTCTGCAGAAGACCACACTGTTTTTTGGGCTAAAGGCACCACAACCGTTGGAGCACACAGAGTGAAAATCGTTAAATGGTTTCCAATTTTGACCCGAAGGTCGACTCGACCATAATATCGGCATGGATCACACTCCCCAACCTACCTTTAGTCTGCTTTGCCCTACTGGCTCTCAAAAGAATAGCCAGCTCCTTTGGAACCCTAGTGGCCATAGCAGAAGAAACTCGAAACCTCTACAAAGGAAATTTTAGCCAGATATGTGTGGAACTGGATCTGACCTCAGACCCTTCCGATCATATTGAGCTCCAACTCGGGGACAGATCTCACTTGCAGAAGCTGGAGTATGACAGCAACATTATTTTCTGCGAGCACTGCCAACTGAGAGGACACCTCACAAGGAAATGTTATAAAGCCCACCAGGAACTGAAAAAACCAGACACCCACAAGACATCCCGTCAAGAAGGCACAAGTCTAACCTTCAGAACCCATCTACCAGCCGAGACATCCATCCCCAGCCCACCAAGGCCATTGTCCCCTTCCACTCCAAATCCTCTGAGGATTCAGAATCTAATGCCCCAGAGGACATTCACCTATACAACTCCTTCGGCATTCTCGCCCTTCAAGAAGATCCGCCCTCGGAGGATAGTAAAGGAAGTTCAAGAAATCAACCAAATGGCGAGGGCTCTGCTAGGAGGCCGAGTACGGAGTCCAAGGATCCTTCAGAGGTATATCTCCACCCTTAGAGGACATCCTCGCCATATTGTACGCAGACTCAGCCAACAGGATTCTACTAGCTAAGGAAGCAGTCTTTCTCGACCCCACAAACCCCCTCTGCGGGCTGAACACAATGGAGAGAGGCACCGAGCCAACAGCACACGGACAAGGCAAGGACACGACAGACCAAACGGCTTCCACCCGGAAAGATCATAAAAAACCCATCAACAAAAAGAAAAAACAGGCCAAAAAGCCCACGGCCATGACCACCCGATCAGCCGCAAAGCTACACAACCCCCACCCCACTCCTCACCATGCTTAACATCCTGTCGTGGAATGTGCGTAGGCTTGCCAACAAACCCACCATTAACAGACTCATCAGCCTCAAGAAAATACATCGAATTGACATCTTAGTCATCATAGAACCAAAAATCCTTCAAAAAAACTCAAAGCTCTCAACCCACGCTCGGGTTCCCGGCAGCGGTAGCAGGGTGCAACGACATCTGGATATTCTTCGGCAACGGCATCAATTTTGGACCCATCCATGACTCTAGACAGGCGCTCTCTTGCTCGATAGAGCACCCTACTCTTAAGTGTCGATCCCTTATATCCGCTGTGCACGACAGTTGTGACCTACAAGAATGCAAGGCACTTTGGGACACGCTGTCGGACACACACCAGCAGAATAGCAACTTACCGTGGTTATGCGTTGGAGACTTCAACACTATTTTTCATAGAGAGAAGAAGTCAGGCAGTCGCCCCCCTCACCAGTCGGCTATGAACGACTTCAACAATTTTATTTTCAACACCCACATGACCACTCTACCTTTTTTAGGTAACGAGTTCACTTGGTGCAACATGCAGGAGGGTGCCAGACGTCAGTATTCTCGTCTGGATAGAGCTCTGGTCAACAATCGCTGGTCCAGCTCGAACCTCATCTCCAACCTATCCCACCTCAACTCCACTGAATCGGATCACGCTCCCTTTCTCATAGAGATTAGCAGCAATACCCTCCCAATCAAGAAAGCATTCCGGTTCTAGGACTTCGGAAGCTTCCACCCACAATTCAGGAACATCGTTGCGACCAGTTGGAGAGCGTCCTCAAAACATGACCCCCTATTTAGGGTTGCCGCCAAGCTCAAAGCCACAAAGAGAGCACTGGCGATCTGGAGCAAGAACGCCTTTGGCAACATTTTTCAGGAAATCAAGAAGGCGGAGGACGACGAGACCCAGACGGAGGTTATGTTTGCCTCGAACAGATCGCAGGAGCACCGAGCCACGCTTAACCTCACCAGGGCCATCATCAAATCCCGGCTCAAGGTTGAGACAGAATTCTTGAAGCAGAAAGCCAGGCTGACTTAGGACTCTGAGGGAGACAGAAATTCGGCTTTCTTCCACTCCTGTGTTAGAGGTTTGTCACGACCCGTACCAACTTTTTGGACGCGAGAGCGTGAGTAAGCCAGCTACGCATCAAGCAGACTCCAGCCGACTCGAATACGTAAATGCTATCATGGCTAGGGTAAGTTGCCAAATCATGGCAAACAATATATATCTCAATCCGCAATAAGAATAATAAATATGAATGAACACTATGGGTCGTGGTCTGCAGCCCATTAGCATAAATGTCCGATATGACTCTAAAGGAAATAACAAGAGTCTAAAACAGAATCAAAAAACATGATATCTCATGATAAGGTATGAAAGCACGAGCGAATAATAAATACGATAACGATACCAGAATCACGCAAGCACATCATCACATCTGTCCTCCAGAACCACTAGCTAACTCCATGCAATCGCTAAACCTGAAGAGGTCATCAGGTCCTCAGAGGACATAGCAAGATACATAATATACATGCCTATCTAACAGTTTTATCATACGCAAGGAAATAAACAAGAAAACAAGAACACGATAAATGACTACGAACACGAACACGAACACGAACACGAACACGAACATGAACAACTACGCGTAAATGAACTACCGAGCGAACAATGAACACGAGATCAATGGAAGAACCAAACCCTCATCCCGAGTGTGGACTCACGGGTTTGAACTAATCACTAACCCTTGTCCCGAGTATGGACTCTCTGGTTAGTGCTAACCCTCGTTCCGAGTGTGGACTCTCTGGTTAGTTCACGGCAAGGCACCCTCATCCCGAGTGTGGACTCTCTGGTGTAAGTATAACATCCTCGACCCGAGTGCGGACTCTCTGATGTAAACACCCTTGTCCCGAGTGTGGACTCTCTGGTGCAAGTCAAGTCAACACCCTCGTCCCGAGTGTGGACTCTCTGGTGCGAATAATCGACATTCTCGTCCCGAGTGTGGACTCACGGATGCAACAGATCAAGAAAAACACCCTCGTCCCGAGTGTGGACTCTCTGGTGCCAAGGAAACAATTTTAAAAGATTTAGCAGTTCAATTACACGTACTCATTCTATGACACGACTCAAGCAAGGTACTGACAAGAAACTCCAAGTGTGAACCACAAGACCAAACATGAACACGGCTATATACGATGAAAACAACTCAAAATAATATAATACGAAAAGCATATGTCCATAAACAACCAAAATTGGAAAATGAAATACAATGCATGTAAATAAAACTGTAGAGGGAGGCAAGGCATACTTGCCTGAAATTTGTCCAATTCGTACTGAGATTGCAGGTAATGAAGTCGTATCCAATCCTAGGCACATGCTACCATTTGTCAAGGAATCTGTCATGACCCGTTATCCAAATTGTTGGACTGGGCCGAGTCATGTCCAGCCTGCATTTGGGATAAAATACAGTAAGCTGTTCTAGAGATAACAAGATAAGACTAAATGTGCTAACAGTTCTATAAGTGAATAAAAGTCATAAATGCTCCAAACACAAAAGTCGTCTCATATAGTAAAATATCCAAGTACAAGTCTGAAATGTAAAACTGGATACATATCCAGTTACAAAACACGTAGTCTAATACATGACAACACTAAGTATGCCAAACAGATAAGCAAACTAGACGAGTCTCCCCGCAGGAACATCCTCGTAAAGCAAAGCCGGGTCCTCGGTAGTATCTCCATAATTTGTGTCGCAGAGTAACTCCTCCTCAGTAAGGATACCTACAACGTTATCCTGTCAGGATGGGAGCAAGTACTGATTCTAGCAAACTAAATATACGAAGCATGAACAAGAATGTAATAAACTGGAATCATGGCATATCATGGTTTAGTTGGTTATTTTTAGAAATAACAACATGTAGTTTAAAAGTTTAAAACCATAGCATGTACGTGAATCGGTCAATAGGTGTATAGGATGTACAGCGGTACATATCAAGTTTTTTTGGTGTGCACAAACGTGCACGAATGGCATCGGTGTATATCCATACACAAACGCGAGATCAGAACATACAGCAAGGTCACATATAGAATGTCACCGAGCGCGGTAAATACATACGGAGAAGGGGGTCATGTTCACGTATAATACTAACAGTTTCCCCTAAACTCGTTATTTAAACATGTGAGAGATATGAGATACTGTCTAAACATGGTAGAGACTAAAAGTAATACAACATGTAAAGTTCTAACTTGCTACCCCAAGGATCAGCATTTAACATGGTTGGTAAATTACAGTTTATTGTTATAGCAGTATGTAAAGTTTGTAGAAAGTACTTGCCTCTAGCAAAGCAAAGCAAGCTGCGATAAAAGTGCTATAGATGTCTGGTAACTCGTCACTGTAGAAATAAATGCATAAACTTAGTTTTTATACTAAGCTAAAACACTAAGACACTAATTTGTGAAACACGACTTGTGACTGGGCACCTAGCCAAAATGATGACTTTGGCATAGGAGACCAATGTTGGGTGACATACTACTTTAACTAACTTTCCAGGGTCTTTACACTAGTGAAGGGTGAGGTTTAATACGGCTAAAACTCAAAATAACACAAAAGTTACAAGTCGTAATTAATCAATAAATAAATCAAATGATCATTATGTTTTAACAATTTTTGAGATATACAAAAAGCTTAATTTTACATAAAATAAAGTACCAAAACGATCCTTGTTAATTATAGAAATTTATTATAATTTTTATGGAATTTATTAACCAGTACAAGTATTTTATAAAAATCAGTTTTCCTAAGTATACAGAAAATAAGTTTTGGTTTCATATGCCAAACTAGTGGCAAAACTGTAATTTAAATACTATAATAATTGTACTAAATTAGCTAAATTAACATAATATCTAAATACTATTTTTTCTAGAATTTTAACAGTACTTTAAGTATTTTTAGAAATCCAAAAACAGCATTGCACACAATTGAAATTAAATAATTAATTATCTGCGTATTTTGTCCATGTATATAATTTGAACCAAAGTTCAAATACAGGACCCAAGGTCATGAATCAAGTCCAATATGACTTGTACAGGTCTTGAATATATGAAAACACATTTGGGCCAAAAAACCCATGCTAGGCTTGGACACCAAATGGTTGCAGTAATTTAAATATACTAAAATACAAATTGATAAAAAGTGCAAAATAAATATTAATATTTTAATAAGGTAAAATTATACATAGTGGATATATACATACATATGCTAAAAATACATACATATATATATATATATATATATATATATATATATATATATATATATATATAAATATATATATATATATATGTATATATATACAAATATTGTATACATATATAATAGTATATATATAATAATATATATACATATGAAAATATGTACATATATACATATATGTATATAAATACAAATATATATATATATAAATTTACTAAATATAAATATATATATATATATATATATATATATATATATATGTAAAAATACTGCATATATACAGTATATACATATATGTATACAAATATATATATATATATATATATATATATATATATATATATATATATATATATATATATATATATATATATAAATATATATATATATATATATTATATATATTTTTATATAATAATATATATATACATAAAAACAAAAGAAAAACAAAAAGAAAAAGAAACAACAGAACACAGCAAAGGGGGGCTCGAACTCGGGCTGGGGAAGGGGCGCACTTATTACTGCAGCCGCTGGCCAGTGGGCCAACTTGGCCTAATTGTTAGGATTAGACTTAGGTTAGTTTTATTTAGGTCTTTGAATTAATTATACATAAAAAAATAATAATAATCCTGTGTCCTGACAGTTAGGGACACAGGAGTCCGTACGTCCGTGCTATGCACGACACGTACGAAATAATTCGGCCATGTCCAAGCTTACCCAAAGATTGCATGTGTCCTGGCGAGTTACCCACGTGAATTCGAGACACAAACACGACACGAAAATAGTACTGACACGTACGTGTCCGAAGTCGGGCTGCTGTCAGGGTGGCGACTGGGCGGAGGTGACGCCGTGGTCAGGGCGCTCGGGTGGCGCTGCGGTCGTCTCGCCGTGGCGTGTCGGATGATGTCGGTTGTGGGCGGTGGATGTCGACGGTGGGGCTGGAGGAAGTAGATGGCCGGAGTTAGGGTTACGACTAGGGTTTTTGGGGAAGAAATGGGGCTGGGGGCACCAATGGTGGTCGGGGAGAGTGGTGGTCGACTGAGGGGAGTGAGGGGGGCTTAAATAGGGGGGTTGAGTCGGTCGGGGGGGTGTGCGCTGGCCGAAAATGGCTGGGGCAGCCGGGTCGTCGGTCGTCGGGCAGGGAGTGGGTAGGGAATTTAGCACTAGGGTCCCTAGGTTTTAGGAAATTACATAATGGTCCTAGCAGTGCCTAAGTACAAATACAAATTTGCACTCCACACTTAAAAACAATTTATAAATTACAAACTGATATATTAACAATTCTAATTATTATAAACTACAATTAAAACAATTTGATAAATTACAAAACTATATTAAAATAATTCTAAAAATTACAAAATGATATTAAAACATTTTAAAAAATTACAAATTGATATTTTAGTATATAAAACTCATTTAAAATTCATTTAAAAATTCTAGAAAAATTCCTAAAAATTATAATAAATATTTTAAGGCTAAAAATGACATTAATAATTAATTAACACTAATTAAATAATTTTTGAAAAATAGGGGCTTACAAGTCTTCCCTCCTTGAAAAATTTCGTCCTCGAAATTCACAAGGATTGAAGACCCTACAATATTCTAACATAGCAAGCAATGCAACAAAATGACTAAGGCTATGATCGAAACTAACCTCTAAGGTATCAATCGAGAACGGGTGGTTCCCTCACAGCGGTTAGATCGAACAAGTAAGGGTATCTCTCCCTCATGCCCGACTCCCTCTCCCAAGTAGATTCACCTGGAGAGTGACAGCTCCAAGCTACTCGTACTAAGGGTATAACCTTGTTCCTCAGCCTCTTCTCTCTCCTGTCTAATATCTCCATTGGCTGCTCAGAAATTGTAAGGCTCGGTCCGACCTCCAACTCTGAATGATCTAGCACATGACTAGGGTCTGGAACATATCTCCTCAGCTGAGATACGTGAAAGACATCGTGAACTCCTGCTAGGTTGGGTGAAAGTGCAACCCTGTAAGCTACCTCTCCAATCCTGCCAAGTATCTCGAACGGCCCGATGTATCTGGGGCTTAGCTTCTCTCATCGTTCGAACTGTATCATCCCTCTAGTAGGTGATATCTTCACTAGCACCATATCACCGTCTGCGAACTCCATCGGTCTGCGACCAGCATCAGTCCAGTGTTTCTGCCTATCCTGAGCTACTCTGAGCCTGTCTCTGATCATCCCGACTTTCTCTGCTGCATCCGTGATCATCTCTGGCCCAAGCATAACTCTGTCTTCGACATCATCCCAAAAGAGCGGTGTGCAGCATCGTCGTCCATAAAGCGCCTCGAAAGGAGACATACCGATACTGGCTTGGTAGCTATTGTTGTATAAAAACTCTAAAAAGTGCAGATGGCTCTCCCATGATCCTCCGAAGTCCAGTACGCAGGTCCTCAGCATATCCTCCAGTGTCTGTATCGTCCTCTCGGACTGCCCATCTGTCTGCAGGTGGTACGCCGTACTGAACTTGAGCCTACTGCCCAACTCCTCCTGCAAGCTCCTCCAGTAGTGGGATGTGAATCTGCTGTCTCTGTCCGACACGATGCTCACCGGCACTCCGTGTAGGCGAACTATCTGCTACATGTATAGCTCTGCCAACTTCTCGGTGGAAAGTCCCACCTTGAAGGCTATGAAGTACGCACACTTCGTCAGCCTGTCCACGATGACCCAAATGGCATCCTTCCCTCCTTGGGAACGAGAAAGCCCTGAGACGAAGTCCATCGTAATATGTTTCCACTTCCACTCGGGAATGGGTAACGGCTGCAACAAACTAGCTGGCCTCTGGCGCCCCGCCTTGACCTGCTGGCAAACTAGGCATCTCGAGATGAAACGTGATACATCCCTCTTCATCCCGTGCCACCAAAGATGTTCCCGCAAGTCATGGTACATCTTGTTAGGACCAGGGTGAATAGAATATCTCGATCACTGCGCCTCCTGTAAGATTGCCTCTACCAGCTCTCTCTTTGGCACGCACAATCGGCTGCCATGCCTCAAGGATCCATCCTCTGCTATAGTAAAGTCATCCAGCAATCCTGCTAACGCCTGGGCTCGAAGTCTGCGAATGCTCTCATCTGTAGACTGTGCCTCCCTGATCTGCTCCATCAAACCTGACTGGATGTCAAGCGCCATCTTCTATATCACTGATCCTGGCCGAACTAGCTCGATACCGAGCTTCTCCAGATCCTTCCGCAAATGTCGATCAATCATCAGGTAACATGCCATCGGATGCCTGCTCAGCGCATCCGCCACCACATTTGCCTTCCCGGGGTAATACTGTAAATCGATGTCGAAGTCTTTCATCAACTCCAACCATCGTCTTTACCTCATGTTCAGCTATTTTTGCGTAAACACATACTTCAAGCTTTTGTGGTCAGTAAAGATTTCCACACGCTCTCCGTATAAGTAATATTTCCATAATTTGAGTACAAAGATCACCGCAGCTAACTCTAGGTCATGGGTAGGATAATTTCGCTCATGAGTCCGTAATTGTCTAGATGCATAAGCAATCACTTTCCCATGTTGCGGTAGGACACATCCTAGCCCCTTCCCAGAAGCATCGTTGTATATGGTGAAACCTCCAGAACCTGAAGGTAATGTCAGAACTGGAGCGGTCGTCAGCCTCCTCTTCAGCTCCTCAAATGCTGCCTGGCAGTCCTCTGACCAAATGTACTCTGCGTCCTTCCGCGTCAGCTTCGTCATGGGTTCAGCTATCCTAGCAAAGTCCTGGACGAACTTTCTATAATAGCCTGCTAAATCCAGAAAGCTCCTGATCTCTGAAACTGACGTCGAAGCCTTCCATATCTCAACTACAGCAATCTTCCTGGGATCCACCGAGATTCCATCTCCAGTGACTACATGGCCGAGAAACTCCACTCGGTCTAAAAAGAACTCGCACTTCGACAATTTGGCAAACAATCTCTCCTGCCTCAGAATCCCCAAAACTATCCGCAAGTGCTCTGCATGCTCCTCCGACGTCTTCGAGTATATCAGGATGTCGTCGATAAACACTACGACGAACTTATCCAGATACTGGTGAAATGTCTTATTTATCAGATTCATAAAGACAGCTGGCGCATTTGTGAGACCAAATGGCATCACCAGAAACTCGTACTGCCCGTACTTCGTATTGAACGCCGTCTTCTGGATGTCTGCTGCCCTAACCTTCACCTGGTGGTACCCGGATCTCAAGTCTATCCTGAAAAACACCTTCGTCCCACTCAACTGGTCGAACAAATCATCTATCCTGGGCAAAGGATATTTGTTCTCGATGGTGATGGCATTCAAGGCCCGGTAGTCAATACATAACCGGACTGTACCATCCTTCTTAGACACAAAGAGCACTGGCGCTCCCCATGGAGAAGCACTGGATCGAATGAAACTCTTTTTCAACAGGTCATCAATCTGCTCTTTCATCTCTACGGCCTCCTTGGAATTCACTCTATAGCAAGCCCGGGATACTGGTGATGAACCCGGCACTAAATCTATGGTGAACTCCACGTATCTGTCAGGCGGAAGCCCTGGAAGATCCTCTGGGAATACATCCATAAACTCCCTAATGATAGAGTGTGGCGGTGCTACGTCCCCAACTGTCGTACAACAGTTCGGCTCTAGGCTGATCTCCTGCCCTGTCCTCCTGACACTGAATGGTGCTGTGCCTGGGGACTGAACAAAATACTACCATCATGACAATCTATAGATGCATAGGCATAGCTAAGCCAGTCCATCCCTAATATGATATTATAACCGGGGAGTGGCTCACAGAGAATGGTCCCCTGAACTCTCTCCTGGCTATAAAAATAGAACATCTATAGATAGCTCTAATAGGCACTGGTCCTCCTCCCGTCATCACTCTACTAATCTCCGCAGTAGGTGTAGCTACTAGATGGTGTTTATGCATAAACTCTAATGATAGGAAGCTATGAGATGCACCCGAATCAAACAAACATAGCGCTAGAAAAGTATGCAAACAAACATGACCTGTGATGACGTCAGCCAAGTAATCTGGCTTCGAAACCTACTCTGGCTCAAGAGCTAGACTATAAACCTTCCACTGAGGTCCCTTCTGCTGCTGCAGATGCTGCCCAAACCTCTGCTGCTGGGTCGGGAGTGGTCCTCTAGTCTTCGCTACTGGGCACTCTCGAAGCTGACCCACAAGCCAAACACTGACCCAACCTCTTCTTACAGACAAAAGAGTCGTGGCCTGGCCTCTTGCAGTATACACACAAAGCTCTCTTCTGCAGCTGCTGCTATCGGGGTCCCTGGGCTCTAACTGGCGGGGTCGGGTGATGTGAAGTAGGGGGATGGTAAGTCTGCTGGGACGGCGTCGGTGCTCTCTGCTGGAAAGCCTGACGCTTGGACGGTCCCTCATGATGTACAGAAGCCGGCCTCTTGCATGACAGAAGATGCTCCTCGATGCTTCGGGCTAACTCTATGCTCTGGTAGTAGTCAGTCGTACCATTCTCCACTTTAAGAATGCCGATGTCTGGAACTAGACCATGGCAAAACCTACTGGTCATCTCCTCTAGATCTATAACCAGACTAGGAGCGAAACGGCTCAGGCGACTAAACTCTGCCGCATACTCATCAACAGAACGGTTCCCCTGCTGGATGTTCTGGAATCGTAGCCCCATGGCTACTCTAGCAGTGGTCGAGAAGAATTTCTTCTTGAACTGGGTCTTGAACTGATCCCAAGTCTCTCCCTCTCGCAAACAACGGCTCATTCCGGAACCAGACTCCTGCCAAGTCTATCAGCAAAAATTATGTTGCCTCGTCCTGGAGGTCACCCGGCATCCTAACTCCACGGAGCTTCCTCTCTACCGAGTCTAGCCAGTCATCTGCTACTACAATGCCCTCAGTCCCTGAGAACTCCTTGGGATTCAGACCCATGAAGTCCTTGATCGTCCCCGCTCTCTGCCGTGGCTCTACATGTGGTTGGACCACGGTACGTTCCTCAGAACGCTCCATGCTCTGGTGGAGTAGGGTAGTCTTCTCCTGATGGGTTGTTAGGAACCCCTAGATCATAGTGAGCAGCTGGTTCCCGTCGAGTATGACGGAAGCCTGGGTAGGTATAGTGATAGGGGGTGGTGGAAGTATTGGGTTCTGCTGGACATGGGATGTGGAAGGTGGTGGAGGCATCTGGATTTGTGGATCTGTGGAGTGGGGGAGTGTGGTAGGTGGAGGTGGGGGTGTATCAGTCAACTGGTCAGCTGACTGGATAGGGAGTGCGCCATTTTTAGGTGTGACGTACTGGGATGAACGAGTAAGCACCATCTAATTACAATAAAAAGGACTTATAAGGACTTGTTTAAAGTAAGCAATCATAGGTAAGAAAATCTAACTGTAATAACAAGCATGTGATATACTTCCTATGTTGTAATCCTAGCATTTCTCTAGGTGTTCTAAGCGTCATTCCTAATGTTGTCTAATTACCTTAAGTTTCTAATTGCAGGCATGCTTGGTACAATAACGTAACCAAACAATTTAGTCTTGACCTGCATGGGCCACCACTAAAAATATGTCACGACCCGTTACCCAAATTGTTGGGCCGGGCTGAGTCATGTCCAGCCTATGTTTGGGATAAAATGCAGTAAGCTGTTCTAGAGATTACAAGATAAGACTAAATGTGCTAACAGTTCTATAAGTGAATAAAAGTCATAAATGCTCGAAACACAAAAGTTGTCTCATATAGTCAAATGTCCAAGTACAAGTCTAAAATATAAAACTGGATACATATCCAGTTACAAAACACGTAGTCTAATACATGACTACACTAAGTATGCCAAACAGCTAAGCAAACTAGACGAGTCTTCCCGCAGGAACATCCTCGTAAAGCAAAGCCGGGTCCTCGGCAGTATCTCCATAATATGTGTCACAGAGTAACTCCTCTTCAGTAAGGACACCTACAACGTTATCCTGTCAGGACGGGAGCATGTACTGATTCTAGCAAACTAAATATACGAAGCATGAACAAGAATGTAATAAACTGGAATCATGGCATATCATGGTTTAATTGGTTATTTTTAGAAATAACAACATGTATTTTAAAAGTTCAAAACCATAGCATGTACGTAAATCGGTCAATAGGTGTATAGGATGTACAGCGGTATATATCAAGTTTTTCTGGTGTGCACATATGTGCATGAACGGCATCAGTGTATATCCATACACAAACGCGGGATCAGAACATACGGCAAGGTCACATATAGAATGTCACCGAGCGCGGTAAATACATACGGAGAAGGGGGTCATGTTCACGTACAATACCAACAGTTTCTCCTTAACCCGTTATTTAAACATGTGAGAGATATGAGATACTGTCTAAACATGGTAGAGACTAAAAGTAATACAACATGAAAAGTTCTAACTTGCTACCCCAAGGATCAGCATTTAACATGGTTGGTAAATCACAGTTTATTGTTATAGCAGTATGTAAAGTTTGTAGAAAGTACTTGCCTCTAGCAAAGTAAAGCAAGCTGCGATAAAAGTGCTATAGATGTCTGGTAACTCGTCACTGTAGAAATAAATGCATAAACTTAGTTTTTACACTAAGCTAAAACACTAAGACACTAATTTGTGAAACACGACTTGTGACTGGGCACCTAGCCAAAATGATGACTTTGGCATAGGAGACCAATGTGGGGTGACATACTACTTTAACTAACTTTTCAGGGTCTTTACACTAGTGAGGGGTGAGGTTTAATACGGCTAAAACTCAAAATAACACAAAAAGTTACAAGTCGTAATTAATTAATAAATAAATCAAATGATCATTGTGTTTTAACAATTTTTGAGATAGACAAAAAGCTTAATTTTACATAAAATAAAGTACCAGAACGATCCTTGTTAATTATAGAAATTTATTATAATTTTTCTAGAATTTATTAACCAGTATAAGTATTTTATAAAAATCAGTTTTCCTAAGTATACAGAAAATGAGTTTTGGTTTCATATGCCAAACTAGTGGCAAAACTGTAATTGAAATACTATAAAAATTATACTAAATTAGCTAAATTAACATAGTATCTAAATACTATTTTTTCCAGAATTTTAACAGTACTTTAAGTATTTTTAGAAATCCAAAAACAGCATTGCACACAATTAAAATTAAATAATTAATTATCTGCGTATTTTGTCCATGTATATAATTTGAACCAAAGTTCAAATACAGGACCCAAGGCCATGAATCAAGTCCAATATGACTTGTACAGGTCTTGAATGTGTGAAAACACATTTGGGCTCAAAAACCCATGCTAGGCTTGGACACCAAATGGTTGCAGTAATTTAAATATACTAAAATACAAATTGGTAAAAAGTGCAAAATAAATATTAATATTTTAATAAGGTAAAATTATACATAGTGGATATATACATACATATGCTAAAAATACATATATATATATATTTAAGAAAACTACTTAATTATAGAGTATATATATATATATATATATATATATATATATATATATATATATATATATATATATATATATATATATATATATATATATATATATATATATATATATATATATATACAAATATTGTATACATATATATAATAGTATATATATACATATGAAAATATATACATATATACATATATGTATATAAATATAAATATATATATATAAAAAATTTACTAAATATAAAAATATATATATATGTAAAAATACTGCCTATATACAGTATATACATATATGTATACAAATACATATATATATATATATATATATATATATATATATATATATAAATATATATATATATATATATATATATATATATATATATATATATATATAAACAAAAGAAAAACAAAAAGAAAAAGAAACAACAAAACACAGCAAGGGGGGGGGGCTCGAACTCGGGCTGGGGAAGGGGCGCGCTTATTACTGCAGCCGCTGGCCAGTGGGCCAACTTGGCCTGATTGTTAGGATTAGACTTAGGTTAGTTTTATTTAGGTCTTTGAATTAATTATACATATAAAAAAAAATCCTGTGTCCTGACAGTTAGGGACACAAGAGTCCGTGTGTCCGTGCTATGCACGACACGCACGAAATGATTCGGCCGTGTCCAAGCTTGCCCAATGATTGCCCGTGTCCTGGCGAGTTACCCACGTGAATTCGAGACACAAACACGACACGAAAATAGTACTGACACGTACGTGTTCGAAGTCGGGCTGCTGTCGGGGTGGCGACTGGGCGGAGGAGACGCCGTGGTCAGGGCGCTCGGGTGGCGCTGCGGTCGTCTCGCCGCGGCGCGTCGGATGATGGCGCTTGTGGGCGGTGGATGTCGACGGTGGGGCTGGGAGAAGTAGATGGCCGGAGTTAGGGTTACGGCTAGGGTTTTTGGGGAAGAAATGGGGCTGGGGGCGTCGATGGTGGTCGGGGAGAGTGGTGGTCGACTGAGGGGAGTGAGGGGGGCTTAAATAGGGGGGTTGAGTCGGTCGGGGGGGGGGGGGGTGTGCGCTGGCCGGAAATGGCGGAAGCAGCCGGGTCGTCGGTCGTCGATCGTCGGGCAGGGAGTGGGTAGGGAATTTAGCACTAGGGTCCCTAGGTTTTAGGAAATTACATAATGGTCCTAGCAGTACCTAAGTGCAAATACAAATTTGCACTCCACACTTAAAAACAATTTATAAATTACAAACTGATATATTAACAATTCTAATTATTACAAACTACAATTAAAACAATTTGATAAATTACAAAACTATATTAAAATAATTCTAAAAATTACAAAATGATATTAAAATATTTTAGAAAATTACAAATTGATATTTTAGTATATAAAACTCATTTAAAATTCATTTAAAAATTCTAGAAAAATTCCTAAAAATCATAATAAATATTTTAAGGCTAAAAATGACATTAATAATTAATTAACACTAATTAAATAATTTTTGAAAAACAGGGGCTTATAGAATCTACCAAAGTCCAAGTCATACAATCAATAATCGACACAGTGTATACATTCACCTATACATATAAGTCGCCCTTAGAAGGTTTTATTGGGATAGATCTATTAAGGAAATAATTTGCATATAAAATTTATAATAATATATTTAGATTATGCACAGATATATATATATATATGTAGAAGCATGGAAAAGAATAAAGAAAGATCCATGCGGCCAGAGAGCCCCCTGCGGCTCAGAGAGTTCATGCGGCCCAAGTATTCATGCGGCTCGAGCGTCTATGCGGTTCAAATAGGTTCTATGCGGCTCAGAGAGAAGCCACGTGGCCTGCAAACAGCTCTCTCGTTTGTCCTTTACTGCATTAAATGCCTTGACGGCTGACAGTTCTGACAAGATGACAGTTCTGACACAAAGATATCATTATGACTCCCTCATAATGACGGACTCCTTGGAAAGCAAAGAAAATCTCTGACACGATCCCCTGAGAGTCAGAAACTGTCATACGGGGATAGTTGTATGCGGCCCAAGCGGAGGCCCCCCCATGCGGTTCACAAAGATTAGCCCCATGCGGTTCACAAAGATTAGCCCCATGCGGCTCACAAAGACCTCCCCCATGCGGCTCTCGAAGACTAGCCCCATGTGGCTCACGAAGACTAGCTCCATGCGGCTCACGAAGACCATCCCCATGCGGCTCACGAGGACTATCTCCATGCGGTTCACTCATGCGGTCATCCACACTCATGCGGCTCAAATCATTAACATGCGGTTCAAATGTTCAGGGGGCCACTCTCAAGCAACCTGGACACGTTGCCAGCCTTATACGGCTCAACGAGTTGCAACCTTCCTGCGGCTCAGACTTCTGTAATAGCTCGACATGTGGCATGATAGCGGGGCACGTGGCATCAGATTGATCAAAATCTCTCAAACAAATTCTAATAAAATATTGGGATCAAATCAGATCATTTGCCAATAAGCCAATTAAAGACACGTATCAAGAAATCCGAGGTTGGCATGACAAATCAGAAAGATTTATGTCAATCAGCATTAATTACCCACAAAAGATTTGATACAATCACATTTATTGCTCAAATCTCGATGAACGGCCCAGATCCAGTGATCCTTAGCCGCCGACTTTCAAGAATGGGCAATCATTATAAACCCTAATGAAGCTCCCACTCTTATAAATAGCAGGGTGCCATTCCCTTGCTAACACACACAGAGATATATGGAGGGAGAGATAGACATACACAGATACAGAGAGAGATATACAGAGAGAGACATAGAGAGCCAGAGATCCTGAAGAGAGAGCATTTCTTCATCAACGCCCAGCAGTTCTTCTACAGAGCCAAGGTTGCACCCGATCTTCCAAGGAGTAAGGCAGAGCGGCCGTCGCTTTTCTGAGCCTCTACCGTCACCCCTCAGAATCTAAAATAAACAATTGTACTTAGATTGCTGTACCTAGGTTTTCGTCCCTAGGCTTTCTTTGTACAAGCGAGTTTGTATTGTGAAGTAAAAGTCTAGTCCTCCGATAATTGTTCTGTTCTTTTATATTTCATGGCAAACACAATGGCGACTCTACTGGGGACAAACTTCTCCACGGCTGAGGAGTTGGTGATGCAATCGAATACAGCCAAACTTGGCTCCACGCAACAGAAGATGGTCGTCCGCTTCGACCAACAAGCGTTTGAAGAAATGCTCTCTGAAGGAAGTGCTGGCCCGATCCAGAAGCGAACCCGCAAAAAGAAAGATCGCTGCGAGTGGAGGCCTAAATCATTTGCTCCTCCACAAGCTCTGGACGGGGTACTCTCTGCTACCCAAGACGGCGAAGACGACACTCATACGGCTCCGTTTCGAGCCATAGAGAACTCTGCTGTCCCCAAGCCCGGCAGAGGAAAGCACTATGATGTTGGACTTGCAGGGACAAAGAGTGATTCTGTGCGCCCCAAGAAGAAGCCGAACGCTCATACGGCCAAGTCTGCCAACCGCATGCGGGATGCTCATGTGGCTGAGTCTGCCAGCCGCATGAAGAAGGTCTATGCGGCCAAATCATCAAGCCGTATGAAAAAACCTCATGCGGCCGAGACACCCAGCCGCATGAAGAAAGTCTATGCGGCTACACCTTCCAGCCGCATAAAGATTATTGAAGACAGCTGCATGGACCTACTCCCCGTGGCTCTGTCTTCAGCCGCCTCTCCTATGGTCCTGATCTCTTGTGCTCCCAAGAAGATATGTTTGACTCTCTCCAGCATCACCTAGACTCTTCCTACTATGTGCCCTTACGCACTAGAGTGAAGAAGTCTAAGGCAGTGCGAGCTTGGCAAGCTCGGTCCGCTGATCCGATCTCTGACCATACGAGCGTCCCACATACTGTTATACGGGCCTCAGATGGGAAGTTGTACAGAACCACTCGAGTCCAGCCCCCAGCAGCAAACGGACGGAGAGGTTCGCAAAAGTCTCCCAAAATTTAGGGAGCAAACACGGTCGATCCAGGCCCATCTGACTTGCGTGAGGCCATCCTCCACAAACGCAAGGAAAGAGAAGATGCATCGGGGTGCAAAGAGTCCTCCCACGGATGTCACTGCACCCAAGTCATCGTCAATTGCTGCTGTAATAATGCGACGGTACGAAAAGACCGACAGTCTGTCTTTCAAAGACTACAACAGCCATCTTCAGAAGACGAGGCACTTTCCGTCGTCTCCTGCAACTCTGCTCAAAAAGTCCCCGCCGATGGGAGAGGGAAGAAGACAAATGTTCCCAGCCCGAAGATTTTGACCACTTTGACTAAAAGACTGTCGTCTAAGCGGGTGCCGACCACCGGAGTTTTCCAAGGTACTCGTTCTAAGACGAAATCTGCTACAGTGGGAGATTCGTCGTCCACAACACTGGGGTTGCTGGGACTGGGGGTAGCACTCCTCCGAACCTCCACGACAATCCGATGTTCCAAGAAGACGAGCCGGGGGAGACAACTCTTCCATCAGATGCAGCAAACCCCGACGTCCCCGAGGACGTCAACAACTTCCAAGACGAGGCGAACTCGGAGACTGGGGGTACTGTTCCTTCTGAGTCCGAACCAGAAGAGAACATTCCCATATACCCCGATGACTTCTCACTACTGGGGTATGATTCGGAGGGCACTTCCTCCACCGCTCCGTCCATCTCTCATCATGTAAAGACGGTGTTCATGACAGACAACAGCCAAGGTGGTTCCAGTGATCGCCAACGTATCAACACTCTCGAAGCCATATTGCTTGCCTTGGTCAAGTCTGTTGACGAGATCAAAGCGGCCCTTCCAACTCTGCAAGGAGGGACGCCTGGCCAAACAAGCGCGGGTCCCGCGGTCAATGCGGACTCGAATTCAGCGACATCGAACCCGGACAACAATCCTCCTGAAGTAACGGCCCCCACCGTCGTGGATGAGGCCCGCGAAGCGAGAAGAGAGGTCCAGGAGCTTCGAGCCATGTTTTACGCTCGAGAAAATTCTCAAGACCTCAGAATACGGCAATCGTACCCTGCTGCATGGAGGGATGTACCCTTTCCGCCAAGATATAAGCCGTTCAATATCAATCCTTATGATGGCAAGACCTCCGTAAGTTGGTACATCACTTACTTCGAAGTCATCACCGACCATTTGCCCCATGACGATGCCATCCTCACCCGATTATTCATTGGGGCATTGGAAGGAGTCGCCTTCGACTGGTTTTGCAACCTGCCAGATAACTGCATCCACTCCTTCGTCGGCTTCAAGCGCATGTTCTTGGAGAGATTCTACGAAGTAGGGCAAGATATCACAATGTCCACCCTTATGGACGTCGTCCAAGGGGAGAAAGAGCTGACAAGGAACTACATTGAGCGGTTTCGCCAAACCGTAATGAAGTTGCCGTCTGGAAATTCGGATTCTTTCTTGATTGAAATTTGCCAAAAGAGATTGCTTCCAACAATCAGTCTCTGGATGGGCGAAAGTCAATTCAAGGGCTGGAAGACGTTTATCATCAGTGCTACAAGTGCCGAAGAATGGTTGAAGAAGGATCGCCAATTGGGATTACACATCTCGGCCGGAGAGAACAAGGGCAAGCGTCCTAATACCAACAACAACAATGGGGGTAGCCCATCCAACAATCGGGACAGCAGGGGTAAACAGGCTATGGTGGCCGATACAGCCCAGAAACCTGAGTCAAAATCGGCAGACAAATAATGGCCACAAATCACATACTCCTTCGAAGACGGTCACGTCAAGTCCATCTTGGACATGCTCATACAAGGAGTCAGAATTCAGCTCCTCCACCAAGACGGGAACCTCGGCCGGCAGACATGGAGAACCCAAAGTACTGCCATTACCACCGCTATGTCTACCATGCCACACACGACTGCTACCAACTAAAATGGTACATCCAAAATCTTATTGATTCGAACGCTCTGGCCATCGATTTCGAAGAGGTAACCGTGGCAGCCAATATGGTGTCGGTACAATTCGGCAGCTTCCCTCCGACGAAAACTCAAGACGGTGTGGTCCCCATCCCTCTGGCGACAATAAAGATTGCTAATCTTCCACCTCCCCGAGATCAGGCTGTTGGTCTAGTGCCCCTCACCACATCACGAGGGGAGGTCATGTGGGTCCATCCAGACTTGGTATCAGAAGTGACTCAGCCCACACCATCTTCCATTTACAAGAAAAAGAGTGGAAAAGTCAGGTCCTGTCGTACAATCTCGGTAGATATCGAAGAAGCTACAACCGTTGTCACGCGGTCTGGGGCACAATCCCAACCCGTGGCTGACAACTCAGCTGAAGATCATCAGCCCGCTACAACTGACGCTCCGGGACCGGCTCACCCTCCGACGACCGACAAGCCTAGGCCGAGGGAGACTTGCTTTGACAAATCCCTCCGAAAAGAGGCACCACATGGGCTGAAAAAGCCCTACAACTTCGACATCTTGGCACAATTGGCCAACACACCAGCCAAGTTGTCATTATACGAGCTTCTGAGACTCTCAAAGGATGTTCGTGCGGCTTTGAGTGATATACTCCAAAATGCCGACGCGTACCTGGCTCAGGTCAACCTCACGGGAGAGAACCCGCATGCAGATCTCCCAGACAGCGCTTGCACGAGAGCGATGCCCAACATTGTCTTCACTCCGTAGGACATGCTCATCAAAACCAACCTGTACGATCTTCCGCTATACTACATTGGATACATCGGCGACGTAAATGTGGATCGGATGCACATTGATCCTGGCTCTTCCATAAGCATTATCCCGAAGGGTCTGTTACATCATCTTCGTATCCCAATGCATCACCTGACGCCTATAAGCACCGCTATCAGCAGTTTCAAGTCGGACAGGAGCTACCCAATTGGAAAGATTCGTCTGAAGTATCAGATTGGCGATCTCCAATCTGAAGTCATCTGCTACGTCATAGATACAGACACTTCTTACAACATCCTCTTGGGGCGCCTTTGGATACACGATTATATGATCGTGCCTTCCACGCTGCACCAGTACTTCAAATATGTCGACAAATACGGCTTCGTGATGACATAATTTGCTGATATCGATCCCTTCAAAGGGGTCGAATCCTACTACTCAGACTCCTGCCTGTACGAAAAGTCGAAGAAGCACCTTGGTGAAGGAGATGTGTAAGCTCGTACCGAGACAGCCACAGGATCAGAAGAACCTCTGACAATCCGCCTCCAAGCTCGCAAAGTTGGCAAGTCTGTACCCCTTACAGCCACTCTGCGTAAGGACGCAATCAGCCTCTCGGTGCAAGAAGAGCAGATGATAATCCGGCTGCCAAGGTCTGGCCAAGTGCCAAGACCCACAACGGAGCTACTGACAATCAGGCTGCCGAGAGTCGGCCAGCCACAAACGGAGAAGCACAATCCCTCCGACAAGCCAATGACGATACGCCTTCCCAAGAAGAGTCGTCACCCCGATGCAAGGTCTGGGACTTGTAGCGAACCAACCACTTCCCGCCCAGCATCGAATACCAAGCTGGGGGTCGCTAGTCTGCCAACAACTCCACGCTCTACTCCACTGGCTGAACCTCTCACGATCAAGCTGCCCAGGTCGTCCTCTCAGTCTTCGTTTATACAGGGGGTAGCCGAAGAGGAACCGGAGCTAGCCAAGTATGTGGCTGCCCACACTGATGTTCCCTCCGCAGTGATGTAATTCCCCTAGAAAAGATACCTTACTTCACCAATAAAGGGCTATCTTTGAATTACCTCGAGCTCAATAAGCTGTGTACAATGTATGCTATGGAACACGGTATAGGCACTCACCTACACATACAGGTGACAAATGTGTACACCACAATCCAGCTTACTCAAGTGGAAGACACTTACCGTATAATCGAGGGAGGGGATCATCCAATCATCTTCGGCCGGAAGGACGATCCGTAGCCCTTCACCGTAGAAGAAGTCGACCTTGAATCAGATGCCGGGAGACTGCCTCTGTATCTTTATAGCCCCCAATCCAAATATCTCATGCAAAAACAAGGGTATGATCTGGAGACTACGCCAGGCCTGAACTACGGCACCGGGCGAGGATTACCTTTGAAGCCACCTGTCCTGGCTGGCAAACCACGGGACTACTATAGCAAAACTCGATGTGGATTAGGGTATGTAACACCCGCGATGACCCCTGAGAGTTCAGATGAAGAATGTGACTGGCAGTCACATTCAACCAGGTCACCAACCTCGGACTCGGATACCAGCATCGGAGACGTATTCAGACAAGTCCTGTCAGTCAACATGGCATTCGCCGACACTTACGAAGAAGATGAAGACATTCCGAAAATCCTCGAGTTAGAGCCGTGGGCCCAACAGTTGGATGCACAATGGGAAAAACGGTTCAAACAGAGAGAACCCCCTACTGAAGATGAGGTTATACAAGTGGATCTCGGTAGCGAATCTTCTCCAAAACCAATCTTTGTCAGTAAAAGCCTAACAGACGAAGAGCGAGAATCGCTATTGGAACTTGTAAAAGAATATATTAATGTGTTCGCCTGGAGCTATGAAGACATGCCATGACTAAATCCCGAGGTTGCTCTTCACAAACTCAACATTCGGCCGGATGCAAAGCCAGTCAAGCAACAACAACGACGCTTCCGCCCGGGCATCATGGATGCGATCGAGGTCGAAGTCAACAAATTAATAGCCAGCGGCTTCATTCGTGAGGAACAACACCCAGATTGGGTCGCCAACATAGTACCCGTCCTCAAGAAGAATGGAAAGATTCGAATCTGTATCGACTTTCGCAATCTAAACGAGGCATGTCCCAAAGACGAATTCCTCCTCCCTATCACAGACATCATGATGGACAACACATGCAGCTTCGACCGTATGTCATTCATGGATGGCTTCTCGGGATACAACCAAATCTAGATGTCTTCTGACGACGAAAAGCATACATCATTCCGAACACCGATTGGCACATACTGTTACACAGTCATGCCTTTCGGTTTGAAGAATACCGGCTCCACATATCAAAGAGCCATGAGTATCATCTTTAGAGACCACTTACGCAAGATGGTAGAGTGCTATGTTGATGACATCGCTGTCAAGAGTCGCTGTAAGGGAGACCATCTGCAGGATCCGCAGACGGTATTCGACCTGATGCGAGCGCACAATCCGAAGATGAATCCCACAAAATCTTTTCTGGGCGTATCCAGCAGAAAGTTTTTGGGTTTTATCATCATCGCCCAGGGTATCCATGTAGACCCTAAGAAGACAAAGGCAATCATAGAGATGGGTCACCCGAGAAATCTTCGCGAACTCAGAGGCCTTCAAGGGAGGCTAGCTTACATCAGGAGGTTCATTTCTAACCTCTCCGGGCAATGTCGACCATTCACCCATCTCATGAAGGAGGGTGTCTCGTTCGTATGGGACAAAGAATGCTAACGTACCTTCGACAGTATCAAAGAATATTTGTCGAACCCTCTAGTTCTGGTGGCCCCGGTTGCTGGAAAACTATTCCTGCTCTACGTACGAGAAATGGAACATTCCCTCGGCGCTCTGCTGGCGCAAAACAATGATGCAGGCCCTGAACAAGCCATATATTACCTCAGTCGAATGATGATTGGGCCAGAGCACCGATACACCGCTGTGGAGAAGGAATGCCTCGCCCTGGTGTTCGCCATTCAGAAGACGCGACACTATGTCACTGGACAAACCATACATGTGATCTCACGAGTCAACCCTCTCAGAGTCCTCATGACTAAACCAGGGGCACTCAGCTCCCGCCTCGCTACATGGGCAATATTGTTGTCCCCTTATCATATGATCTTCGTCCCACAAAAGGCTGTCAAAGGTCAAGCCCTGGCAGACTTTTTGGCAGCCCACCCAGGCTCGGAGTCATCCAGAATATATGAAGAAATCCCAGATGAGGTCGCCAACTCGCATGCAACCTCTCACGATGATATATGGCGAATGTTTTTCGACGACGCTTCGAGGACTGGACCCAAGGGCAACATCGTCGTCGGAGTCGGAGAGGTGCTGGTCTCCCCTTTCGGATTGGTGATTAACCGCGCTTACTCTCTCACAGAACCCTGATCTAACAATGTGGTCAAGTACAACGCTCGGTTCATTGGCCTCTAACTTGCAAGAGAGCTGGGGGTAGAATATCTTGAAGCATACGACGATTCTCAGTTAATCGTCAATCAGATCCGGGGCTCATACAAAGTTCGTCACGAAGACATGATTCCCTATCACCAAATAATGATCGACATCATCTTATCGTTTGAGGGGTTCTTCATCGAGCATATTTTCAGACTTCGAAATATTGAAGCCGATGCCTTAGCATGCCTGGCCGCTTCCCTAGCAGTGCCAAATCATACTAATCAATCGGTAGATGTGATAGGCCACGAACTGGTCTGCCCCAAGAACAACGTTCAATTCGTGGCAAGTTACTCTGCCCAGACGATCGACGATGTCCCAGATTGGAGACAACCATTTATTGACTTCGTTGTCTACGATATCCTACCCGAGAACCCAAAGGAACCCACCTCCATCAGACGGCGTTCTCTCAGATTCTTCTACGATACAGAGACAAAAATGTTGTATCGTCGATCCTATGATGGATTATTGCTTCGTTGTCTGTCAAACGCAGAAGCCAAAGAAGCCGTATGAGAAGCTCATGACGGTGTCTGCGGGACCCATCAGTCTGCCCCTAAATTACAAGACCGTCTCTGCCGAATGGGCTATTATTGGCCCACGATGGTAGCAGATGCGATAGACTATGCAAGAAAGTACAAAGCCTGCTAAGTCTACGCAGACTTCATTCACCAGCCATCCAAATTTCTACATTCGACAGTGGCATCCTGGCCATTCGAAGCATGGAGAATAGATATCATTGGTCTAATCACTCCACCTTCCTCCCGAGGACATCGCTTCATACTCGCAATCACAGATTACATCTCCAAATGGGCGAAAGCTGTCCCGCTTGCGGAAGTCAAAACTTCGAGCGTGATCAGCTTCCTCAAGTATCACGTCATCTATCACTTTGGACTGCCCCGAAGGATCATCCACGATAATGGTCCGCAGTTTGCAAGTCACACCTTCTATCGGTTCTGCGACAAGCACCACATCCAGAATATTACTTTGGCACTATACAATCCAGCAACAAATGGGTTGGTAGAAGCATTCAACAAAACCATCATCAAGTTACTCAAGAAGTTCGTATCGTCCAACAAACGCGACTGGAACGAGAAGCTTGGTGAATGCTTATGGGCGTACCGTACCACAGTCTGAACAGCCACAGGAAACACACCATTCTCCCTGGTGTACGGGAGTGAGGCAGTTCTCCCATTGGAGACTCAAATACCCTCACTCCGTGTCGCCCTCACTTACCAATTGATGACGGATGATAACTACCGACGCCGACTATAAGAGTTAGAGGCCTTAGATGAAAAGCGCCTCCTGGCTCAGCAACGAATCGAGCTTTATCAAGCACTCATCTCTGGAGCCTTCAACAAGAAGGTCAAAATCTAAACATTCCAAGTGGGTGATCTCGTTCTAGCAGTCCAGAGGCCGATGGTTATGACTCACAAGACCGTCGGCAAATTCCAGCAAAAATGGGAAGGTCCATTTATCATCGAGGCTGTATTCTCCAACGGTGCTTACCGCCTCGCAAAACAAAATGGAGACTTGCTCATGTTGTCCGTCAACGGCAAGTTTCTGAAGAAATATTATGTCAAAATGACATATTCCAGATTATTGAGTTATGTACCCGCTGGTGCCGCTGAACTCACATCCACAACATTCAAGATTCTTGAGTCATGTACCCGCTGGTGCCGCTGAACTCACTTTTACAGTATTCTAGATTATCGAGTCCTGTACCGCTGGTGCCGCTGAACTCACACCCATAACATTCCAGATTATCGAGTCATGTACCCGCTGGTGCCGCTGAACTCACTTTCACAATAAATCCAGATTATCGAGTCATGTACCCGCAGGTGCCTCTGAACTCACATTCCGGTCACTCTTTCAGATAGTAAGTCATGTATGACTATACCTCTGAACTTTTTTTCTGAAAGAGATCCTCCCTCATGATCCACTACCCTCACTCCCAGTACACAAAAAGGGTAACAGATCCACAAATTACCAAAACGGCCATGTCCTCATTACCTCTGAGTCGTTTCACTTCCGCCAAAAACAAATCATCCCTTTACATGGAACTTCCATGTCCTCATTACCTCTGAGTCGTTCTATGTACCCTCCTTCATTGAGCCCATGCCTACCATGTCCTCATTACCTCTGAGTGGGAAGGCTCCGTCGAAGAAACCTTCATGCTTGCCATGTCCTCATTACCTCTGAGTAAGTATGATGATTCCCTTTCGACTTATTATCTGTACCCACAACCGGAGTACGCCAAGGATAATAGGTCCACAAATATTTTCCGCTGAGTCCACTCCTACCATGTTCTCATTACCTCTAAGTAGGAAGACTCTACGGTAAAACCTCCGTACTTACTATGTCCTCATTACCTTTGAGTAAGTATGTTGGTCCTCTCTCGTCTTATTACCCGTACCCTGAACCAGGGTACGCCAAGGGTAATAGGCCCACAAATGTCCTCTGTTGACCACAAATATCCTTCGTTGAGTCCACTCCTGTCATGTCCTCAATACCTCTGAGTAGGAAGACTCCACGGTAAAACCTTCATACTTGCCATGTCCTCATCGCCTCTGAGTAAGTATGTTGGTTCCCCTTCATCCTATTATCCGTATCGTAAGTCGGGGTACGCCAAGGATAATAGGCCCACAAATATCCTTTGCTAAATCTCTTAGTACAGGCCCACCATCCCTCATTATGTCCCGGGAGCCCAGCTGCTCCATGGCATTCTATCTCCCGATACTCCGAACACCCACGACCACCTTGCCGTGGAACTGTTCTAAGTATCCCCAATCAAACTTGTTACCCGTACCTAAAACCAAGGTATGCCAGGGGTAACAGGTCCACAAACAAGTACCCTATACGGGGCAAACATCACCACAATATCACAGGCATAACAAGCAATACAAATGAAGGATAGAATGGAAAGTACTCTTTATTTGAAAGACGAAAAAGTATTACATGTTTTGGGACCACGTCCCTCTCAAAGAAAAAAAGAAAAGAAAAATAGAAAAGAAAGAAGAAAAGGCCGACTATAGTTCGGCGTTACACAACTCTAAGAGACGGTTTCTCACTAAGGCAGTACCCCGCTCAAGCCTCTGTCTAGCCCTGCGCTCAGCCTCCTGGGATAACCGCTTCGTATTATCCAGGTCCATGAGTGTCCGCCAGTCATCGTCCATTCTCTTCAGAGCCACTTCCAAGTCAGCCAAAGCTTTATTGACGTTATCAGCTTCCTGGATAATCAGCCCTCTGTCGATCCGGGCGGCCTCAAGCTCAGACTCAAAGAAAGTTAACTTCTTTTGGAGCTCAAGGATCTGCTCCCGTATTTCAGTAATCCCACGGAAGGCAATCGCTTCCCGAGCTGTAATATCTTTACTCTCATGGCTCAATTGATCATATCGATCAGACAGAGTGCGGAGATCCTCCTGTATGACCGGCCTGGTTTTATCTTGAGCCGCCCTCGCCTTCTCTATAGCAGTTGTGAGGGAGCCACGCTCCTGATCTATAGCAGCAGATAGATCAACCTGCCGCAATACCTGAAGCTGGGCCATCAGCTGATCGGTCTCCAGCAACTTCGCCTCCAGAAGTGCGGCCGCCCCCGCGCCACCAGGAAGGGCCTTAAGGATATCAATTTGACCCTGGGCGCATTGCCAGGCCTAGACGAAAGAGATCCCTTTCTCCACAGCAGCTTCTATCCCCCTTTTCAAGTAACGATAAAAGCTGGCGACCACGTCCTGTAATGCTTCGTCCAGTACCTCTGTAGAGGACGGCGTCAGAGGAAGCGTGGCCGGCAACATCGAAGGAGTGGTGCTAGAACTTTCCACCAGGGGAGCGACTTCCGAGCAGAACGATGCACGGATAGCGGCTAACTCTTCCTCTGCCATCCGAAAAGCCTGGACGCTTGGCAGGGCAGAGAGGTCGACTCTCTGGGCCGCCCGAGCAGAGGAAGACACAATGACCATCGTCTCCGGCCCCGGTTGTCCCATTACCGGACTTGCCAAACTCGAGCCCACAGGAGGCCCATCAAGACAAGCCGGAGGGGGAGGAGGTACACCCCTCTCCGCCAGTGCCCCTTCGGCAGAGTCCGTCTCAACAGTGTCCATCCTCGGCACTAGAGAGGCAGGATGTGCATGTCTATGACAATGATCAATCGACGTGACCCGTAGGATGTGATCATAGAGCAGATAGGCCTCCTCCCAAGTTAAGATTTGGCTTATCTTACCGAAAAAGGAGCATCGAGGCTGCAGCTCGTTCACAGCTGGCAGGGTCTCCGCACCCGCGACCTCCAAATTAAATTTGGCCGGATCCTCTGACCCAGCCACCTCGGAAGGAGAAGCAACTCGATCAGCATCAACTGGATGGAACTCAGCAATTTCAGGGGCCGGCTCACCGGAGCCCCCGTCATCCCGGGTCACGATCTCGGCAACTCGAGAGTCCTCTTCTTCTGATGCCTACAAGAGGGAAAGAAGATGATTAAAATCAAAGCTAGAAGAAAGGAAGGACCGGTAGTAACTTATTTACCTCTGATGCGGGGTCAATTTCTTCGCCTCTTTCCTTTATAGTTAGCCAGCGGTGTCTGGTCGCAGCCAGTTTCCGAGAGCGAGAAATGCCGCCGACAGGAGAAAGTTGCCTGCTACGCTTTCGTACAGGGCTGGGTGCAACGGATGGCTGATCAACCACCATCTCATCTGGCAAAATAGGCGGCTGATCCGCCCCTACATCTGCCACCGAAAAGGAAGAGTCATCTCCATCAGGCTTGTCGCCTTCGTCAGCTGCAACATCGGAGTTCGAATCCAACACCTCGACTCTGTTCTTCCTCTTCCTTGTCTTGGCCCCCTGGGAACCCTCATCCAGGCCGGTACCAACGATGAAACTGGTACCTGGGTTAAAATCGACAGGGAGCTTGTTCGCCATGACGTGGTACAGAGCCGCCATATACAAGATATCTACTGACGCCTTGATAGCGGAAACTGAGAAAACAGTACGGGTATGGAATGTGTCATAGTAATGCCAGGCCCGGATGCCGTCTAGAAGGCTACCCTCAAAGCCCAGACAAGAGCGGAGGCTGTCTAAAAAAAGCTGACTATACCCAAATTGTCGGGCGAACCTGCTAGGCAGATAGGGCTCCAGAAAGACAGTGTTATGGTTACGATACACCAGATAAGCGGGGCAGATATTTTGCAGCCACAGAAGCATCTGGCCATCCAGAAGTTGGGGGGGCCCAATACCGTCAAGATGGACAGCCGTTATTTCCTCATCAGTAAAAAAAGGGACAGATACGAAAATATTGTACATGTCTGCCCTCGCCAGTGCCATCCGACAAGCACGCATGGTATCGAATTCCTAAGACTCATTACAATAGCGGAAGATAAAAGCGTCGTCATCAGTGACGCTGTCTTCAGAGCCCGGTCTCATCAAAGACGGATAATGCATCAACAACTACCCCATCAAATAATGATAGGGCAGCTCGGTCCGTTCAAAATTTTTCATCACATCACGAGCAATAACCCTGGATGTGAAAGTACAAAGGCCACGGTGTATGCTGTACACCATGGCCGAGAGGAGAGCTAGCCGGACTCACAAAACTAGCTTCACAGCCCGAAGGATAAAATTACGACTGATCCTTTCGATGGAACCTGCTCCGCCCGAGACTACACAGTTTCGCAGCCATATCATTAAGAATCCCGCCAGGAACGCCTTCTCCGACAACTCTTGGGTGTCCTGATAAAAATAACCGAAAGAGTCGGCTGACTCCCGAATCTGTCACTAGAGGTGGACACCCTCTTAGCTGACGACAATAAGGCTTTTACCGCCTCCCGGGTTTGAGGACGGTGATGAGTAACTTGACCTGAGGCATCCATCGTGAAGAGATAGCGCACCCAGTCCTTGGTATTAGGGGCATTCCCTTCCGAGCTGTTCTCCTTTTTGGCTATTTGATGACATGTGCTATAATGGCACAATGTCTCTTGATAAAGAGCCATTAAGCCTGGATACTGCCTTTCCAACTATTCGAACTCCTCGTTCGTGGGAGTATACGCCTCAAAAGCTTCGTCCCCCCAAGGAAGCTTGGAGATCGTATGCGTTTCGTGGAGCGCAAGCCCTATTTCCCCTACGGACGTATAGAAGGTCCCCGTACGACGATTATACATCTCCAACAGAGATATAAACAATCTCTTGTTTATAGGCAAGCCATGGCTGGTGCCCCGAATAGCATGGTAAAGACCAATCTCGCACAGAAAGGCCTCATACTTTTGCAAAATCCACGTAGACAGATTGGTCCACGAGGGAATCGGATGTATCCAGCTGGGGAGCATCAACTGACCAATGGGATAGGATCCCTTCCAAGCAAGTTGGTTCATTAAAGTGTCGTCTGTAGAAAATATGAAATTGGGACCCGACACATTCAAGAACGTACCCGGGGCCAACCCCATTATAGAACGGCTGGTGTGCACCTTGCCCGCACACACCGACTTCAGGCTGTTGTTATAATGGATGTCTCCCACAAACATCCCACTTCGGGTAGGAGTTAAAGAATCTTCCATCTTCCGGTCCAGTGGGAGCATATTGAACCAGGATAAAGGGAAGTGACGCTCCATCTGGGGGATACGGATCGCCATCCCGTTAGAAACAAAACTCCAGTTCTCTGACACCTCCAGAATCTGACTGTACTTCACAGTTAAGGCGTCTCCAAAGAAGAATACGAGCTTCAAGTATTCCCCTTCTAATTTCTCCGAGTTCATCATAGCATTAAGAAAATAGAAAGGCTGATCCTTGAGGGCATTCGATCTCGCCGGAGGTTCGTCACTCGAAAACTGGTCCGCCATATGCTGGACTATATGGTCGTACCTATAGCCCAGAGTAGCTTGGGCGCTACCTACAGGAGCTCTCCAGCAGCATTAACTGGCAAATTCACTGAAAAGAAGACAAAAAAAGATAAGTTAAAAAGATGGACAAAAAAAGGAACTAATGGGTGCTTTCGAGCTTATACGGCTCCAACTTATTGAAGCCTCATGCGGCTCAGGAGAACACTTATGCGGTTCCAACTTACTGAAGCCTCATGCGGCTCAGAAGAACGCTTATACGGCTCCAACTTACAGAAGCCTCATGCGGCTCAAGCTCAGCAGAACGTTCATGCGGCTCCACTTAGTGAAGGGTCATGCGGCGGTACTTTCATAAGGCCCGCAGGGATCGGATAAGTTCGTACGGACCACATGACAGACAAATGTGTGCAAATCTATGCGACTCAGTGTAGCTTATGCGGCTTTGTTGGCAAAGCGCATATGCGGCCACAGTGGCTATTCTTATGCGGCTCGCGGCTCGACCATAGGACAAACATGCGACTCACATAAAGATAAAGGCTCGTGCATAAAGCATGCGACGTAGCCATAGAAGTTAAGGTTCTTTAAACCCACATAAAGTCCTTACCAGCAATAGGAGGATGGACGTCGGGGTGAGCTGCAGGCACGACGGTCGACGGAGGAACGGCCGCGGTCGAAGTAGAGGCAGTCTTCTTCGATGAAGACGCCGCCTTCTTGCCCTTCGCCGCAACGGTCTTCTTGGGAGCCATTAGCAATTAAAGAAGAAGATGACAATGGAGTAGGAAAAATTCGAAGTGAAGAAGAAAGTAAAGAAGTTTTCTCTCTCAAACCCCTCTTATTAATATGAGGATAAGAGAGGAGGAAACACGTAAATTGATAACCGCCTCGGAAAAGACGAAACCGACTCCTCGGATTTCGTCCCCTCTCTCATAAAGGAGATTCACGCAGGGCATAAAATACAAAGATTTAATGAGCCGACCCTTGAGATCTCCCCTAAAGGCGGCACTAAAACGAATTTGAGGAAATTAATGATGCACACACGTGGCAAGGAGCTATACGGCCCGAAAGTTCCTGCGGCTGATTGACTCAATGTGGCCGAAATATCCATGCGGCCGAGACATCCATACGGCTGAGACATCCATGCGGCCAAGACAGCATATACGGCCAGAAGAATACATGGCCATGCTTCTTATTCAAAGTATTTCAATTTTGTAAATTGAAAACTTTGAAGGGGGTCTTGTAGAAGTATGAAAAAGAATAAAGAAAGATCCATGCGGCCAGAGAGCCCCCTGCGGCTCAGAGAGTTCATGCGGCCGAAGTATTCATGCGGCTCGAGCGTCTATGCGGTTCAAATAGGTTCTATGCGGCTCAGAGAGAAGCCACGTGGCCTGCAAACAGCTCTCTTATTTGTCCTTTACTACATTAAATGCCTTGACGGCTGACATCTCTGACAAGGTCACAGTTCTGACACAAAGATATCATTATGACTCCCTCATAATGACGGACTCCTTGGAAAGCGAAGAAAATCTCTGACACGATCCCCCGAGAGTCAGAAACTGTCATGCGGCCTTGACACGTGGACAGTTGTATGCGGCCCAAGCGGAGGCTCCCCCATGTGGTTCACAAATATTAGTCCCATACGGTTCATAAAGATTAGCCCCATGCGGCTCACAAAGACCTCCCCCATGCGGCTCTCGAAGACTAGCCCCATGCGGCTCACGAAGACTAGCTCCATGCGGTTCACGAAGACCATCCTCATGCGGCTCACGAGGACTATCTCCATGCGGTTTACTCATGCGGTCATCCACACTCATGCGGCTCAAATTATTACCATGCGGTTCAAATGTTCAGGGGGCCACTCTCAGGCAGCCTGGACACGTGGCCAGCCTTATGCGGCTCAATGAGGAGCAACCTTCCTGCGACTCAGATTTCTGTAATGGCTCGACACGTAGCATGATAGCGGGGCACGTGGCATCAGATTGATCGAAATCTCTCAAACAAATCCCAATAAAATATTGGGATCAAATCAGATTATTTGCCAATAAGCCAATTAAAGACACGTGTCAAGAAATCTGAGGTTGGCAAGACAAATCAGGAAGATTTATGTCAATCAGCATTAATTACCCATAAAAGATTTGATACAATCATATTTATTGCTCAAATCTCGATGAACGGCCCAGATCCAGTGATCCTTAGTCGCCGACTTTCAAGAATGGGCAATAATTGTAAACCCTAATGAAGCCCCCCACTCTTATAAATAGTAGGGTGTCATTCCCTTGCGAACACACACAGAGATATACGGAGGGAGAGATAGAGACATACACAGAGGCAGAGAGAGATATACAGAGAGAGGCATAGAGAGCCAGAGAGCTTAGAGAGAGAGCATTTCTTCATCAACGCCCAGCAGTTCTTCTACAGAGCCAAGGTTGCACCCGATCGTCCAAGGAGTAAGGCAGAGCGGCCGTCGCTTTCCCGAGCCTCTACCGTCATCCCCCATAATCTAAAATAAACAATTGTACTTAGATTGCTGTACCTAGGTTTTCGTCCCTAGGCTTTCTTTGTACATGCGAGTTTGTATTGTGAAGTAAAAGTCCAGTCCTCCGATAATTGTTCTGTTCTTTTATATTTCATGGCAAACAATATGTGCTGCTAATACCATGAAGCCTTATTAAGCACTTTATGTTATTTCCGGAACAAATTAGATAACCACTATTTAAACATATATAATTACAATACTATAATATTAATCTCGAAATTCTATTAACAAATGCTTCCTACTTACATGTAATTAATATATAGTTGGAGGGGTTAAATGAAAAGTTGCTTACCTAACAATTCTTATGCATGCACAGCTCCACGTATTCTTATTCGTCCTCCTCTTTTTAAGAAACGAACAACAGCAGCAACTTGAGCTCGGCTTGGGTTGGTCCGATCGGCATAGACAACATTTCTAGCATACGGTGTGAAAGAGAGGACAACTTGTGCGGGAACATGTAGGCATGTGACGGTTTTCACGACGTCTTCCGGTCGGTTGGTTGTCCGTGGCGGCTGACGAAAAAGACGATGACGAAGACTCAGGGGCACTGAGCTCAGAGCGCAGCAGTTGCATGGTGGCCGAAGACTAATCGACGGGGATCGAGGCCCACAACTTGTCGAGCTCTGGATAATAGAAGAGCCCTCGACAATAACCGAGTTGTCGTACAGAGGAGAAGTCTCGTCGTGTCGTTGCTACCATGGTGATTGTTGAAGGTCGGAGGAGTAGCTCGCCTTGGCTCGTCGATCGCCTGTCCCATAAAAACTTAGGTCATAAACTGGTATGGCGGGGCTCAACTAGCGGCTAGGGTTTTTCTGTGCTAGCTATTGCTGCTATAGCAGCTTATTTATAAGAAAGGAATAAGGGTGGGTCCGGGTTCAGTCGTTGAGGCTTTGGGCCGGATATTATAAAGAAAATGTTGGAAATATTTTCTTTACAATCCATGAGTTATATCAACATGAAAATACAATCATTAGTTCAAACAAAATGAACAACAATTTGAGCCCTTCAAAGTGAAGATTAATTATTTTTATCATATGAAAAGAGTAATGGTGAAACACAAACTAGTCATCAACAAACTACCATCAAAAGTATAACATGTGAAGTAGAAAATATTGTTTCTTGCTTGGTAGTTTAGAAACCCCAAGAACAAGGCGGTCAAGAATTATATACAATAGAAGAATCTGATGAATTCACGAAGATGACTTTTCAGTAAATAGCCCTTAACATAGTACCACGTAACTTGTATATATTGCACGTAAAAGAGATTGAAATAACTACTCTACTAGGATGTTTCACACAGGATTAATGATTAAGAGTAAAGAAAAATAAGCAATAACGGGATATGAAATATAAAACTTGAACAGGTCTGCAAGCAAGCAGCAAAGAGGTAAGTCAGAAACTGATGCATTCCTGATATGGAATAAAGATTTGTCGGAGTTCAGGAGAATAAATAATTAAATTAGTTTGAGAAAAGTTATCTAGTCAATAAATAATAAAAATAAATAAATAATCTAGAAAAATATATTTAGAATTTAGGACAGGGGGTTTACATCCTACCTACCTTAAAATAAATTTTGTCCTCGAAATTCTAATTCATAACCATTCCTTTAAATTCAAAGTCTACTATTAGCTTAATCTCCTCAAATTTAAATTTTTAAAATATTTTATAACCCTCTCTAGCCATTTTATAACCCCGAATACTTGAGGACTTCTACCCACCTTTGGTCACACTACTCCCTTGGAACACAGGTCACTAAAATCTTATAATCTTCTAGCTAGTGACTAATAATTCTACCAAAAACATCTAGGACATATGGTATCTATAATCTCTCATATCTACAAACAACCTATTATTCAAAAATCAAGCAATATTATACTATAACTTAAGAATTTCTGATGAATTCTAAACAGCACGATTATTCGTCACCCCGAAATAGGAAGGGACGAGAATCAATGGTACAAGAATGCAAGGGAGAATAATCAAGAATGAATACGAAGTTTCAAAGACGGTAGAGAAATTTCTAAGAGTTCCAAAGCAGTGCGGATTGAGCTTCTTAAGGGTTTAGTCAAATTCACAGGCTCGTATCAGTACAGTTACGTAACCAATAAGATATGCTCTGACCTACATGGGCCACCAAAATAACTTATCACGACCCGCACCCGTTTTTCGGACACGAGAGCGTGAGCAAGCCAGCTACGCATCAAGCGGACTCCAGCCCGACTCGAATACTAAACGCTATCACGGCTAGGGTAAGTTGCCAAATCATGGCAAACAATATATATCTCAATCCACAATAAGAATAATAAAAATAAATGAACACTATGGGTCGTGGTCTACAGCCCACTGGCATAAATGTCCGATAAGACTCTAAAGGAAATAACAAGAGTCTAAAACCGAATCAAGAAATAGGATATCTCATGATAAGGTATGAAAGCACGAGCGGATAATAAACACGATAACGATACCTGAATTTCGCAAGTGCATCATCACATCTGTCCTCCAGAACCACTAGCTAACTCCATGCAATCACTAAACCTGAAGAGATCATCAGGTCCTCAGAGGATATAGCAAGATACATAATATACATGCCTATCTAACAGTTTTATCATGCGCAAGAAAATAAACAAGAAAATAGGAACACGACAAATGACTACGAACACGAACACGAACAACTACGCGTAAATGAACTGTCGAGCGAACAATGAACACGAGATCAATGGAAGAACCAAACCCTCATCCCGAGTGTGGACTCACGGGTTTGAACTAATCACTAACCCTTGTCCGGAGTGTGGACTCTCTGGTTAGTACTAACCCTCGTCCCGAGTATGGACTCTCTGGGTAGTTCATGGCAAGGCACCCTCGTCCCGAGTGTGGACTCTCTGGTGCAAGTATAACATCCTCGTCCCGAGTGTGGACTCTCTGATGTAAACACCCTCGTCCCGAGTATGGACTCTCTGGTGCAAGTCAAGTTAACACCCTCGTCCCAAGTGTGGACTCTCTGGTACAAATAATCGACATCCTCGTCCCGAGTATGGACTCACGGATGCAACATATCAAGAAAAACACCCTCGTCCCGAGTGTGGACTCTATGGTGCCAAGAAAACAATATCAAGGATTTAGCAGTTCAATTACACATACTCGTTCTATGACACGACTCAAGCAAGGTACTGACGAGAAACTCCAAGTGTGAACCACAAGACCAAACATGAACACGGCTATATGTAATGAAAACAACTCAAAAGAATATAATACGAAAAGCACATGTCCATAAACAACCAAAACTGGGAAATGAAATACAATGCATGTAAATAAAACTGTAGAGGGAGGCAATGTATACTTGCCTAAAATTTGTCCAATTCGTACTGAGATTGCAGGTAATGAAGTCGTATCCAATCCTAGGCACATGCTACCATTTCTCAAGGAATCTACCAAAGTCCAAGTCATACAATCAATAATCGACACAGTATATACATTCACCTATACATATAAGTCGCCCTTAGAAGGTTTTATTGGGTTAGTTCTATTAAGGAAATAATTTGCATATAACATTTATAATAATATATTTAGATTATATGTGCTGCTAATACCATGAAGCCTTGTTAAGCACTTTATGTTATTTCCAGCACAAATTAGATAACCACTATTTAAACATATATAATTACAATACTATAATATTAATCTCGAAATTCTATTAAAAAATGCTTCCTACTTACATGTAATTAATATATAGTTGGAGGGATTAAATAAAAAGTTGCTTACCTAACAATTCTTATGCATGCACAGCTCCACGTATTCTTATTCTTCCTCCTCTTTTTAAGAAACGAACAACAGCAGCAACTTGAGCTCGGCTTGGGTTGGTCCGATCGGCATAGACAACATTTCTAGTATGCGGTATGAAAGTGAGGACAACTTGTGCGGGGACATGTAGGCATGTGACGGTTTTCAAGACGTCTTTCGGTCGGTTGGTTGTCTGTGGCGGCTGACGAAAAAGGCGATAACGAAGACTCCGGGGCACTGAGATCAGAGCGCAGCAGTTGCGGGGTGGCCGAAGACTAATCGACGGGGATCGAGGCCCACAACTCGTCGAGCTCTGGATAACAGAAGAGCCCTCGACGCTAACCGAGTTATCGTGCCGAGGAGAAGTCTCATCGTGTCGTGGCTACTACGGTGATTGTTGAAGGTCGGAGGAGTAGCTCGCCTTGGCTCGTCGATTGCCTGTCCCGTAAAAACATAGGTCATGAACTGGTATGGAGGGGCTCAACTAGCGGCTAGGGTTTTTCTGTGCTAGCTATTGCTGTTATAGCAGCTTATTTATAAAGGAGGAATAAGGGTGGGTCTGGGTTCAGTCGTTGAGGCTTTGGGCCGGATATTGTAAAGAAAATATTGGAAATATTTTTTTTACAATCCTTTAGTTGTGTCAACATGAAAATACAATCATTAGTTCAAACAAATGAACAACAATTTGAGCCCTTCAAAGTGAAGATTAATTATTTTTATCATGTGAAAAGAGTAATGGTGAAACACAAACTAGTCATCAAAAACTGCCATCAAAAGTATAACATGTGAAGTAGAAAATATTGTTTCTTGCTTGGTAGTTCAGAAACCTCAAGAACAAGGCGGTCAAGAATTATATACAATGGAAGAATCTGATGAATTCACGAAGAAGACTTTTCAGTAAATAGCCCTTAACATAGTACCACGTAACTTGCATATATTGCACATAAAAGAGATTAAAATGACTACTCCACTAGAATGTTTCACACAAGATTAATGATTAAGAGTAAAAAAATAAGCAATAACGGGATATGAAATATAAAACTTGAACAGGTCTGCAAGTAAGCAGCATAGAGGTAAGTCAGAAACTGATGCATTCCTGATATGGAATAAAGATTTATAGGAGTTCAGGAGAATAAATAATTAAATTAGTTTGAGAAAAGTTATCTAGTCAATAAATAATAAAAATAAATAAATAATCTAGAAAAATATATTTAGAATTTAGGACAGGGGGTTTACAAGGTCGGAGACAAAAATTAAACCTGCACCAAATTTCAAGCGACAACGGCATCCTCATCAATGATCAAAAGAGCATCCAGGAGGCCGCTGCCAACTACTACACCATATTATTCACCAAAGACCTCATCGCCAAGGATGCTGATCTCATGTCCAAGATCCCTAGCATGATCACCAACCGAAAGAACAAGCAGCTCCAGGTCCCCCCAACAGCTGAAGAAGTCAAGGCGGCGGTGTGGGCTCTTAACGAACACAACGATCCAGGACCGAACGGTTTCTCTAGGGTATTTTTCCATACATGTTGGGACATCATAGCAGATGACTTCCTAGAAGCTGCCATTGTCTTTTTCAGAGAGCGAGATATCCCAAATCCATCTCTTGTGCTAACCTCATTCTTATTCCCAAGAAAGACAACCCGAAGACCTTCAAGGATTTCTGCCCCATCAGCCTTTGCACCTTCACTAACAAAATTATTTCGAAGATCATTGCTACACACATGTCTACCCTATTACCCAAGATTATATCCGAAGAACAAAGTGGCTTCATCCAAGGTCGCAACATCACAGACAACATCCTTCTGGCACAAGAGATGATTATGTGCATGAAGTTCCCCTCCAGGGGAGCGAATGTGGCCATCAAGCTGGACATGAAGAAAGCATACGACCGCTTGGACTGACAATTCTTGATATGAGTGCTCAAGGCCTTTGGTTTCTCTGAAGCGTGGATAGATGTCCTTTTCAGATCCATCAGCAACTCCTGGTTCTCCACCATCATCAACGGGCAAGTAGCAGGTTCCTTCAAGTCGAGCCGAGGGGTCAGGCAGGGCGACTCTCTTTCCGCCACCATCTTCATCATTACGGCCGAAGCTCTCAGTAGATATCTCAATAGCCTAGCCAATTCCTCCAGATTCTATCATTTCCACACCACCATCGGTTGTCCCTTGATAACACATCTGGCCTATGCAGATGACATTCTCATTTTCTCGGCGGGAGACATCGGGTCAGTAGAAACGGTCCACAAAACACTCGAGAGATACACTAGATGCTCCGGGCAACGTGTGAACCCCAACAAAAGCGTCATCTATACCCATCACAAAGCCAACCGAGAACACTCAGCGACTCTCATGAACCTGACCTCCTTCGCCACAGCCTACCCGCCATTCACCTACCTCGAATGCCCTCTGGTTTACGGGAAGGCTAATTCGGGCATCTATGATGGTCTGGTCAGGAAAGTCAAAAATGAAATTGAGGGATGGCACAACGCTACCCTTTTCTCGGGGGCCAAGATGATCCTGATCAAGCACGTGCTTTCTTCCATTCCAATTTATACCCTAGCGGCGTGCTCCCCCTAAAAAAGGTACTAACATTGCTGGAGTCTCTACTTTCTAACTTCTTTTAGGGTCACAGTGAAGGGAAAGACAAACACCACTGGGCCAGCTGGGACACCATGGCCAAACCTACCAGAGAAGGAGGTCTGGACTTCCACAGATTAGCGCATATTGTTGCTGCTTACTCCATGAAGTTGTGGTGGAAGGTTCGCACGGAGAACTCGATCTGGGCCTGATTCATGAAGGTAAGATACTTTCAACACTCCAACCCAACGATTGTGACTACCAATAGTAGAGCATCTGTGAATTGGCGTCGCATTCTTCTCGGGCGCAACATTACAGAACCTCTCATGGTTAGTGAAGCCAATGGCAACTTGCGGTGGTCCCTGACCGAGGGGGGTAAGTTTACCCTTGCTTCGGCCAGAATTGCGGCTAGAGGCGTAGAAGAGCCTTCCCCTTTTATTGCACCATATTGGCAGTCCTGCATCCCAAACAAATAGTCGATCCTCACTTGGAGAGCTCAGCGTAGAAAGCTACCCATTGACGATGCCCTCATTTCATGCGGATATAGCCTAGCATCGAGATGCCACTGTTGTTCCTCTCCGAAGACGGAAACTGTAGAACACATTCTTCTCTCAGGTGACATCGAATCTCAGATGTGGACCAAGCTCTCGAGAAGATGCCTTCCGAACCAACATGTTGGAGGCTTCAACGATCTCCTCGCCATGTGGAGTCTTTCCCACGGGCACAAGATCGTCGCAGCCGGCAACATTTGGGTGATATGGAAGAACAGGAACAAGTACAGATACGAAGGCCGCCAATTCAGTTCCTCTTAACTTTTCAGAGAGGTTCTCATACAGATTAGTAAAGCCAGCTTTCGCTACTCTCACTCCCCGAGCAGCTTTTGGAGGAAGCTGTTCTAACCGGATGTTTTTCGTCTTTTTATTTTCTGTTAGCGCGAGTCGCGCTCTTTTGTATAGGCTTCGGCATTTTGCGCCTGATACATAATATAGTCTCTCTTCTTATATATATATTTATATATATATATTATATAATATATATATTATATAAAATATATATAATTAAAGAAGAGCACTGTTGCTCTTCTTTCTTTGGCCGAGCTCGAACACTCCTGCGCTCGTAACAGAGACCTCTGTCTCGTAAGAAAAAGGGTATTTTTGGAACCCAAACTTCTACGATTCCACACCAAATATTTTTCTACGCAATCCAAACACAATTCTCCTCCAATCTAGATCAAAATTTTGTTTCAAATCCAATTAGAATTCTAATTTAAAATTGTTTCAAAATCTGGTATATAAATTGGATATATTCCTAACTCTCAAAAATTTCTCAAAAAAAGTCTTCCCGAACCTCTCGAGAATGGCGCACGAGCAACCCTGGTGTAACGCGCCAGTCCCAAAATACTTAGGACTAGGTACGTATCCATGCCAGCTGCATACATACGAAGTATACCCCAATATATGGAAACTCGTATGTATATATAAGCTGTAAAATGTAGTAGAACCATAATAACTAAATCTCATCCACTAGATAAATAAATGATATAAAAGCAACTTTGAATTTGTCATGTATATAATCGTTGGATGAGACAAAGTCCACTACCAACTATCTCAAATAAAATGTACAAGTGATCGATAAAATAATGAGACGAACCAAGCGCAATCGTCTTCGAAAGAATGGAGAAGATCACGGCCTTGGCTAGAACACCTGCAAAATCACAGAAGCGCACCCCTGGAGAGATAACCAGGTCCTCAGAGGGACGTAACAAAATACAATAAATATGCCAAATAAATACTGAATATAAAATATGCCATAATCAAAGAAAGTGACGAGACATAAATAAGGTACTCTAACCATACTAAGGTGAACATGCAATTTTAAGAAACAATCCTTCAACGCATGAGCCCTGGCTGTAAATAGGATCGGCATAGTCCCCATATAGGGCACCAGGGGCCTACGTCCGTAACGTCCGAAGATCGTCAGAGGGCATCATGTGCAAGGGGCTACGTCCATAACGCTCTGGAAAACGTCAGAGGGCACCTGAAGCCTGCGTCTCCGGCGGAGCGCACAGGTAAGCAGGAAAGTGCAAAGAAGCCCATACGTCAGGTATTGTTCTCCCCACCCAATGTACCTGTCAAGTCGCATCCACGACCATGTACCTCTACTAACTGCTAAGTCTCCTAACACGCCTCTATTAGCAGTTAGCCCTAACGCATACGCATGGGGGATCAGCCTACATGCAATACCTCTACATGTTACTCATCTCACACATCCTCGTGGTACAACGGTGTCAAGGTATATGCAATACACTACAACGGTAGTCTCTTAACTCTAAGTCCATATACAATCAAAGGATAATAATAAGAAATGGAAATAATAAACAGTGATATGTAATAAAATGCAACTGAATATAAACAGTATAATGGCATGGTATCTTGCCTGCGGGTGGTGCGAGAAGCAGCAAAATCCAACAATCAGAATCGTCAACACGAAAGTCAAAATCCACAAGAAGCTCCGGATGCTGAAACAAAAATCACGAATGAGTTTGGAATAAAAGATATACCTAGGAAATGCCTGTCCAAAAGTTAAATTCTGGAACATGGGCAAAATCGTAATTTCGGGTCAAAATGATATCCGCCGTTGGATCCACTTTGCATCGAAATACGTGCCAGAACCTACGATCTCTAAAGTCATCAAACTACATGTCTACGGATTTATTTTGATGAGACGAACCCAACTGTATGTCCAATTTTGGATTGCGGTGGGCTGTGCACAAAATCGTCCGTTGAGTGGGATTGTTGGCCCGCCAAAATAGCGTCCCGATCAACGGTCTCAGAATCGGACCAAACTTGGCTCACAGGACCAGAAAAATATTTCGAGTCCAATGGCGCAAGTTTCATCACGATATGATGAGTGTGCACAAATTTGTGACTTAATTTGCAAAGAGTCGATACGAGGTATCTCGACGGATACGCATTGATTTCGACGCGCACATGCAATAAAATCGAGTTTCGTCAGTTTCCACACGTCGACAACATCCATACGCGCCTTTTGATGCATATAGTGCGCGACCACGTCGCCCGGTTTGTCGGGACAGACGCCGTATCGGAGTGTTTCTCTACTTATTGAAAACAGAATTTACAGTTTTTCGGAAAACTTTAACAACGTGTAACTTTCTACATACTAAATGAAAAGTGAATCCAAAAGATGCGTTACAATCTCGGTTAGGTTTTCTTTGACTGCCTTCAATTAGTTTTTACGAAAGCTTAATGGACAGCAAGAAAAGTGGCCGACAAGTTGGCGTTTCAAAACAATTTTTAATATTCAGAAAAGTGGGTTTTTCTCCAACTTTGTCACGATTTTTCGTGCAAGTTGGATGGCCATGTCAAAATCCACCTGGGGCATCTTGAAGAGGGTCAAGTCTACTTTCTAGAACATTTTATGGATCGGAAATCGAAGTTACGAGCAAAAAGTTACATCGTAGGGAAGTAGGGTACCTTGAGTGGGAAAACTGCTTCGTGGGTGACGCGGGGCTGACTTCCGATGCTCCGTTCGTCGCACACAAAGCTCCGTCGCTGGTAAAACGAATTCGTAGGCGAAGAGGGTATGATCAGCCTCAATTTTCGTTTTGGAAGATTAGGATTTTGAGGCTTGTGGAAAAAGTTATATATATAACAAATTCGTTGAAAAACCTAATACTACTACTATTAGTAATGAACAATTAGGCTTTGCCTACGGGTTGGGAGCGGAATAAACGTGCTGTAGCAGCATCAAAAGGGAAGGGGGGGCCGCCCACTTATGTGGGTGGGTGTACTTTATTTATTTTTTTTCTTCTTTTTCTTTTTCTTTTCTTATTCCTTTCTTAAACTTTAATATATATATATATATATATATATATATATATATATATATATATATATATATATATATATATATATATATATATATATATATATATATATTTTATTTTTTTTTTCAGCGCGTGCGGGCTCAGTATAATCGTGTGTCCCACTTTAATATATATATATATATATATATATATATATATATATATATATATATATATACACCCAAAAAAATCTATTTAAATCCCAAATACCATTTAAAAGTCAACTATCCAATTATTTAATATATTTGAGCATATCTACATATATATATAAATCCAATCATTAATAAATCAACTAAAAATAATAATAATATTTAAATAGGTAAACATGTTTATTAAATCTCCACCAATTTGAAATAAAGTTTAATATTATCTAACTATATTTATGATGCATCTAAAATATATTTTTACATATATACACAAATTTGAATTGCCATAAAAGGCAACAATAATAATATCACATTAATATCAAATAATATCAACAATAATAAAATGTCTATTAAATTTTTACAAAATAAATTTAGTAATAATAAAATAATAAAAATTGTTCCAACATGTGAACTTTACCACACACATCCTCATCCGGGTCCAGGAACATGTACAATATTATAAAATATTATTTAATAATAAAATACCATTAATTGTACAAATATTTAAATAATTAGAAATTGTACATAAAATCCTAAAATAGTTTAGGAAATATTTCTAAGTACATAAAATATGTCTACATGGCCACATTTGGTCACACTACCTGCTTACATGGGCTAAAATTGGTTTGGGCCCAATTCGGACTGGTTTCGACAACCCGGATCATCTAAAAATAAATATATAAAGTAATATCTAAATAAAATATTTTAAATGCGTTATTTCACAACTCGGCCTGGTTTTCCTAGTTCGGACTGAACTATGGCTAGGCCTCCCACGACATGGCTAATATACTGGTCAAAGCACACTACTACATCTTTCGTGCCAAAATTCATGGTCGTCTTGTGTTCCAAAATTCAACAATGGCTAAGGTCATTTCTAATGAAATAAATAATAAAAATCATAAATTGCATAAAATAAATTTGAAGTCTATTAAAATAATAAAAATAATTTAAAAATAGGGGTTTTACATCCTACCCAACTTACAAGAATTTCGTCCTCGAAATTTAGGATTAATAGGGTAGATAGGGTTGAGAGATAGGAAGAGTTCGTCAATACCAAAAGGCAATTAAAATTGTGGAAGAGGCGATAAAATGGCGTTCAACACCACCATGCAATAGAAAATTGTGGAGTCGATATATACAAAAATATATCATGGTTATGGATTTGAATAAGGGTTGCTAACGAAGGTGACAAAATTTTGAATATCCAATTTAGAAGAACAGTAAGGAAGTGAGTAGACCAAAAAAAATAGTTAGACATTTAGGAGAGGTGATTCCTTATGGGAGAACTGGATACTAATCGTCTTGGTCGAGGGTTTGATTAAGTGAACGATTAGAATAATTCTCGAGTGCTTAAGAATAATTGGGAGGGCACGATAACAATTCTAGGGTTGAGAAATGAGGAGTAGTTAAAGACGAGGATATAGCCACATGAGTCGGTCGGTGGCTATCTACATATATATATAATTAACCGATTGGGCATCCAAAGATGATACCTTGAGTCTATCTTAGCAAGTACAGTACCTTGTCTTTCCAAAATAAGGAAAAGACAAGAACAACAAAGGTTTCAAAGACGATGTTATATATTGAGTATGAATTGCGGGGTTCATAGGAGGCAAAAATAATTCAAAAGAGAATTGTCAAGGCTGTCGCAGGAGAGACCCTAAGGCAGGTTTAACTATGTCTCTATCCGCATAGAATAAGATATGATAAGCGAACCAAAGTGCAATAGGTTGATCAGACCATCATGCACCGGTTCTGATTAGACAATATGTTAGTGGGTGCACCCAATAAAATATGTCATGATCAAGCTTGATAACGAAATAAGCTTGCAAAACTGAAGCTACATTAGCAGCATGAGATAGTCAAAATATGAGCAAGGGAGGCACTGATGAAGAAATTTTAAATAGTCCAAGATCTTTTAAAATCAAGGCTCGCCCAAAGTTTGGGCCTATACAGTTGTCCCAGTGTTTCTTCATTTATGGCTTGGTAGACTAGATAAGGTAGGGTCCTCTGAATTTATAGTCTAAGTGAACTTACCAATATGGTTCACAAGGAAAAAGGTTTGTTGGGCCGTGAGGTATTCTACCCAACTTACAAGAGTTAAGCTAGTAGTGTGATGGGACTATGCGTTAAAGCAATCAAGATAAAGCAGAATTCTAAGCATTTAAGGAATTAAGTAGAACAAAATCACATATCGGGTCGAAAGAATTGAGTCGAGGTTGAATCTCTATCCGTGGTCACAAAAAAAAATATCGGTATCATGGTAAAGATTATAGTTTGGCCATTTTGATCAGAAGGTTAAATCATGCAAATAGTGTACAAGGAGACGTGTTTTGGTGGAACATGATATATCTACGTGAAGGTGGTGGCTTGTCTAGGCCTTACATATGGAATTTGTTGGAAGAAAAAGTCTAGTGTTGTACTCCAAATATCTAAGTCACGGTAAGGGATGCAAAAAAAGATCTAAAATAGAAAGTGGGAGTTCACGAGATGATAATTAATGCACAAAATAAAGAAGATTAAGTTAAAGCATGAGATAAAATTAATTAAAGAATCCATAAAAATAATTTAGGAACAAAATTCCGAAGAGAAGATAGTCTCCTAGATGAATACAGTTAAGGAACCATTAAATCATTATTCAAATTGCAAGTGGGTTAGAAGTTCGCAATTAAAAGATCTAGAATTGAAGGAAGGTCGAGTAAGCCGAGGTGGAAATACAGTCACATAGCTAGGTAGATGACTAACAACACTTGTGTATATACTACTATCATGGTCATGGGTGACATGGCAATTAGTGTGGAATACTCAGTAGGGTTATCTTGGGGCCTACCAATAAAATTAAACTCAAGTTTCCTCCAAAAAGTTTCAAAAATAAACTTTTTTTTAAAAAATAAACCACCAAAATTTGTATTCACTCCAAGCAGTTCAAATTCATCATAAAAAATTTAAATCACTCTCATAAATCTCAAATCAAAATTTTATCACGTTATACTAACCCTTTCCAAATTAACGTTTAAACTCAACTATTTAACTCAAGAGTTCATAATTTACGAATCCTTAAAATTTCACAATCAATCAAAATTTTAACACTCTAAAATTTTCAAATAACTCATAATAAAACTCTTAACATATTAAATGTAATCTCAAAAATTAAGCTCAATGATCTCATAAATTTTAACTTCTATTCATGCTAAGTTATTCCAACAAAATCACAACTTTTATATGATAAATTTCTTTAATCAATCAAAAATTTTCATCACATCCTTCGAAATTCTCCAAAAATTTAATATTAGCAATCCCACATTAAACTAAATTTTCAAATAATCTTATCAGTCAAATCTCTTTTTTTTAACCAAAAATCTAAATAGATTTGTAAATCCTCAATCATAGGACACAATTTAAAATAAAGAAAAATTCTCAAAATCGTTTTCAATTATTGTAAACCAAAATTTACCATCATTACTTTCACTTATAATTCAAAATTTACTAAACAGGAAAATCGCAAGTCGTACAACTCAATTTAAATAATTCCTACGGCCATTTTTAAAAGATAAGATCATTCTTAAACCAAATTTATAATCGTGCAAAGGTGTATAACCATAATCCAATAAATCATAAACATCAAAACTCGAAAATCAATAAATTTTATGTTTGTTCAAAGATGTATAGCTATAATCCATAATTCATAAATATCACAATTCGAAAAGCAAATCAATTTTTTTTTATACTAGTGCAAAGACGTATAACTATAACCCAATAAATCATAAATATCAATTCTCAAAAGCCAATCAATTTCTTAAATCAATGGTATAAAGATTCTATCTCTCTCTTTTTTCCTTCCTGCAGTATCAATCCTTTGGTGTTTACTATTTAGAAATCTCAAGGTTAAAACTTTCCGTGGTAATATCCTACTTTACCAATTACTAATCATTAAATCACACAAAAGACCTTTTTAACTCAATTAGAGTCTTGAATGTATTCCAATTGCCAATATAACCGTTATAGCCATGTGTTTGACCTATGAGCATATACTAGTGTAGTCATCTTCCTAGTTGACACTAAGCACGAAAATAAGAATCAACGGTAGAAAGGAATCAAGCAAGATGCAGTTCAAGGAGGTCGAACAAGAGTTCGAAATTTGAAGCCAAGGGAAGAGGTCAAACTGTATGGATGAGATTCCTATATTCTAATCCTATGTTGCAGGTTCACATCGGTACAGTAACGTAACCGAAGTGACAAACTCGACCTGCATAGGCCACCACAAAAACATGTAACGCCCCAGTCCCAAAATACTTAGGACTAGGTACGTATCCATGCCAGCTGCATACATACGAAGTATATCCCAATATATGGAAACTCGTATGTATACATAAGCTGTAAAATGTAGTAGAACCATAATAACTAAATCTCATCCACTAGATAAATAAATGATATAAAAGCAACTTTGAATTTGTCATGTATACAATCGTTGGACGGAGACAAAGTCCACTACCAACTATCTCAAATAAAATATACAAGTGATCGATAAAATAATGAGACGAACGAAGCGTAATCGTCCTCGAAAGAATGGAGAAGATCACGGCCTTGGCTAGAACACCTGCAAAATTACAGAAGCGCACCCCTGGAGAGATAACCAGATCCTCAGAGGGACGTAACAAGATACAATAAACATGTCATATAAATACTGAATATAAAATATGCCACAATCAAAGAAAGTGACGAGACATAAATAAGGTACTCTAACCATACTAAGGTGAACATACAATTTTGAAAAACAATCCTTCAACGCATGAGCCCTGGCTGTAAATAGGATCGGCATAGTCCCCATGTAGGGCACCAGGGGCCTACGTCCGTAACGTCCGAAGATCGTCAGAGGGCATCATATGCAAGGGGCTACGTCCATAACGCTCTGGAAAACGTCAGAGGGCACCTGGAGCCTGCGTCTCCGGCGGAGCGCACAGGTAAGCAGGGAAGTACAAAGAAGCCCATACGTCAGGTATTGTTCTCTCCACCCAATGTACCTGTCAAGTCGCATCCACGACCATGTACCTCTACTAACTGCTAAGTCTCCTAACACGTCTCTATTAGCAGTTAGCCCTAACGCATGCGCATGGGGGATCAGCCCACACGCAAGAACCTCTACATGCTACTCATCTCACACATCCTCGTGGTACAACGGTGTCAAGGTATATGCAATACACTACAACGGTAGTCTCTTAACTCTAAGTCCATATGCAATCAAAGGATAATAACAAAGTATATCTAATATCACTGTGCAGACAATAAATCAAGAACTGCAAGAACTGGAAATAATGAACAGTGATATGTAATAAAATGTAACTGAATATAAACAGTATAATGGCAAGATATCTTGCCTGCGGGTGGTGCGAGAAGCAGCAAAATCCAACAATCAGAATCGTCAATACGAAAGTCAAAATCCACAAGAAGCTCCGGATGCTGAAACAAAATTCATGAACGAGTTTGGAATAAAAGATATACCTAGGAAACGCCTGTCCAAAAGTTAAATTCTGGAACAGGGGCAAAATCGTAATTTCGGGTCAAAACGATATCCGCCGTTGGATCTACTTTGCACCGAAATACGCGCCAGAACCTACGATCTCTAAAGTCATCAAACTACATGTCAACGGATTTGTTTTGATAAGACTAACCCAACTGTATGTCCAATTTTGGATTTTCGGTGGGCTGTGCACAAAATCGTCCGTTGAGTGGGATTGTGGGCCCGCCAAAATAGCGTCCCGATCAACGGTCTCAGAATCGGACCAAACTTGGCTCACAGGACCAGAAAAATATTTTGAGTCCAATGGCGCAGGTTTCATCACGATATGATGAGTATGCACAAAGTTGTGACTTAATTTGCAAAGAGTCGATACGGGGTATCTCGACGGATACGCATTGATTTCGATGCGCACATGCAATGAAATCGAGTTCCGTCAGTTCCCACACGTCGACAACATCCATACGCGCCTTTCGATGCGTATAGTGCACGACCACGTCGCCCTATTTGTCGGGACAGACGCCGTATCGGAGTGTTTCTCTACTTATTGAAAACAGAATTTACAGTTTTTCGGAAAACTTTAACAACGTGTAACTTTCTACATACTAGATGAAACGTGAATCCAAAAGATGCGTTACAATCTCGGTTAGGTTGTCTTTGACTGCCTTCAATTAGTTTTTACGAAAGCTTAATGGACAGCAAGAAAAGTGGCCGACAAGTTGGCGTTTCAAAACAATTTTTAATATTCAGAAAAGTGGGTTTTTCTCCAACTTTGTCTCGATTTTTCGAGCAAGTTGGATGGCCATGTCAAAATCCACCTCGGGGAGCTTGAAGAGGGTCAAGTCTACTTTCTAGAACATTTTACGGATCGGAAATCAGAGTTACGAGCAAAAAGTTACATCGTAGGGAAGTAGGGTACCTTGAGTGGGAAAACTGCTTCGTGGGTGACGCGGGGCTGACTTTCGATGCTCCGTTCGTCGCACACAAAGCTCCGTCGCTGGTGAAACGAATTCGTTGGCGAAGAGGGTATGATCAGCCTCAATTTTTGTTTTGGAAGATTAGGATTTTGAGGCTTGTGAAAAAAGTTATATATATAACAAGTTCGTTGAAAAACCTAATACTACTACTATTAGTAATGAACAATTAGGCTTTGCCTACGGGTTGGGAGCGGAATAAACGTGCTGTAGCAGCATCAAAAGGGAAGGGGGGCCCGCCCACTTATGTGGGTGGGTGTACTTTTTTATTTATTTATTTTTCTTCTTTTTCTTTTTCTTTTCTTATTCCTTTCTTAAACTTTAATATATATATATATTTTTTTCTTTTCTTATTCCTTTCTTAAACTTTAATATATATATTTTTCTTCTTTTTCTTTTTCTTTTCTTATTCCTTTCTTAAACTTTAATATATATATTTTCTTCTTAAACTTTAATATATATATATATATATATATATATATATATATATATATATATATATATATATATATATATATAAATGCACAAAACAAATCTATTTAAATCCCAAATACCATTTAAAAGTCAACTATCCAATTATTTAATATATTTGAGCATATCTACATATATATATAAATCCAATCCTTAATAAATCAACTAAAAATAATAATAATATTTAAATAGGTAAACATGTTTATTAAATCTCCACCAATTTGAAATAAAGTTCAATATTATCTAACTATATATATGATGCATCTAAAATATATTTTTACATATATACACAAATTTAAATTGCCATAAAAGGCAACAATAATAATATCACATTAATATCAAATAATATCAACAATAATAAAATGTCTATTAAATTTTCATAAAATAAATTTAGTAATAATAAAATAATAAAAATTGTTCCAACGTGTGAACTTTACCACACCCTCATCCGGGTCCAGGAACATGTATAATATTGTAAAATATTATTTAATAATAAAATACCATTAATTGTACAAATATTTAAATAATTAAAAATTGTACATAAAATCCTAAAATAGTTTAAGAAATATTTCTAAGTACATAAAATATGTCTACATGGCCACATTTGGTCACACTACCTGCTTACATGGGCTAAAATTGGTTCGGGCCCAATTCGGACTGGTTTGGACAACCCGGATCATCTAAAAATCAATATATAAAGTAATATCTAAATAAAATATTTTAAATGCGTTATTTCACAACTCGGCCTGGTTTTCCTAGTTCGGACTGAACTATGGCTAGGCCTCCCACGATATGGCTAATATACTGGTCAAAGCACACTACTACATCTTTCGTGCCAAAATTCATGGTCGCCTTGTGTTCCAAAATTCAACAATGGCTAAGGTCATTTCTAATGAAATAAATAATAAAAATCATAAATTGCATAAAATAAATTTGAAGTCTATTAAAATAATAAAAATAATTTAAAAATAGGGGTTTTACACCTGGGCTTGGGCGAACACTTTTGAACTCATCACGACCGCCGGAGCATCATCGGCGACCACCAACCGCTCGTAGCAGCGGATAAACAGGGTAGTGCTCTGTTATAGCTGACCGCGAGGTGCGTAACTTCAAACCCTTATTTCTTCCTCCACGTTCGATAAAACTTCGATCTATCAACTTGCGTAGAAGGCCAACATGACCATCTTCGAAACCCTACAAGAGGTTTTGGGTATATTGTATTGAACTGTCCTGAAATTTCCATCTAAATTGCCGAAACTTTTACGAAAAAAAATCCTATAAATAACATTTTCTATCATTTTATACCCTAGTTTAGAAGGAAGATTCTGAATCAAATACTTAGAATTCTCGAAAACCAATTTAACACCTCTGTAGACAACCTATACAAGATTGGAACGCCGCTGCTAGTTTTATTTTTTATATATTAAACTGTGATTAAAGCACTTTCAAACTTTTAAGAAAACAAGTTTTTGAACTAATAATTTTTGATAAAAAATTTTGATACGGCATGCGATTCGATAAACCGGGCGACGTGGTCATGCACTATATCATCGAAAGATGCGTATGGATGTTGTCGATGTGTGGGAACTGACGGAACTCGATTTCGTTGCGTGTGCGCGACGAAATCAGTACGTATCTGTCAAGATACCCCCGTATCGACACTTTGCAAACTAGTCCATAACTTTGTGCACGTTCATCGTATCGAGATCAAACTTACGTCAATAGGACCGTATTATTTTTTTGGTCTAGTATGCCAAGTTTGATCCGATTCTAAGAAGGTCGACTGGAACGTCTATTTGGCAGGCCCGCTAACGGATCCAACGGACAAAATTGTGCACGGCCCACCGGAATCTAACTTTGGACCTACGGTTGGGTTCGTCTCCTCAAACCGGATTCATAGACATATATTTTGACGACTTTAGAGACCGTAGCTACAGGCACGTATTTCGGTGCAAAACGGGTCCAACAGCGGATATCATTTTGACCCGAAATTATGATTTTGTCTTTGTTTTAGAATTATAATTTTGGACAGGCATTTCCTAGATATATCTTTTATACCAAACACATTTGTGATGTTTGTTTCAACATTCAGAGCTCTTTGTGGATTTTGACTTTCGTGTTGACATTTCTGACTGTTGGATTTTGTTACATCTCGCACCACCCTCAGGCAAGATACCTTGCCACCTTACTCTGTGATTATTTTACTTTATTTTTTAGTTATTTATTTTCAGTTTCATATATTTGTTCTATATTTTTATATCACTGTGCGTCTAGGTCACACTTTGTTACAAGCGACTATATAAGTCGTTTTATTTACTTTTATATTATTTTCTTGCATTGACTTAGCTTAGTGACCACCCATTTGATGATGGGGTATTGGTATATCTCATACGGCCTTGACACATACTTTACCACATATTGTGAATCATATATAGGACACGTATTCGCGTAGTCGGTCGGCCACCGATACGTATGAGGCGTGTAACGGTTAGGAGTAACTGCCAATAGAATTGCATGCTAGTGGACTTGGCAGTTACTAGAGGTTCATATGAGTCATGGATGTGACTCCACTAGGCATGGGTGGTAGAACAATTCCTTGATGTATGGGCCACATATACATTGCTATTGTACCAGAAGCTCCGCTGGAGACGCATGTTCACCTTACTATTACTGATTTCCTTTGACGTTCATGGAGCATTATGGACACTTTCTTACTGATTTCCTTTGACGTTCACCGAGCGTTATGGACGAAGACGACTGGTTCCCGAAGGAAGGGATGATGCCACTGCTATACAGCCCGAGTGCCCATATATGAAGGATTATTCTTTATTACATATTCACTACAGTACGGTTAGGTACCCTATTGCATGCATCCCTTTATTTTCTATTATACATCACAGTTTATATGGCATGATATTGTGTATCTTGTTACGTTCCTCTGAGGACCTGGTTATCTCTCCATGTGTGTGCTATTGTCATTCACGGGTATTCGAGCCATGGACATGATCATCTCTATTTCTTTAAGGATGATTGCACTTGGATCGTCTTCGCTTCACACGCCAAACTCTTTCTTTTATTATTTATTTTCTCTCTTTTAAATAGTTGGTAGTGGATTTGTCTCCGTTCAACATCTTGTATAAAGATAATTCATGTGGATTATATGATATCATTATTTTTCTTATATTTATGTGGGATTAGTTGTCGTGGTTACTGCATTTTATAGATTATGTATACATACTATGTTTTCATATATTGGAGTATACTTCGTATGTATGCAGCTGGCATGTCTACATACTTAGTCCTAAGTATTTTGGAACTGGGACGTTACATATTTTTGTGGTGGCCCATGCATGTCAAAATAAATTGTTTGGTTACTTTACCGTACTAAGCAAGCCTGCATATAGGATTAGAGTGTTAGATCTCATCTACATACTTGACCTCCTATCTCGATTCCATTTTGAACTCTCACTCGACTCATTGATTGTATCTTGCTTGATCCCTTCTACCGTAAATCTTCTCTCTCATTCGTGCTTAATAGAGATTAAGTAGGTAAGCCATACTAGGTAGAAATGACACATTGTCCTATCACACCTCTAGTTAACTCTTATAAGTTGGATAGAGTGCCTCACGACCTAGTATTCCCTTCGTCCTTATGAATCATTATAGAGAATACTACATAGATTACCTAGACTATAAATCCTTAGAGGACCATACCCTATTTTATCGACCAGAGCCTTAGCCGGGAAAATAGTAGAATAGCTGTATAGGCATAAAACCCCAGACAAGACTTAGAGTTTAAGGAATTAGGACTATTTTGGTTTTCACTCATCATTATCTCGCGTATTTATATTTTGGACTAGCTTGAATAATGTCGCTATTATAGCCTAGTTTTTGCAAGCTTGCTCTTGTATCTAGCTTGATCAAGGACAGTATTTTACTGGAGGCCTTTACTAACATATTGTCTAATCATAACTAGTGCATGATGGTCTGATCAACCTAGTGCACTTTGGTTCTCTCTTCGATTATTTTGCATGGATTGAGATATAGTTAAACTTGTCCTCTAGGATCTCCTCCACAACGGTCTTGACAACTTCCTTTTGAAACTGTTCAATATCCCTTGAAACCCATAATTGCAATTCGATCCCATCTCCCTCGAGCTCTTATTGTTTTTTATCACCTATTTCGAAAAACAAATGCTCGTAGACATGAAGTATTCTTCTATGGCCATAAAGGCTATATATACATAAACATTTCCATCTATTCAAAATTGGAGAACTAACTCCAAACTTGATTCATATCTACCGCATCATAATTTTTTTACGTCGTGTAGTATTCTTTAATAATCAAGAGTCGAGGTACTACATGACGACTTTGAAAAATTTTCTAACCTCATTAATCCTAAAACCTTGTCTTAGTTCTATAGAGTATAGATTGTAAGCCTTCTAAATTTTAGATTTATGAGGACTACCGATTGATTAGGATAAGTTGGTTTACATTAACATGATAGATTAGTACCTCTTGAACTCCCGCTTTCTATCTAGATCATTTGACATCCTCGATCATGACATTATTATTCGGAGTACGAGACCAGTTGTTACCCTCCAAAAAATTCCATATACAAGACCTAGACAAATCCACCTTCATGTAGACATATCATGTTCCACTAAAACACGTCCCTCTTGTACTCTATTTTTATGATACGACTTTTAGGTCAAAAAGGCTAGCTATAACCCCTCCCATAAAATAATTGAACTTTCTGACTTCAATTAGAGATCCAATCTTGACTCAAATCTTTCGAACCAATATATGGTTGTGATCTATTCGAAGCCCACTAAACACATGCCACTAGTTTGCCACTCAATAGAGGCCCCTTGTGATACTTAAACACAAAAGTCACGAAAGGCGCACCTCAAGACTTACGGAACCTTCTTAACCAACTCGATTGAAAAATCGGCCAACCATTTGCGTTAAACCTATTCTAGGTCCACTAACCTAATAGGAATGGTTTAGATAGATTTTTGGAATCTTGTCCAGCTAATATAGATTAAAATCCAAATAAAAAATGGTTCCAACGGAACAAATAAATCATTGGTTTATAAGATTTATTTATACTCGTGTTAATCTGATACCCTATACCGTGACTTTGATAATTGGAACACAACACTAGCCATTTCCTTCTAATAAATTTTACCCTCATGAACTAGATAAGCCATTCTACACACATGACATATGTGTCCCACACAAACCCACCATTTTGTGCTCCATTTCAATTACACCACATGAATGTCACATTTTTTCCTTAGAACAAACCATGGATGCTCATTCTCGTTAAATTTGATTTTAGCCATGCAATTCCGACCCATTACCTCAAAACGACTGGATACCCATGATCCAAGTAAGATTAAAATAACCTTATTATGAAATATGTTGTCAGTTTGGAATTCTACTATAACTACCACCTCCTTTATTTTAGAACTGATTTATGATTCAATATACTTACTCTCTCTCTCTCGTATTCAGCCTCATTATATTTTATTATTTATTATATTAAGTTTTATTTTAATTTTGAGGACGAAATTTTTATAAGTTGGATAGAATGTAAAATTCCTAAATTTTAAGTAATTTTAAGTAATTTTATTTATGTAGGTATTTTGGTACTGTTTAAAATAATAATAATAATAATTGGTATACAATAAGTAAGTAAATATTTTAGTCACATATCTAATATAGACCCCTGAAATATTTTCTTAACATTTTAATTGTGCATTTTATTAGTTATTTATCTTTCATTATTTAGGATAATTTAAGTATACTAGGAATTGTCACGACCCGATCCCAAATTATTGGGTCGAACCGGATCATGCCCAGCCTGCACTGTTGTGGGACGGCGACAGTAAGCTGTTCTATATGTAGGTATTCACAACAATATCTATACATTGTCACAACTTTGAATATACGAAAATTTTAAAAAACTTTTATTCAATAATTGAAAGTACAACTGGAAATGAAAGATCTGAAATAAAGTACTGATTTCAAATCTACAAAACTCCAAAACAATAAAACTAGAAAACTGGAAACGACTAGCTAAGCGGTCGGCTCGTCGGCATCAGGTCCTGCATCCTCCAAGGGGGACTCCGGCAACACCTCATGGTACAAAATGGGTCATAGTAGCTATTGTACAATAGCTCAGCATCCTTAATGTCACCTAATAATGTTGTCTCCAGTCAGGAGGGAGCAAGTACGAATATGTATCTCATATTTCAAGTAATAATGAAAAAGTGCAGGCTAAACAGTTGAAACAATATTTTTCAGTAATTCAACAATTAAAAACAATGTGATTTGAATGTGTAATCGTCCATGACCGGCTTGGGTTATACAATAGCGTCCTAGCGACGCGATACGGCTTATCCCCGTGTGTAAGAGGGGTAAGCTCGCACAATATGCAATATGAGGTGTAATGGCCATGAACGTTACACTATTCCCCCAATCCCCACAATCAATATCAATCAATATTTGAACCCTAGGAGAGGGTTTCGTGTAGCAATGTGATTTAAACATGCAGTTTGACAATTACTAAATAAAATACAAGAAAACATAAACGTAACTTGCCTCTGTTAATTGACTGGATCGGGAATGTTGGTACCGAGGAGGAAGTCAAGTTCGTCTCCGAGATCCTACAGTTAAGAACCTTGGCTTAGAACCATAATGAAACCATTCTAGGTGTGCTAGTTACAATCTCTAGAAGTAGACCCTAGTCAGGTTTTAAGTTATTTAATTAATCTACCGAAAACCTAGCATCGCAATCTACGTTCGTTATCATTTTAATTAAATAAGTCGGTTACTGATTAATTGAAAAAATAGCGATTACCGGTTAATTTGGCAAAACTTTGTATTTTAAATATGTATATAAAACTAGGCTTTTTCTTTTGAAATGAGAAAACATGTGATTTGCTTAAATTACTAGATTATTTATTATGAGAAAACTTTATTAATTTTTTTATAAAAGAAATATATCCATTTTATAATCTACGCGTTTAACGACAAAACAATATTCCAGAAAAATAAGAAAAAGCTATGCTACATAATACAGGGTCACAGAGAAATAAAGGAAAAACTGGGCTTATGCCCTTTACAAATTATTTACATAAATTAATTAATTCCTAAGGCGAGCTCTGAGTGCCGCGAACGGTCCAAACAGTAGGCCGAGGCCCTGCACCACAAATACTAAAAGCAGTACCAGTCCTAAAAGTAAATTATAATGAAATTAAAAAATAAAAGAGTCTCAGACTTGGTCGTGCAATCTCATGTTGCTGGCTTACGCCTCAACGTACAAGAAACCCTGTAGCGTTTGCGTTTTGCTGAGGCTCATTCGACCGATATGGTCGTCGCCTAACGGGGATACAAAACTCACAAAATCCGCATTTAAAGCCGACAAAACTAATTTTGTAAATCGTTTGCAAAGACCAGATACAGGCGTGGAAGATGCTGGCCAGGCGCGGGAGATGCTGGCCGGGCGTGAGAGACGCTGGCCGGGCGCGGCTGGACGGGCGTGGCCTCGGGGGCGCGCGCGGTGGTCGCCGGAGAGGGCTGGACGCGGGTTGGCCTCGGGGCGCGCGCTCGGGAGAAGGCAGGCGGAGGCGCTGGTTGGACGCCAGCGGGAGGTAGGGCCGACGATTGGCGGGTGCTCGGGTGGAGGCGCCGAAGTGGCCGAGCAGGATCTGGTCGGCGGTGGTTCAGCTGAGTGGTGAAAGGTTTGAGGAAGAGTGAGAGGGAGAGGAATGAGAGTGAGGGGAGAATGTAGTGGTGGGAGTGGTGCTGGTGCTTTTAAGGGGAAGAGTGGGAGAGAGGAGTTGTGGTGGAGTGTTTGCAGGAGTGGGAAAAAATGTGTGGAGAGGAGGGAGTTGTGGGAGGAAAGTAGGGGGGTGGCCTGGTCGTGGGGAGACCAGGCCAAGTCATGGGAATATATATATATATATATATATATATATATATATATATATATATATATATATATATATTTGTTCTCTTTTACTAAAGAGAAATACCAGAATACTTATATAATATATTATTTTTTCTTTAAAGCCATTTAAAGGGATTTTAAAAAAGAAGGTGGATTCGGGCTCTGGGTCGAATCCCTGGGCACGGGATCGGGACAGGGTACAAACAAATATCCAGTGATCATTTTAAAAATAACATTTTTTCCAAAACCGACTAAATATAATAATAATAATAATAATAATAATAATAATAATAATAATAATAAGACTAATATAATGCTACAAATCCAACAATTAAAGATTCTTAGAAAGTTTCGGGTTTCACAACCTTCCCTTCTTAGAGAATTTCGTCCTCGAAATTAAAGGCAGGGTTAGGGGTTACCTCAAGTTTCAAACATATACGGATACTGCTCCCGCATCTTGTCTTCTCGCTCCCAGGTAGACTCGCCTGGGGAGTTGTGCCTCCACATAACTCTAACTATTGGCATCACAGAATTCCTGGTTCTCTTTTCTCCTCTATCCAATATTGCCACTGGTTTCTCTGGCACTATAAGGCTGGATCCAATTTCCAGCTCTGAATGGTCCAAGGTGTGGCTCGGGTCTGGAATGTAGCGTCTCAGCTGCGAAACATGGAAGACGTGGATGCCTTCGAGACTTGGGGATAGAGCCACCCGATAAGCCACTTCTCCAATCCTGTTAAGTACTTCAAAAGGACCAATATACCTGGGGCTTAGCTTTCCTGCTCTGCCAAAACGGATGGTTCCTCTGGTAGGGGAGATCTTCACGAACACGCTGTCACCTTCTTCAAACTCTAACGGCCGTCGGCTGCTATCGGCCTAATGCTTCTGTCTGTCCTGGACAATCCTGAGCTTGTTCCTAATCATCTTTACCTTCTCTGCTGCATCGGTCACCATCTCAGGTCCAAGCAATACCCTTTCTCCTACGTCGTCCCAAGCAAGTGGGGTGCGACAATGACGTCCATAAAGTGCCTCGAACGGAGTCATACCGATGCTAGCTTGGTAGCTGTTGTTGTAGGAAAACTCTACCAAGTGCAAATGGTCTTCCCAAGACCCTCCAAATTCTAAGTCGCAAGATCTCAGCATGTCGTCTAGCGTCTGGATTGTTCTCTCAGTTGTCCTTCAGTCTGGGGATGGTAGGCGGTGCTGAACTTCAGTTGTGTTCCCAAACTATCGTGCAAGCTCTTCCAGAAGTGAGAGGTGAATCTGGTATCCCTGTCAGATACGATACTTAACAAAACTCCATGAATCCGGTAGATATGCTGCATGTATAGTGCCGCCAACTTCTCGGTGGATAACCCACCTTAAAGGGAATAAAGTGGGCTGACTTTGTCAGTCGGTCCATGATAACCCAAATGGCATCCTTCCCTCTTTGGGATCGAGGCAGTCCTGACACAAAGTCCTTCGTCAAGTGTTCCCATTTCCACTCCGGGATGTCTAGCGGCTGCAACAGTCCTGCTGGTCTCTGTCTGCTAGCTTTCACTTGTTGACAAATTAAACATCTAGCTATATACCTGGATACGTCCTTCTTCATTCCGTACCACCACACTATAGTACGCATATTCCGATACATTTTGTTTGCTTTTGGATGTATGGAATACTGCGACTGGTGCGCTTCTTGTATCAGCTCGTTCCTCAGTTCGCCAGTTGGTACGCAAAGCCTCGTACCATGCCTCAGTGCTCCGTCGCTGGCGATTGAGAATCCTTCATGTGTTCCTGCCAGTACTTGATCTTTGAGTTTGCAAAGCGTCTCGTCTTAGAATTGTGCCTCCTTAACTCTGTCCATTAGACTTGAACGCACTTGCAACTGCATCATTGATGAATCAGCTCCTGGTACAATGGCTTCTCTTCCCAGTTTCTTCATCTACTCTTCGGGCAGTACAATCTCCAGTCCAAGCTTTTCCATGTCCTCCAGCAAATGACGCTCCTTGGTTAAGAACATTGCCATCGGGTATCGACTAAGTGCATCTGCAACAACATTAGCCTTACCCAGATGATACTTCAGGTTGATGTCAAAATCCTTCATCAGCTCCAGCCATCGTCTCTGTCGCATGTTCAGCTCCTTCTGAGTGAAAACATATGTAAGACTTTTGTGGTCTATAAATATTTCCACTCTCTCTCCATAAAGGTAGTGTTTCCACAACTTTAATGCAAATATAACCGCTGCAAGCTCCAAATCATGCGTGAGATAGTTCTTCTCATGAGTCCGTAATTGCCTAGATGTGTAAGCAATTACTTTCTCGTGCTGTTGAAGAACACAGCCCAATCCCTTACCGGAAGCATCACTGTAAATTGAGAAACCGCCGGTATCTGAGGGTAGCGCAAGTATCGGCGCCGTTGTAAGCCTCTTCTTCAGTTCCTCAAATGCTGACTGGAAAGATTTTGACCAAACAAATTCTTCGTTCTTCCTAGAGAGCTTCGTCATTAGCTCAGCAATCCTGGAGAAATCCTTTACAAACTTTCGGTAGTAGCCAGCCAAACCCAAGAAACTTCTGATTTCTACAATTGAACTTGGTGCAGTCCACTTCTCAATAGCAGTTATCTTCATTGGATCCACCGAAATTCCTTCTCCTGTGATAACATGGCCAAAAAAAATCTACTTTGTCTAAGAAGAATTCACATTTAGATAGCTTACCATAGAGCTTCTCCTTCCTTAAAGTTCCCAGAACTTTCTTTAGGTGCTCTTCATGCTCTTCTTCAGTCTTCGAGTAGATCAGAATGTCATCGATGAAGACAACAACAAACTGATCCAGATGTTCATGGAAGACCTTGTTCATTAGGTTCATGAATACTACAGGGGAATTCGTCAGTACAAACGACATGACCAAAAATTTATACAGTCCATATTTGGTGTTGAACACCGTCTTTGGAATATCCTCCTTCCTGACCTTGATTTGATGATAGCCAGACCTGAGATCAATCTTCGAAAATACCTTAGCCCCACTCAGTTGATCAAATAGGTCGTCGATCCGGGGCAGAGGGTACTGTTCTTGATGGTGATGTTGTTCAACACTCGGTAATCAATGCACATCCGCACGGTTCCATCCTTCTTGGGTACGAACGAAACTGGTGCTCCCCAGGATGAAGCCCCATCTCTGATAAATCCCTGGGCCTTCCGTTCGTCAATCTGGTCCCACATCTCCTTTGTCTCCTTGGGGTTGACTCTGTAGCATCCCCGAGAAATAGAGGAAGAGCCGGGTACTAGGTTGATGGTGAATTCCATACCTCGATCTGGCGACAATCCTGGAAGACTATCTGGAAAGACGTCCATGAATTCTGCTAAGATAGGGTGAGGAGGCCTGGGTTCTTCGGTGATAGAGGAGTAGGTAACACTCTTCATGTCTTCCAGAGCTCGAGAGATTTTAAACTCCGGTTCTTCTGGTGGGCTGAAGATTACACATCCTTTGTGACAATCTATCAGCGCAAACTGCTCACTTAACCAGTCCATCCCTAGGACTACATCATAGTTGGGCAAGGGCATCACAAGTAAGGGTGTTAAGAATTTGTGACCTGAGATAGTTATGGGACAGTTACAAGTCTCGGTAATGGGTATGGGTCCACCACCGGTCATAACTCTACTTATCATCTTGCTAAGTCCCGTATATAGGTGGTGTACAGAAATGAACTCTGATGATATAAAACTGTGTGATGCACCCGAATCAAATAATGCTACAGCAGGATGTGAAAACACATAAATGGAACCTGTGATGACATCAGTGGTGGGTTCCTGCTCCGGTTCTTGCTCGTCTGCTGCTAGAGCAAAAGCTCGCCCGGTCATCTGCTGATGTTGCCCGAACCGTTGTTGCTGAGTGGGTAAAGGAGCTCTTTACTGTGTTTCTTCGGTCCGATTGAATGTTGTGGGGCAGTCCCTCACTTGGTGGGTAGCAGACCCACAAACTAGGCAGTGTTCCAGTTTCTTCTTGCAGATGTTCGCCTGATGTCCTGGCCTCTTGCAGTAGTCACAGACAGGGATCTACTTCTGAGGCATTCTATCACTGGTCCTTGCCTGATGGTGATGCTACTGGTGGTGAGAAGGCCGGTTGTTGTTGTTGTTGGGCCTCTTCTGGTTACCCTGGAAGTTGCTAGTTCCAGGATACTCCCTTTTTGAACGAGAAGGCTGGCTCTTCTCCACGTCCTGAGCTCGTATCAGAATCTTCTTGTATGACTTGGTGCCGCCTGCGATCACAGAGGTACGAATTTCTTTCCTTAGTCCATACCTGAATCTCTCATCACGATCCGCAGGGTCAGCAACCAAGTTCTTGGCAAAGCGGCTAAGTCAGCCGAACTCTGCCGTATAATCTCCAACTGTCATATTTCCTTGCTTCAAGTCCTAGAACTGTATTTCCATCTTCCGCAACTCAGATGTTGGGAAGAACTTCCTGCGGAACAACTTCTTGAAGATGTCCTAATCAAGTTGTTTGTCCAGGAGTCGGGGTTCATTCCGATACCAGGTGCTTGCTATATCTCGCAGCTGGAGTCCTACTGCATCGACATGGAGGTCGTCGGGGAGTCGAGCGACGCTGAGGAGACGCTCCATGCTTTCGAGCCATTCATCGGCATAGATGATTCCCTCAGTTCCCTTGAAGGGTCGAGGGTCCTGCTTCTTAAAGTTCTCGATATTGCCGACCTTCACATAATAATGTCTCTTATCAAATTGAATGGCCTTAGTGATACATAAATTAACCCTTAGATTTATGCTTACCTTAGCAGGCCTTAGGTCCGATTGAGTTGTTCCTCCTCTTTCGAGGGCAGCCATAGCCACGTTGTAGGCATTCTCCATGCCTTCTCTCATGATCGCGGTCTGCTCACGATGGGCTTCAGCTTGGGCTGTGGTCTGTTCACGATGAGCTTCAGCTTGGGATCTCTGGGCCTCCAGTAATCCTCGTAGCAGGCCTACGAGCTCGGTAGGGTCTACTGGTACTGGCGGGGCAACTGGTGTTGGTACTACCGCAGGGGACTGCGGCTCAGTCCGGGGAAGTGCAGGTTCTGCCGTTTGTGCTGTAGTAGCATAAACGGGGCGGGGTGTTGGTGCAGCGTAGGGACGGTCAGTTAACTGTAAGGGAGGAGGGTCCCGACGTGCTTGAGGAGGTGGGGTATGATTGGTAGATGATACCTCATCTTCAGCAGGGCCGGAACGAGTGGTTTTTTCCTTTAGCCATACTCTGGAAGGTTTAGGATGCAATACATAAGAAAGGTATCCTACCAGTCTATAATCAAACAAAAATATTTATATATATATAATTCGGACCTAGGTTGTGACAAATCAATGTTCTAGTGTTCTAATTGTTTCTAGGTATGTTTTTCTAAATTGTTGTTTTGGACCTGCATGGGCCACCACTAAAAACATGTCACGATTTGATCCCAAATTATTGGGTCGAACCGGATCATTTCCAGCCTGTACCGTTGTGAGACGGCGGCAGTAAGCTGTTCTATATGCAGGTATTCACAACAACATCTATACATTTGTCACAACTTTGAATATATAAAAATTTTAAAAAACTTTTATTCAACAATTGAAAGTACAACTGGAAATGAAAAAACTGAAATAAAGAGCTGATTTCAAATCTACAAAACTCCAAAACAATAAAACTAGAAAAAGTGAAAACGACTAGCTAAGCGGTCGGCTCATTGGCCTCAGGTCTTGCGTCCTCCAAGGAGGACTTTGACAACACCAAATGGTACAAAACCGGGTCATAGTAGCTATTGTACAATAGCTCAGCATCCTCAATATCACCTAAAAATGTTGTCTCCAGACAGAAGGGAGCAAGTACGAATATGTATCTCATGTTTTAACTAATAATGGAAAAGTGCAGGCTAAACAGTTGAAACAATATTTTTCAGCAATTTAACAATTAAAAACAATGTGATTTGAATATGTAATCGTCTATGACCGGCTTGGGTTATACAATAGCGTCCTAGCGACATGATACGGCTTATCCCCGTGTGTAAGAGGGGTAAGCTCGCACAATATATAATATAAGGGGTATTGGCCATAAACATTACATTATTCCCCCAATCCCCACAATCAATATCAATCAATATTTGAACCCTATGAGAGGGTTCCGTGTAGCAATGTGGTTTAAACATGCAGTTTGACAATTACTAAATAAAATACAAGAAAACATAAACGTAACTTGCCTCTGTTAATTGACTGGATCGGGAATATTGGTACCGTGGAGGAAGTCAAGTTCATCTCCGAGATACTACAGTTGAGAACCTTAGCTTAGAACCATAATAAAACCATTCTAGGTGTGCTAGTTACAATCTCTAGAAGTAGACCCTAGTCAGGTTTTAAGTTATTTAATTAATCTACCGGAAATCTAGCATCGCAATCTACGTTCGTTATCATTTTAATTAAATAAGTTGGTTACTGATTAATTGGAAAAAATAGCGATTACCGGTTAATTTGGCAAAACTTTTTATTTTAAATATGTATATATAAAACTAGGCTTTTTCTTTTAAAATGAGAAAACATATGATTTGCTTAAATTACTAGATTATTTATTATGCGAAAAATTTATTAATTTTCTTTATAAAATAAATATATCTATTTTATAATCTACGCGTTTAACGGCAAAACAATATTCCAAAAAAATAAGAAAAAGTTATGCTACACAACACAGGATCACAGAGAAATAAAGGAAAAACTGGGCTTATGCCCTTTATAAATTATTTACATAAATTAATTAATTCCTAAGGCGAGCTCTGAGTGTCGCGAACGGTCTAAACAGTAGACCGAGGCCCTGCACCAAAAATACTAAAAGCAGTACCATTCCTAAAAGTAAATTATAATTAAATTAAAAAATAAAAGAGTTTCAGACTTGGTCGTGCAATCTCATGTCGCTGGCTTACACCTCAACGTACAGGAAATCCTGTAGCGTTTGCGTTTCGCCGAGGCTCATTTCGACCAATACGGTCGTCGCCTAACGGGGATACGAAAATCACAAAATCCGCATTTAAAGCCGACAAAACCAATTTTGTAAATCGTTTGCAAAGACCAGATTTGAAAATAGATTTTTATTTATCAATTAATTAATTTTAATTAAATACTTTTATTTTGAAAACCTTTCCGAAAATTTTGGCAGCACCTCCTATGTAACTGGGACAACCCAATCCTGGGAGGATGCCAAACCGCAACACAAATAAATATCCCAAACCAGGAATCACCAACCCAAAAATGAATATCCAACCCAAAATGAACACAGCACAATATATCCAACCATTGAAAAATATGCCGCGACGTAACCGATACTCTACGTATCACCCAAAGCAACAGAATAATCAAAATACCGAATCCCGAAACGGGATCGGGACCGCGTCATCACAGACTATCTACGGGAGGGACACGGGGACACGAAGTTATACCTCAATTGCTCGGCTAGAGCTCTCAGATGTAATTAATAAAGAAATAATCCACACGACAACGGAAAAAGTGCCGGAAAGCGCACGGGAGGTGCGGACAGCGGGTCGGGCCATAAGGAACGCGCTGGACAGTGTCCGAACAGCGGACAGTGCTGGTCGGACGGGCACGAAGTTGTCGGAGTGCTGGGATCCGGCGTACGGGAGGTGGCACGCAGCTAGGGCACGGCGGGGCTCGGCTGGACGGGGTCTGTCCGGCGCGGGAGACGCTAGTCGGGCACGGAAGACGCTGGCCAGGCGCGGAAGACGCTGGCCGAGCTCGGGAGACGCTGGCTAGGCGCAGGAGATGCTGGTCGGGCGCGACTGGACAGGCGCGGCCTCGGGGGCACGCACGGGGGTCGCCGGAGAGGGCTGGGCGCGGGTTGGCCTCGGGGCACGCGCTCGGGTGAAGGCGGGCGGTGGCACTGGTTGGACGCCGGCGGGAGGCAGGGCCGGAGGTTGGCGGGCGCTCGGGTGGAGACGTCGGAGTGGCCGAACAGGATCTGATCGGCGGTGGTTCAGCTGAGTGGAAAAAGGTTTGAGGAAGAGTGAGAGGGAGAGGAATGAGAGTGAGGAGAGAATGTGGTGGTGGGAGTGGTGCTGGTGCTTTTAAGGGGAAGAGTGGGAGAGAGTTGTGGTGGAGTGTTTGCAGGAGTGGGAAAAAATGTGTGGAGAGGAGGGAGTTGTGGAAGGAAAGTAGGGGGTAGCCTAGTCGTGGGGAGACCAGGCCAAGTCGTAGGAAAATATTTTTTTTTTGGGTTCTCTTTTACTAAAGAGAAATACCAAAATACTTATATAATATATTTTTTCTTTAAAGCCATTTAAAGGGATTTTAAAAAAGAAGGTGGATTCGGGCTCGGGGTCGGATCCCTGGGCACGGGATCGGGACAGGGTACAAACAAAGATCCAGTGATCATTTTAAAAATAATATTTTTCCCAAAACCGACTGATATAATAATAATAATAATAATAATAATAATAATAATAATAATAATAATAATACTAATATTACGCTACAAATCCAACAATTAAAGATTCTTAGAAAATTTTGGGTTTCACAGGAATTTTGCTTTATATGAGTATTAAATAATATAGGTAGAGATATTTTCTAGATAAATACCAGACGGGGTAATGAGTTTATATAATATAAATATATTTACAAATGGCTTTAGAAAAAAATAGTTTAATATTTTGATATCCTTATCTCTTTATTAAAATTTTAATTTTATTAAGGATATTTTTTTGTAAGAATATTTTATTTATAAGGGCCTTATAACTTTACCTCGTATATAATATTTGGGATTGAACTATATATATATTTATATATATATATATATATATATATATATATATATATATATATATATATATATATATATATATATATATATATATATATATGACGTCGTCCACAATAAGCTCTAGAGATACGAGAGGTGCTCCGGGCAGAAGATCAACCAGGATAAAAGTATTATCTACACCCACCACAACCTCAAGAGAGAGCAAGTAGCGAGCATCGCATCCAGTACCCTCCATTCCACTACCTGGGGTGTCACTTAGTCTATGGCAGATCTAACGCCGGGATTTTCGAAAACCTGATCACTCGTATCAGAAAGAAGCTCGAGGGCTGGCACAACGCCACGCTCTCCTCCGGAGGCAAGATGATCCTTATCAAACACGTGCTCTCCTCCATTCACATCTACACCCTAGCGGGATGCTCCCCCCAAGAAAGTGCTATCCTACATTAAGAGCATCTCTAGCAACTTTTTTTTGGGGACACAGTGGCGGTCACGACAAGCACCATTGGGCCAGCTGGAATACTATGGCTCGTACCACTGACGAGGGGGGCCTGTGATTCACTAAACTTTCTCACATCAATAATGCCTTCTCCATGAAGTTGTGGTAGACGCGTCGCACGAGTAATAACTTATGGTCTAGGTTCATGAAGGCCAGATACTTTAAACACATCCACCCGTCGAAGGCCATCGCGAACAGCAGATCCTTCGCAGCCTGGCATCGCATTCTCATCGGGAGGTCCCTTACCGAACCAGCGATTCGCCTTAAGGTAGGCCTCGAGGAAGCATCGCCATTCCTGGAGCGCTGGGTCGGCGATAGCTTACTGCCCGACATTTTCGCAGCCCCCAGGAATAGCACTATCAAGGACTTATGGGACCTTCCTAACACCACCTGGAATTGGATCAAAGTCCAGACATGGGCTGGGTCTGAGGCGGTCGATTACTTTTGCCGTAGCAGATTTAAGATCGGACCAGACGCTGATAAGCTCGAGTGGTCGCCAGATGTTAACGGTGCATTCTTGGTTAAGTCGGCCAGAAGAGTGATCTTAGGCAATGCTGCCCTACCTCCTACAGTTACCTCCTTCTGGCAGACCTGTATTCCCAAGAAGTGGTCCTTCCCCATCTGGAGAGCCCTTCTCAACATCCTCCCCACTGATGACACTCTCAATACCATCGATTTTAGCTTTGCTTCTGATAGAACTGGGGATTCCCAGGACCCTTCCTTTGGTGTGCGTATTGATCGATAGAAAGTTAAACAGATCTAATACGTGTTTTAACCCTTCATAAACGAAAACTAGGGTTCATGAATTATACCTGCGGTAAAAATGAGACAAGTAATTCCTGGCAATCTCGAGCGGACGACCCCAAGATCTTCTGTACGTATTCCTTCCTCGAGTTGGACGTCGTATGGGCGACGATCTTCCAACCTTTTCTTCTCCTTGGCAGCCCTCTCTTTCTCTCCTTACATGAATCACAAATTTAGAGAAAGTTTTAGATTTCTGATCAGTAATCTGTCGGCCAGAGAATAGAGGATATATATATAGGCTACAGCAGGGACCATGAGGACAAATTAGGGTTAGGCCTCCTAACCGATCTGGATATCCCGTGTTCAGCCCGAACACACAATCCAGGCCCATTAACAATAGCTCGGTCCACTAATAAGCTATTGTTGCACTACCTCCCTAATCCCAAATTATGTTTGTGGGATCCTTTTATTATATGCTTTTTTAGCTCTCCATATTAAGATATCGTATGTCCGTCGATCAAATTAAGTTACTGACAACTATATTGATTCGACATCTTTTATCCTTAAGTAGTACCGCTCAACTTTATTTGTCATGTCGGATATAATCCACCTGCAGGGTTTACATGACAATCCTTATGAGCTCCTTAAGGGGACATCATCAACCTGATGTATCGGGACATGGATTCATTTATAATCAACAGCCCATCATACATATAATGTTATTATCCAATTCATAGAGGTTGTTGATCCATAATGAAGCTCACTCTTTTATGAGTCAAAGTAATGCACACTGCATATACATGTCCGTTATTATATCTGAATTAAGAGCACAAGCATCCATAATAACAGAGGTATTTGTTCTCTTATGTAGTCAGTACAAAGAGAACAACCTCAAGTGGTCATGTTCAATACACACAAAGTGTACTAGTGTAAACCTATAGTCAAGATAGACTAATACCAGATTATACTACAACATTTCCAATAGATTGTCCAAGTCCATCTAGGTTGTGAACTATTTATATACTCCATAGGGAACTAATAATATGATCTTCTGGGTGACACCACACACCATATTATCTACAATATAGAATATCAGACATTTGTATTAACACTTGCAACAAATACAATATACAAACATTTGTCCATATGATTCTCATTCAAAATTTAAAGAAATAAGGTTACTACAAAAGTGATGCTTTTAGCATATAACCCTAACAGCTTCCGCTTGTACATGCTGTACAGACCGTCAATCGGAAACACTCAACCATATCCACAGTCAAGGGGGCCTATCGATCCAGGTCTGGAGAGCTCTCTCCCAGCATTGCCAATTGCCTCATGGGGGTGACAACTTCCACCACCTCATGGCAACCTGGGCATCGGCATCCCACGACCACCAGATCGCCGCTGCTGCTTCTACGTGGGTTCTCTGGAAAATCGGAACAAAGCTAGATATGCGGACAGCCAGTACAACGCCAACCAACTAATCCGGGAAACCATTCGTCAGTGCTATAAAAGAAGATCCCTCTGTCATCATGGTCAAACGGGATTCTGGAACTCTCTCCTCTCATCGGATTAGCCGTTTTGAGTATTCTCTCCCTAGTTTTGCTCTTCTTTTGTCAGTATACGTGTATAGGTATCGACATTTTGCGTCTCATGGTATACTTGTAAAGGTTCGGCCTTTAGTCCTTCATGAATAAAATAGGGGTTTCCAAATATATATATATATATATATATATATATATATATATAAAATTCACTATATATCTATATATATATATATATATATATATAAAATATATATATATATATATATATATATATATATATATATATATATATATATATATATATATATATATATAATTCACTATATATCTACACACACACACACACACACACACACACACACACACACACACACACACACACACACACATATATATATAATTGAAGAAGAGCACTGTAGCCCTTCTTTCCTTAGCCGAGCCCAAACACTCCTACGCTCGTAACATAGACCTGGGCCTCGTGAGAAGAAGGGAATTTTTTGGAACCCAAACTTCCACGATTCCATACCAACTCTTTTCAAATATTTTTCTTCGCAATCCAAACTCGATTCTCCTCCAATCTAGATCAAATTTTTGTTTCAAATCCTATTAGAATTCCAATTTAAAATTGTTTCAAAATTCGGTATATAAAATAGATACATACCTAACTCTTGAAAATTTATCAGAAAAAAAGTATTCCCGATCCTCTCGAGAATGGCGCGCGAGCAACGACGGGCTTGGGCGAATACCTATGACCTCTGCACGACTGCCGGAGCATCGTCGGCGACCACCAACCGATCACAGTCAGTGGATAAACAGAGCAGTACTCTGTTATAGCTGACCGCGATTTGCGTAACTTCAAATCCTTATTTCTTCCTCCACGTTCGATGAAGCTTCGACCTATCCACTTTCGTAGAAGGCCAACATGACCATCTTTGAAACCCTACAAGAGGTTTTGGGTATATTGTATTAAACTGTCCTAAAATTTCCATCTAAATTCTCGAAAATTTTACGGAAAACAAATCCTATAAATAACAGTTTCTATCGTATTATACCCTAGTTTAGAAGGGAGATTTCGAATCAAATACTTAGAATTCTCGAAAAACCAATTTGACACCTCTGTAGACAACATATACGAAATGGAAACACCACTGCTATTTTTATTTTTCATATATTAAATTGTGATTAAAACAGTATTAAACTTTTAAGAAAAAGTAGTTTTCGAACTACTTATTTTCGATAAAAATTTCGATACGATGTGCATCCCGACAAACCGGACAACATAGTCGTGCAATATATGCATCGAAAGGCGCGTATGGATGTTGTCGACGTGTGGGAACTGACGAAACTCGATTTTATTGCGTGTGCGCGATGAAATCAGTGCGTATCCGTCAAGATACTCTCGTATCAATACTTTGCAAACTAGTCCATAACTTTGTGCATGTTTATCGTATCGAGATGAAACTTACACAAGCAGGACCGTAAAAATTTTTTGGTCCTGTATGCCAAGTTTGGTCCGATTCTGAGAAGGTCGACTGGAACGCCTATTTGGCGTGCCAACGACTCGATCCAACGAGCAAAATTGTGCATGGTCCGTCGAAATCCAATTTTGGACATACGGTTGGGTTCGTTTCCTCATACCGGATCCGTAACATATATTTTGAGAACTTTAGAGACCGGACACGCATTTCGGTGCAAAACGGGTCCAACAACAGACATCATTTTGACCCAAAATTATAATTTTACCTCTGTTCCAGAATTGGAATTTTGGACAGGCGTTTCCTAGACATATCTTTTATACCATATACCAAACACGTTCGTCATGTTTGTTTCAACATTCGGAGCTCTTTGTGGATTTTGACTTTCGTACTGACGTTTCTGACTGTTGGATTTTGCTATATCTCGCACCACCCTCAGGCAAGATACATTGCCACCTTACTCTGTGATTATTTTACTTTATTTTTTAGTTATTTATTTTTAGTTTCATATATTTGTTCTATATTTTTATATCACTATGCGTCTAGGTCACACTTGGGTACAAGCGACTATATCAATTGTTTTATTTGTTTTTATATTATTTTCTTGCATTGACTTAGCTTAGTGACCACGCATTTGATGAAGAAGTATTGGTATATCTCATACGGCCTTGACACATACTTTACCACATATTGTGAGTCACATATAGGACAGGTACTCGTGTAGTCGGCCGGCCACCGATACATATGAGGCGTACGACGGTTAGGAGTAACTACCAATAGAATTGCATGCTAGTGTACTTGGCAGTTACTAGAGGTTCATATGAGTCATGGATGTGACTCCACTAGGCATAGGATGGGAAGAACAGTTCCTTGATATATGGGCCATATATACATTGCTATTGTATCTGAAGCTCCGCTGGAGACACAGGTTCATCTTACTATTATTGATTCCCTCTGATGTTCATGGAGCGTTATGGACGCTTTCTTACTGATTCCCTCTGACGTGTACCGAGCGTTATGGATGGAGATGACTGGTTCCCGAAAGAATGGACGATGCCACTGTTATACAGCTCGAGTGCCCATATGTAAAGGATTGTTCTTTATTGCATATTCACTACAGTACGGTTACGCACCCTATTGCATGCATCCCTTTATTTTTTATTATATATCACAGTTTGTATGGCATAATATTGTGTATCTTGTTATCTCCTTCTGTGGACCTGGTTATCTCTCCAGGTGTGTGCTATTGTCATTCACAGGTATTCGAGCCATGGCCGTGATCATCTCTATTTCTTCGAGGATGATTGTACTTGGATCGTCTTCGCTTCGCTCGTCAAACTCTTTCTTTTGTTATGTATTTTCTCTCTTTAAAATAGTTGGTAGTGGATTTGTCTCTGCTCAACATCTTGTATAAAGACAATTTTTGTGACTTATATGATATCATTATTTTTCTTATATTTCTGTGGATGAGATTAGTTGTCGTGGTTACTGTATTTTACAGCTTATGTATATATACGAGGTTTCTATATATTGGAGTATACTTCGTATGTATGCAGCTGGCATGTCTACGTACTTAGTCCTATGTATTTTGGGATTGAGGCGTTACATACGGCATCACACCTTAGCGAGGAAGATCGGTCCTACGGGACCGGGACGTGACATATTGGTATCAGAGCACGACTTTACGTCCTTAAACTTTCGATTGAATTCTTTAACTCCGATGTTCTGTAAACTCTGATGTTGTTTCCATAAATCGCTATCGTTGGTGCGCTCTCTCTCAAATGTCCCATGGGATGTCCATACAATAAGTCTAAATATTTTAAAGGCATTATGAAGTAAAATTGGTTGAACAAGTTAACTTTAAATAAGCACGGTTGGCTATGATGGGCTGAACATATATACCAAAATTACGTCGACCTTAGAGAAGTCGAGTACAAAATTCGAATCATATCGAAATGTTAATGAGTTTGACTTGATTCATAGAATGCGGGATGACTATCGATAGGGGTGCTATCAGAAGATGTTATCATCAATGTGATATAGATGAGCGTGCTTAGATTTTTGAGGAATGGTTCGAATGGAGATTCGAAGTAATCGAGATTCAGAACTTGTTTCGAGGATTCATCGAATTACTTCATTCCTGAGTGGTGTATCGGATAGCCTCGAAGATGTTGATCGATTGAGGATGCGGGGTGCCAATGAGTCGATCAGCAAGCGTCGCTTGTATACAAAGCCTTAGATGAGTATTATTGAGTAAAATGTAATCTTGAAGTTTAAATAAGTTGCTTCAGACGAACTAGAAATGACGTGCACGGGATTGTGATTGAGCATGTATGAAATGTAAAAATGATTGAGTAGGCAATTTGAATCGAAGAAAAGTTAAGGTGTACAAATGGATGACTCGATCGAGAAAATTGATATAAATCGTATACAAAAAGTTAGCATGATCGGATGATAGCGTGCACAAAAATAATTCGAATATTTGAGAATAACTCTAAGGATTGGAATAGATGTTGCTCGATGACTTAAGATAGTCGGATGAATACACGTGATTTTGGTTGTGAACGAATTGAACATGTAGCCGGTTCGAGGGATAATGATCGAATTTGATCTTGAATATTGAGGAGATTATCCAGTTCGGGCAATAGCATCGGTTGCACGACTTGGAATTCGTTGTAAATTAAGATCGTCAGGTTACGTATATCATCGATGGTATTGAGGCATATCAAAGATCGATATACGATAACTCGGGGGTACTCTGATTTGAGGAATGACGATCGTGTAAAATGTTATTGTTTTGATGAATGCTATACTAGGAATTTTGATTAAAATGAATGCTTGGATGAAAATGATCGTGTCTTGATTTCTTCGATGATAACCACAACATCGATGATTTTGTCTTATGCGAGTGCAATTCCAGCCTCGCACATGCGCCACGTCAGATTTGGGGCAATTGTTTCGCGTGAGCGCTGACATGGTGATTCATGTCGCGGGAATGATCGAACTTGGGAAATCAGGATGTGGCAATTTGGATTGCTTCGAATTGTGGTTTGATGCGAAGGTGAATTCGAGGATTGTTCGAATTGGTGATTGATGATTAAGTAAACTTGAGGAGTGAGTAGTCTAATCTGCGTATCATGAATAAATTAGTCTAGACTCAAAGCAAGAGTTGCGCCCCGATAAGAACGATTATCCTAGGGGAATGCATGGTAATTTTATGTCCCGCGTGGATGATCAGACTTGCGTGAGATTAGACCTTGACATATTGTTGAGCTAGACGACCTTGTGAATGATTACGTGAATTGCGATAAACGACTTTGGAAATATAAAATGAAAATTATGGTTTAGTAACACATCATGTCGCAGCATGTTTGACTCAGGAATGATGGATAGGTGGATTATATCGAACATGTTCAAAAGAGATAGACTACGCGAATGGCTTGTTGGACGAGCGATATTGATATATAGAGGAATTCACTGGGTAAACTTACGATAGGATGGCTTTGCTGAATGACTCGGACCCTTTGGACTAAGAGTTACAAGGGCGAATAGGAGAAATACATGCTCGATGTTTAGAAATCCGAGTGATGCGAGCTTGGGTAGAAAATCCAGTATTATCAACTTTGGTTTGACCCTAGGATTGGGGTCAGTGTTGGTATTATTATTGGAGAACTATGATTACAGTCCTGACATTGACTTTAGCCTTGAGAGATTGCCTAGCGGTTAGGCGAGATGTCCATGTTTGGAGAGATAACATTGGCATGATTGATCTGGAGGATTGATAGGATTGGAAAATGGTATGGATGGATATAATGATTCAACTTGAGGAAAATCCCACTCACGATGCTCGACTAAAATGCATATATTTTAGGGACGCCTGAATATGTGCACGATCTGACTCGAGTAAGAATAACGAATTATCTATCATGAGGCTTGGCTGAAATGCATGTATTTTTGGGATGCCTGGGATATGTGCACGATCCAACCAAATGATACGTTGAATTCAAGTGAGACAACAAGAACGGAAGGGTATCGAGGATTTAGTTATCGTGATTCAAGTAAAAGATTGATAGTAGTGCGATCGTTAGTTTGGAAATGAACTTGAATATTGATTGATGCAAAGTGCGTGCGAGAGTCACTGGATGATGAGTCGAATTATAAGTCAATAAGTGTACTCTGTTAGTTTCGAGGACGAAACTTTTTTGAGTGGTGTATAATGTAATGTCCCGTCTGCTCAGTCAATCGAAAGAATCAAAATGCCAATGGCATTCGGACTTAGCCATGCAACAGCTGCTTGAAGACCTGCTCGGTCGAGGCGACTCCTCGCTCAGGTGGGTGGCTTCGATGAACTTGACTCAGCTTGGCCTTTACACTAATAAAACAAAAGTTTTCAACTGCACAAGTAGGTTTGATAATAAAAGAGACGCATTCCACATAGCTAAGGAAATAATCCCTTAGAACATGGAAAACGTCCTACGGTCGGCTTAGAAATATTGTACGGAGGCTTTCAAAATGACACACGGTCCTTCGTCCCGTGGCTTGGGAGAAGGAAAGTCGGTATTTGCCATAAAGTTATGAATTAGTCTAAGTCATAGACGTTGCCCATATAAATACTTAATAAAGCATGCACGGTCCCATCGTCCAAGGCTTAGCCTAGCCTCTGCTCGTCCCACGAATTTATTTGCGTTGCACGATTCATGGCATAAGTCTAGGCACCCAAAGAACTTGGTTGTTCAAGTCGAACGCGTGCATGGCACGTTTCTATAATAAAAGGCTTGGCATAGCCCTTGCTTGTCCCACTGGTTAAGTTGTTGCACGATTAAGTCAGACAAGAGTTTTGTTGCTATCGAAGTCATAGCAAGCACTGTCCCATGTTTTCTGCGGTTGTCAAGTCGCATAGTCCTACGATCCCAAGGCTCGTCATATAAAGTATGACTTGAGCGATAGTGTCGCTTAGAAAATAAGTTGGTTTAATGCACGATCCATGGTAGGTTCAAGGGTAAGTATGCCACGGTTAAAAAACACATGTTTAGTCCAAGTTAAGCTGGAAGACTACGCAGTAGTCGTTCCTTGGGTTTTAAAAGGATAAAAATTTCACGCGACTAGTTGTCGCCGAGATCGGTCCCGCTACTTGGGAGTCTCGATAGAAAGTTCACGCGACTGGTTGTCACCGAGATCGGTCCCGCTACTTGGGAGTGTCGATAGAAATATGGAAAGCACGGTCATGAATAAGGAAGGACATGGTAAATTGAGTTGAGTCTTGCATGGTCATTGGACAACTTGTCGACAAGGATTTTGTTCCTCAAACGGTACCTGTGGCCACAGGATCGGTCTAGCCTAGGAGGAACATGCCTATGGGACCCTCGGATGGTGTACGACCTGACCCGAGGGGTGCGCCGTAGAGCGGGTAGTACAGGAAATTCGGCGAGATCGTGCCTCGTTGTAAACAAACGTACCATATTATCCAATTGAGGTCCAAGTATAGCTTGTGGTGCTAGTGACCCTTTTATATAGATAAGTCAGAATATGAGCGGCTATCCATGTGTATGCCTTAAGCGAGTCAAGATGTGTGAGCACAATTTTAGTGAGCTAAGAATTATTTGCTTGGTATGCTACACTGTCGATAAGTCTAAGATTTGGCTATAACCAAGGCACATGCTTCGGCATGAGATGTGGGTCGACTAATGAGTTCGTTGGCATAAAGTTGTATGAGTCGGACTTGAGTCTTTTCGAGTTAAGTCGAAAAGGGACGTAAGGTAAGTTTGGTTAAGTCGTGATAAGTTAGGAGGTACGACCACGCTGTCATAGCATGAGTATAGGCAGAAGACTAAGCGCGAGGCACTGCCTCAATCATATTGAAGCACGAATAGAGTTTATGGCACGACCATGTCATTGCGTCCCTAAGTATGGAACGAAAGGCAAGCACGAGTGAATATGTTGATGTTGCAAGCACGAGAATAGTTTAGAGGCAAGGATAAGGAAGTTTTTAGTACGCAAGCACGGTGACGGTCTAGAGACACAAATAGGCCAAGGGTCTCTGTCCTAAAACCGATCCTAAGGTAAGAATAGAAAGACAATCGTAACGGGATTATATTACACAAAGTAAATGAACGTGTTAGTTTTGTATAGATGGGCGAGGAGCTCACTCCACCAGTACAGTTCAGTATTGACACCCATACAGTTTTCATGTGCAGGCATAGGTAGAAGCTCGTAGGCACGGAGCACGACTTGGATGCATCGAGATACGGAGTTCCTTGACATTTCGAGACGTGTGGCCACATGGAGTCAGAACTTATACAGGACATAATGTATGGACATCACCTATCTGAAGCTTCCGCTGGACTACTCAAATTGTATTGAGAGATGAAGAGAGCAGAGTGACTTGTAATTGTGAGAAGAGTGAGCTTTAGTGATTGTAATCTTAGCCTCGTACCACGTTGTAATCTTTGTTTCAATATCAATAAAGAGCAGTTTGAATGACTTGTGTTTTGCTATAAATTTCTGATGCTGTTATTCAATGTTTCTACTTGGGACTTCTGTGCGACGACCATGTCGCAAGCCCCTAAAATTGGCCACTATGGAACTCGCCTTGCACGAGCGCAACCTAGGCTCGTGCGGCATCACGCCTTAACGATGACGATCGGTCCTATGGGACCGGGGCATGATAATCCCTTTAGAGTTTCCACCCTTTTTTTCATTCCAAACTCTTCCAAATTTTTTCCTCTTTCTTTCCTTTGTTGTGCAAAAGCTTGGGGAAGCTCAAGAAGGCTTGGTGGGAGGCTCTAGCAAGGATTGGAGAGCTTTTTCTTCATCCATCTTCCCCAAATTTGGGAGCTTGGTATAGGCTTTATTCTACATAGGTATAACCCACTAAACTTCCATTTTCATGGTTAAAATTCATGCATTCATGTAGGAGACCCTACCCATGACTAATAGGAAGTAAATTGAGGTCATAATGAGCCTTATTATGATGATTGCTTAGAGTTTTATGTCCATTTGAGGAACACTACGAATTATGATCCCTAAGTGTTTGTCACAATGTCTAGATAGTCATTCTTATTCTATTTTTCAGTTTTAAAGCCTATGTATAAAGTGTTTTGTTCAATTGGTAGGTATATATTGATCTTTAAGGTATTAGGTGTATATATGTATGTATATGCCAACCTCTAAATGGATATGTGTGTATGTATATGAGGAATGTTGTCCACAGATTTGTGCATGTATGGTGTGTGGCCAACATTTGAGTATTAGTGAGATTGTGAAGGGGATTCATTCCCTGTGCAGTAGGTATCAGAGGTAGGGACTTAGCCCTGGGTTGGAGGTTCAGAGATGTATGAGAAGTTTTCATTTGTGATTGAGATAGAAATAAGGATTCAAGTGTCAGTGTTCAATTAGAATATGCAAGTATCAGAGAGTATCAGAGTAGGAAGGGCTCGGGCATGGCAATTGGCTGCTAGAGCAGTGTGTGCATGCATCTATGTATGGCTCTAAGTAACTGTTAGTTAGGAAGATAGAGTATCAGAACAGTAGCAAGTAGGACGGGAAGTAACTTCTTGTGCAGGCTTGGGCATTAGGCCACTCGACCATAACCATGTGTGCCCAGGTCACCACAGTGAGGAATAGGATAAGGTTAGCTAATAGGGTGAAGGGAATTACATGTTAAGTATCAGTAATTCGAAAGTGAGGTCAGTGTGTCAGTGTATATGTGGATTTTTGAATGTAATAGTGATATGTATATCAGTTAAGGCTTTATTATATCATGTGTCTTAGACTTTGGGTGTGATGTGTAGTCAGTGGCTCACTATACGAGGGAGCAGGGCATGTATCAAAGAGCAGGGATGCCTTGGTTTGCATTAGCAACAGATAATACAAGAAGCAGCAGCTGTCTTATGAGCATGCTTGACTGTAGCAGGGCATATTGACATCAGCAGCAGAAGGGGATCTCCCTTCCCCCTTTGTATGCTATGGCCATAGGCCATTTGGCTAGTAGAAAGCCAGATTATCTTGGCCATAGGTCATATGGCCATTTTGGGCTTGAGTGTAAGGTGGGAAGGGGAGTTGGTATCAGTTGGGAATTTGGCCAATGAGCATTTAGTGATGTGAGTTAGGATTTTGAGTGTTAGTATCAGATTTTGAGGTCCTAGTGTTCAGGTTTCTGACCTTAGAGTTAGCTCAGTCGGATGGTTGCATCATGCATGTGACAGTTAGGATTTCAGATGTAGGTATCAAGTGTTAGAGAGGGAGAGGAGTGAATAGGTAGGGGTTCATACTCCTTGATGTTTAGGATTGATTGGCCAAAAGTCACTTGGCCATCTCATTTGTGGAGTTGTCACAACCAGCACCCTGTTTAGGGGCACGAAGACGTAGGTACATCCAGCCTATGCCGCAGTGTCGATGGTAGAACATTGTATAGGTCGTCTATACCATCTAACATCTGACAATAATAAATATAAACCTGTCATCTCCGCACGGAGGAATAATATGACATACCAATTGTATAATCTCAATCACAATTCTAAAGAAAGATAGAGTACGATATTTGAAATGAAGAGAAGAGATAACTGAATAAATCGTAAAGTTTTCCACACAAGAGTTTAGAAGTTCAAGACAAATAAGTCGACATCCTGAATATAAATAAGTCTCAACTAACAATCGGAACAATCCCATACAACATAAATAATAATAGTTCTAAACTATAGCTAGGGCACTATCTACTGAATAGGATCCTTCTCAGCCTCCTGTGTGCCACCCTCGTATGCCTCGTAGTGGGTAGGACAGTCATCTAAATCATCTGTAATATTTTTGTCAACGTACCCAGTCAGGATGGAGCAAATACATAAACTAACAACAGTTCCATTTAAATTGACAAAAACTATAAAGCAGTAAAATCGAGAATGCTATATACGATGAAGAAAACAAGTTTGAGACAATATAAACTAGAAAAAAATCTGTGAGAGCATGTAATGGAAGAGAACTACCATATCAAGATAGAGCAATGTAATGGTGAACTGAATGTATAAAACTGTAATAGACCATGTGTTTGGAATACCAATTAGATATGTTATCGGATTGGGAGATTCAATAATTTACATTAAGGAAGGCTAGCTCAACCATACGTGCAATGTATGCTAGCGAGTAGCCAATGATTTACACTACTTGTCGATAGTTCTTGATCATATATCTAACTAGATCCCCCCTCCGCCCGCCCCGACTGATACGATGGATCCAACCATGACATGTTACTAGCCAATGTTATCCAATATATATATCCAATGTTATCCAATACCAACGAGAATAATATTCGATGCCATCACGATGAGTTAAGGTAAAATCTCATGACTAAAGATCCAATGACAATACAATCCACGTACAATCATGTCAAGAATCATAAGTAACATTTCTAAATACCTGAATTATAGTGGTAATCAAAATAATGAAAACTATCAGAGAATATACTCGCATGTCGTCCTAAGCAATAATTGTGAACCAGGGCTCAAAGTGATGCCACAAGACCTATTGATGAGATATATATATATATATGTTAAATGGTGTTTAAATTAGAGTTCAACATGACTATCTAGTGTATAATATGCAATCTAGGTCAATTTAGGTCAAGTTTGACTCACAATTGACTTTTGGTCGACTGGTCAACCACTAGTCAAACCTAGGTTAGGTTAACCACATCAAGTGAATACATATCTATCCATCTCCTATATTACCTATACATGCATGATACAAACTCTATACTTCATTCATGGATTTCTATCACATACATACATATCCCTATAATTCATGGATTACCCTACTTACCTTAGCATTATTCCTTGCTACTCCTTAAGATCCAATTATCTATCCATGGTCGAACATGACTATCCCTAGTCCCTACTTAGATAGCCCTTACTTACCTTAAACACATTGCTTATAGGCATGCATATACATTCCTATTCACTAGATAGATAATACCAACCTACTACCTACCATATACTCTACCTTAGCTAATAGGTAAACCAATATATAGATGTTTACATACATTTGATATAGGTAATATCCTATATTATGTATATAGATATCCTCTCAACCTAACCCACTGTCCAAGGGATATCCCCTGCTACCCCTGCACTCATGCTAAAGTGTTGCAATTGCTACTGAATGTTGCTGCTTGCTGCTGCAATTTCTTGCTTGCTGCTGCTGCATCTGTATCTGCATATTGCTGCGACTGTCTAGGCTAAGTGCTAAGAAAATGCAGTTGCTAATAGACAATTGCCAAGCCCAGGCCTCTAACATTACTCATAGACACAACTCACCCCTTATGATACTCTAACCAAAACCTTATCCTAACGTATCCTAACTAACTTATCCAAACTAACTTACAAACCTCCCTTGCTTGATACTATCATGACACTACTGCCTATCTATAAATAACATTCTGGACTTAGATATGTTATACCAAACTTGACACCAAATCTCACTTCCTTACAAGCCAACTTATACATGACACCTTAGTGTCACATGGATACCTCTCATAGGCTATATTTCTACTGTTACTTCTAACTAAACCCCCAAAATGAGATGTCTCTATGGCCAACACATCAATAGAAGGATTCCCCCCCCCCCCCAGATGCCACGCTGCTACAGTGCAGCCCTGGGCTAACTACTGATGCATGCTACATGGCCAAGGGGCCATCCCTGCTGCAACCACTGCTCTGAACATATATGCCCGAGCCTCCACCTACAACATACTGTTGCTATCTCCCTGCATATACATTACATAGGTGGCTTCCTCCACTCGAACACTACTTCTTAGCCTTTTCACAAACACACTTATCTTCCGATACTCTCCTGATACCAAATTGGCTAACCCACACACTGCTTGAACCCGAGCTCCTCTCACCTCTTCTCTTACTCACTGCTAACACACTAGTCACCTCTAACCTCTACTGAGCACTAACTCACACAAGAATTTAGACACTTTAATACTTTGATACCACACATACTAAATGATACTCTCACGAATTCGTCATTAATACCATGTCCTGCTGCTCGACTGTTCACAGAGCCCAAATTGAACCCCTAAATCTGATACAAGAATTTATTCTATTGGAAATCCTAATTCACTCACTAACACACACTCAAATACATAGATATGGCCTAAACTAACCTCGGATACCAACATTCTCTCTAACCACTGCTCTGTACAGCAGTGGCTAAAGCCACCCTTAAACCTATCAACTGCCCTCTGATACCAGGCCTCCTGACACTCACAGGACACTAGAACACTCTCCACATGCTCTGAATACAACAATAATCTCTTGGCTTACCTGACCCTCACTAACTAAGATAACCCCTCAACTTCATATGAACCTCTGATACATACCAATTGCCTATACTTCCATAAATCATGTCCTAATTCCTGATAACCCAATGTTTATACTCCATGGTCTAGTGTCATGAGCCAAAAGCCATTTGGCCAACACTCTAGGTTGCTCACCCTTCTCTCATATACATGTATACATATCTATCACAAGTCTGAGACTATATCCTGAATGACATCTCTCCTGCAGACCCAAATGTTAGTGAACATAAACATCAACATGGCCCAAAGTATGTACATATAATTCCTATTAGAAAAATCATACACATGTTTACCCCTACTCTCAGAACTGGGATCCTTCATCCCTCATCTCACATTCACACCATCACTCAACTGAACACCACTCCTCTCTCACTTACACTAGCCTAATGGCCAAGTGCCTAAGGCCAAGCCAAAACCCCAAATCTGCCTACTGTAGGACAGAGCTTCCCCCTCGCTTTTTCTGTTCGAGCATAAGGCCAATGGCCTTGCTCTCACTCACTAAAGCAGACCCAAAAGGATACACTCACATGTGACCCATGCTACTGCCCTGGCTCGAACATCAACAAATGCAGTAACTGAACTTTAATTTGGGGGACTTGAGGTTCAGGTACTGACTGAACCTAAGATGGAAATGCCACTACAAATAGGTACCTAAATCCCTAACATGACTGCTACAAGATGGTTCAAAACTGAACATTAATACCATTCCTAACACTCATTGGTATTAACAGTATTCCCCTCTTCTCTCATATATGTTGAACAACTGAACACTAAACCTCTCATATCACTAATATATAGGAATCTTCCAACAACACACACACACACACAATATATATATATATATATATATATATATATATATATATATATATATATTTTATATATATATATATATATATATATATATATATATATATATATATATATATATATATATATATATAATAAAAAAAAATATATATATATATATATAATAAACCCCCACCCCCTTTCCTTCATTCAAGGCGCAAAATGCCGAAGCCTTTACAAGTAAACGCATAAAAGCAAAATACAACAAGGAAGGGGGAAGTTTCTCCTGGCAAAAAGATCAGAAGGACAAAAGATCCAAGAAATCCTGGTGGCCATGGTTGCAATGACGAGAGGTCTTGAGGCTCTGGCGGATGACCTCGCGAGTGAGCTGCTCGACCGAGAATTGGCGTCAACACTCTCAAACACAAGCCCCTACCTAGGCTGGACATGTTGATGTGTACAGGGCAGCACACTAGTTGCCTAGGTGCACATCCTCAAACCCCAATTATCAATGGTCACCATACATTACATCCATGAATATATATAATATATCTAGATATGATATATATATTATATATATATATATATATATATATATATATTAATCGAAACAACAACTTTATTGAATGATAGGCGCAAAATGTCGAAGCCTATACAAGTAAGCGCGCCTTGCACGAAGACCGACCCAAAACAAAGAGATAAAAACGAGGTGTTGCCCACAAAACGGAAACTAGACCGAGCATCAGAAGGTTAGGCGATCGAAGCGAGTTCCCAAGGGAACAGCGCCCCTGCCGCAGTCAGCAGTCCAGGGAGGCCCAAAACTGGTTCAAGTGTGAGTGCAGCACCTCCTTCTTTTGAAGATTTGCCTAACCACCTCTCTGAGCAATTGAGGATGCGGGAACTGACGGCCCTCGAATCTGTATTTGTTTCTATTTTTCCATAATACCTAAAAAGCGGCGGCAGCGACGATCTGATGCCCGTGAGACGTGTTCCAGCTGGCCAGCAGATCGTTGATTCCTCCGTTTGTGGGGACCATCTTGCACCTGTGGTGGAGGTGAGTCCAAATGTGAGAGGCAGACTCCCCAGAAAGCAGAACGTGCTCTACAGATTCTGGATGGTGATTAACACAGCAGTGGCATCTGCACGTCAGACTATATCCGAAGGATTTGACGGCATCATCCGTGGGGAGTTTCCGACACGCGGCACGCCAGAGGAGAATGGACCATTTCGCCGGAATACACGTGTGCCAAAACTTGGCGGAAGGGGATGTCGTGACATGTCTGTCTCTGATGATGTCTCTGGCTGAAGCAAGGGTGAAGGCTCCACCCAGGTTGGGGGACCAACTGAGCACGTCATAAGCGTCATTGATCGACAGATTAGAAGCCCCCAAACACGCCAAAGTTGCCAGGCCGAGCCAATCGCGAACCCTCTCCCAATTCCACCCTGACGCGTCATCATCCCATAAATCATGGATCTTGCAGAGCGGCGGAGTAGTAGCGTTGGGCCTGAGGATATCGTCCCCCAACCAACATTTTTTGCAGGCCTGCGAATGACCATTGCCCAGGGTCGGGCGTAGGTGAGGTTCCGCAAGGGTTCGGCCTCGGAGGATGCGTCGCCATGACACGGAGGATCTGTTGTTGGCATTCGCCTCAGTTAAGTGACAGAATCTGGAGTATCTCGCTCTCATGAACCTGGTCTAGATCGAGTTTTCAGAGCGGATTTTCCATCACAATTTCGCCGAGAGGACGTCGACCATGTCGGCGAGCCTACTGAAACCCAGACCCCCCTCTTCAGTAGGTTTGGCCATGGTAGCCCAGCTGGCCCAGTGATGCTTGTTCTTCCCCTCGAGATGACCCCAAAAGAACTTGGCGAGGATGGATTCAATAGAATGGAGCACTTTGATGGGGGGTGAGCACACCGCTAGGATGTATATGGGATGGAGGATAGAACGTGCTTAATGAGAATCAACTTCCCCTCGGGTGAAAGGGTGGCATTGTGCCAGCCCACAATTTTCTGGCGAATCTTGCCAACCATGTGGTCAAAAATCCCAGAGTTCGCTCTGCCGTACACCAACGGACAGCCTAAGTACAGGAAATGAGGGTAAGCTGTGGAGAAGGAGGTCATGGAGGACAGGGCAGCCGAGTGAGTTCTATCGGCTTTGTGATGAGTGTAGATGACGCTCTTGCTGTTGTTGATTTTCTGCCCAGAGCACCTAGTGTATTTAGCAAGAGTTCTCATAACCACCTCAATGGCTCCAATGGCGCCTGTGGAGAAAATGAGGATGTCATCCGCGTACGCAAGATGAGTTATGAGAGGGCAACCGGTCGTTGTGTGAAAATTTTGGAACCCGGGAGAGCGCGACATGAGTTTGAGGTTTCTGCTCAGGGCTTCAGCCATGATGATGAAAATGGTGGAGAAGAGGGGGTCTCCCTGTCTAACTCCACGAGTAGCTTTGAAGAAACCCTGCGGTTGGTCGTTGATGACAGTGGAAAACCAGGAGTTGTTGATGGATCTAAAGATGATGTCGATAACAGGTTTCGAAAAAACAAAGGCTCTGAACACCCAGATCATGAACTACCAATCAAGGCGGTCGTAAGCTTTTTCTATGTCCAGTTTGATGGCAACGTTCCCCCCCTGGACGGGAATTTCATACACGTGATCATCTCTTGGGCCAGGAGGATATTATCGGTGATATTGCGACCTTTGACGAAGCCGCTTTGTTCTTCGGAGATGATTCTGGGTAGGATGTCCGACATTCTGGTGGCGATGATTTTAGAGATAATTTTGTTGGTGAAAGTGCAGAGGCTAATTGGTCTGAAGTCTTTAAAAGTGTCCGGATTGTCTTTCTTGGGAATGAGGATGATGTGGGCGGAGGATATCGATTTCGGATAAGTTGCTCCTTGAAAAAAAGCGGTTGTGGCATCCCCTAGGTCGGACCGAATGATATCCCAGCAAGTGCGGAAGAACACCCTGTTGAATCCGTCCGGACCCGGGGCGCTGTTAGCATTAATGGACCACACAGCTGTCTTAACCTCGTCGACAGAGGGGGGGAGCGCGGAGGCTTTCGTTGTCCCTGTCACAAATCAGGGAGGGGATCTCGGACAGGAATCCGTCATCTTTAAGCACGGCCTCTTTAGCAAACATGTTGGAGAAATAGTTTGTGGCTGCCGTTTGAATGTTCTCCTGATCGTCCAGAAGCTGGCCATTTTTATCGCGGATGCGATGAATCTTCAGAGAGCTTCTACGTCCTTTGACGCATCTGTGAAAGAAGCCAGAATTTTTGTCCCCTTCCAAGTCCCAGGTTAATCTAGCCTTTTGTCTCCAGAATTCAGACTCAACCCTGATTCTAGAATTGAGGATGGCCTTGGCGAGGTTGAGAGAGGCGCAATTCTCCTGGGAACTGAAGCGAGCGAAATCTGTCTCCGCACGGGTGACATCGTCTTCCGCATCCTTAATGGCTTGAAAAATGTCTCCGAACGCAATTTTGCTCTAGGCCGTAAGGGCTTTTCTAGTAGCTTTAAGCTTGGAAGCAATTCTGACCAGAGGGTCCGGGTGAATGACAGAAGCCCAAGCCTCTTCCACGATGTGCATGAACTGGGGGTGATGTCGCCAGAAGTCAAGGAAGCGGAAGGATTTTTTGATGCGATTATGAGTGATGTTTATCTCGAGAATGAGGGGGGAATGGTCAGATTCAGTGGAGTTCAGGTGCCTCAGATTACTGATCAACCCCAAATCCGACCAACGGTCATTCACCATGGCTCGATCAAGGCGGGAGCACTGCCTACGCGAACCTTCTTGCATGTTGCACCAAGTGAACTGGTTGCCGTGGAAGGTGATGGTGGAAAGGTTGGCGGATAAGGCAAAATTGTTGAAGTCCTCCATGACCGAATGAGGGGGGTCGCGACCACCGGATTTCTCCTCTCTGCAAGAGACTGTGTTAAAATCTCCGATGCAAAGCCAAGGCGTATCATCGTGAGGAAGGGAGGGGCCCGACAGAAGCTCCCAAAGGACTTTACTCTCCGGGATGCTGCAGCTACCATGGATGGCCGAAAGGAGAATGCGAGACTTGAGGATGGGGTGCTCAACCCAACATGAGAGGGCTTGGGGGGAGTCGTTGATAATGCCAAAGCGGAAGTCTGCTGCGAAGAAGATCCAAATGTTGTGACAACCGGAGATCGCGGAAGGGAATCCCAGCTTGAGTTGAATTTTTTTTCATTCTTTTGTGAGGTATTTTGGGTTCGATAATGACAAGTAAATCAATCCTACGCGATTTGGTAAGGCTAATGATCCGATTCAAAGTCTGTTTATTTCCAATACCTCGAACATTCCAAGAAAGAATGTTAGGCATTAAAGGAGGAGGTAGTGGGGATTTGCAGCTTTGCAATGGATCTCGTGGTCATCGCCATACGCTGCCTTTGTTTCTTGGATTTCTTATTTTTCTTGAGAGAGTTATTTTCGGGGCTGGTGCAGACCGGTGTTAGAGTCCTGACTGAACTCGAGTAAACGACTGCGACAGCTGTAGGGGAGATGTCAGAGTCTTCACACTCCGTCAGAGCGCAAAGAGGATTGTCTCGGTCGAGGAAACCCGCTTTCTGAGCCTGCCAAAATCTTCCTGAGAGCGGGGAGGACGGGCGAAGAGGAACGTTGTCTGATCGAAGGTGGGGAGGTGGAGCGACGGAGGACGGAGCCCCGGCTACCGCACCGCTGGAGTACGATCTGAGACCGGCCGAAGACTGTACACCGGGAATCTCTGATCCGGAGGAGGCGGCTTGGGGAGGGGCGGCGGGGGAGAGAGGGGTGATGGTGGGTTCGTAGAGGGGAACTATGTCGGGGCCGGCAGGTGGAGGGGGAGGGGGGTTAGGGAGGCCGCCGGAGGTAGGTGTCTCTGGAGAGCAATCATCCGGATCAAAGTCAAGAGCTTCAAAGGAATTATGGAGAGTAATGGCGAGAGAGGGGGATAATGGGATAGGGAGGCAATCAGGGATCGTCAGCTCGGGATCCGCTGAATCCGAGACTATCGCTCCGCTGGGATTGTGGAGAATGATGGCGAGACAAGGGGGTGGTATGGGGGCAGAGTCGGAGAGGATTTAGGTACTCTGAGCGGTAGAAGGGGGTGGGGGGGATCCGCGGTGTGGGGCAGGATGGGGGTGCAGCGCCGGTATCGCGCGCTTTCCTGGGGACAGGTGTCTTGAGTTCTTGGTGAGCGCGGAAGCAGTGTTGTAGAGAGTGTCCGCACATCTGGCAGTGTTGGCAGAAAATAATGTTGTTGTCGTAAACAAGCGTTTGACTGACTAATTAATCTCCGAGTTCGATCTCTATCACTTTGGGTGGCTCGTTTGTGAGGTCCAGCTCTACACAAATCTTTACGTAGTTACATTTAGAGAGGTTTCTCGTTTCTTCGGCGATGGCCACTAAGACTCCAAAAGAGCTGGCGATCCTCTTTAGGGCTGCAGCAGGAAAGCATACTAGGAGGAGATTGGGGAGGGTAACCCAGGAGGTGATGATGGTCGAATCGATCTTGGGGTTAAAGTTCGATGACCATTTGACAATTTTGGCAAATTGAGTGTTAATTTTGGTCGTGCCTTTCATCCACACTTTGCTGTAGTCCTAGTCGGAGGAAAGATAAAGTAACAGGTGTTTGGGGTCGAGAGGAGCTATCCGGTGTGTTGCCGCGAGTCCCCATCGAGCGATGGCCTCCCGAACGATAGAAATTTTGGGGCATCCGGATCCGAACTTGATAACCAAAGTCCTGATGAAGGGGGAAGAGAGGGAGCGGATCTCCTTGCAAGATAAGGGGACCCGGATAGGGTATCCGTCCGGCGGGGGCGTCAGATTGACGTCAGGTAGGACCACATCCGCGGCCTGGAAAGGGCCAGACCTAACCCGATCGGGTCTCAGGACGTCCGCAAATGAGAGGGAGCTGGGGAGGGTACTGGATGCCGAGGGGTCCAGACCAGAGGGCGATCCGCGTCTCGAGGGGGGGTAGCATCGGCAAGGGCCCGTAGGGAGAGGGGGTCTGCCGTGGAGCTCGGGAGAATATCGTCGGAGGGCGGGGGAAAGGGATGTTCGTCGGCCTGAGAGCCCACACCAGCAACTACCGGGGGAAAGGAGGCTTGCGCCATGGGAGAACCCGAACAGGCAAAGGCCAGAGGGTGGGAAGGAACATCGCCGCCGACAGCCTGGGGAATCGGGGCCTGACCCAGCCGGGGGCTATCCGAGGGGGCATCGCGAGACGCACCCAGGACGGAGACAGGGGAGGGGGAGGAGGCTGAGGTTCCACGACCGGAGGGGGCCAGGGTGGCGGTCGTGGCGGGCTGGCCCAACCGGGAGTGGGCGGAGTTGGGCCACGAGGGAGCGACCGGGGGCGTGGCCGCTACGCCGGGGCCGGGGACAGGGGAGGGGGAGGATGGTCTACCATGACCAGAGAGCGCGACCGAGGAGATCGGGCAGTGAACGGCGGCGGGGGCCGGAATGCGCGGAGGGGAAGGAGCGGGAAGTAGGGAGCATATTCCCACATGGCATAAACACTCTCAAACACAAGCCCCTACCTAGGCTGGACATGTTGATGTGTACAGGGCAGCACACTAGTTGCCTAGGTGCACATCCTCAAACCCCAATTATTAATGGTCACCATACATTACATCCATGTATATATATAATATATCTAGATATAATACTTAGAATACAAAACACACCCTCTCCATAGAGAACCAAGCTATAACAAGAGAATAAAACTGAAAACAAAAAATAAATGGCCATTGAGACATTCTAGCAAACACCTAGGGGTGCAAATTCGTAGCCCTATACCAATAGACACAAAACTCTAACCAACCATCACTATAGGAGTCATTAGGACCTCAATCTAGTTTCTATTGGTCATGGGTAGGGTCTCCTATATGAATACATGAAATTGGACCATCGAAATGCAAGTTTAGAGAGAGATACCTATGTAGGAAGAAGCCCTCACAAATCTCCACGAAATTAGGGAAGATGGATGGAGAAGGAGACTTCAAATCCTTACTAGAGCCTTCTCCTAGCCTCCTTGAGCTTTCCTAAGCCTTTGCCCAACAAATGGAGGAAAGAGAAGAAAATTTGGGGAAGTTTGGAATGGAGGAAAGGATGGAAACCCTAAATTAAGTGTGGCTGCCATTTTGGGGGAAAATGGGGTTAAATAGGCATTAGATTAGCCCTAATCTCTTCATTACACTTAGTATTAAGTAGGTCCCTAAGTGGGCTAAGTGGTTTGGCCCTAATCAAGACTTGTATCTAACTTGGTCATGACTAGAGTCTAATTAGTCAAACTAATTGGTCAAGTCAATCTAAATGGTGTCTACCTTGACTAATGATTAGTTATACTACTAATAAATACAACATCATATTAAAAGAAAAAGAATACACTAATTGTGAAATGACAAAAATACACTTATCCCAGAAAAGGAGTGTATGCGTTCTAGTGTTGTGTTTATCCTTAGAGTTAGTGTCAAGGCAGTTAGTGAGAGTTAGTTAAGGATTCAATTGTATAGGAGAGATCTGTATAAGAAGAGTGAGGTTCAGTCTTGGATTGAACATGGGATGTATAGGCAGGGCAGTGCTTGGTTTGGCCTTGGCTTGCCTTTGGCTGGCCTGTCTTGGTCCTGCAGAGGCTTGACAAGGCCTGGCCTAGCAGCATGTGCTGCCTACACATTAGGCTGGGTTTAGCTTTGGCAGAAATGACATGGGTTTTGCCTTGATTAGCCATTCCATTTGTGAGTTTTTGAGAAGAGGTTTTAGAGTATTAGTAGAGATTAGTTATCTAAGAATAGGTGGCAAGTGTTAGAGAGTTAGTATCTTGGGATGTATTGAGAGTATCAGGTTTTGGGCCTTGGTATCAGTGGGGTTTTGGTTAGGATTGGTTGGTATCAGTAGGATACTATAAGTAGATTGTGGTAACAGTTAGTTGTACCCATTAAAATTGGTTGTATCAGTTATATGGGGGTTAAGGGTTTATGTGAATTGGATATATATCTATATAAGTTCTAAGTATATATATATATATATATATTATATATTTTATATTATATATACATATATATATATATATATATATGTGTGTGTGTGTGTGTGTGTGTGTGTGTGTGTGTGTGTGTGTGGTGTATATATATATATATATATATATATATATATATATATATATATATATATATATATATATGGTAAAAAAAATATATATATATATATATATATATATATATATGGTAGCATATGGGAAGTATGTATCAGTCCATGGCAGCAGGGCTTTGGCTTAGGCCATTGGCCTTGGCTGCATTGGCCTGGCTTTGGCCAACAGAGGTATGTATATATATATATATATATATATATATATATATATATATATATATATATATATATATATATATATATGGGAAGTATGTATCAGTCCATGGCAGCAGGGCTTTGGCTTAGGCCATTGGCCTTGGCTACATTGGGCTGGCTTTGGCCAACAGAGGCAGTGCACAGCTGGTCAGTAGAGTAGGGTACAATCATTGAGGTTAGAGGAGTGAGGGATATGTTATATGTGTGAAGTGTAAGGTGTAGTGTCTAGTGGGTGAAGGTTACCAAGTGCAGACTTTGGCCTTAGGCCTTGGGGTTATCTGGGAACACAAGGTGATAGGTTAGTAGAAATAATAAGCACTAGTGTTCAGTGTATGTATCAATGAAAGGGAAGTCATGTAACAGTAGGGTGTGGCCATGAGGGCAATTGCTATGCTGTGGTTAGGAATTTAGATAAGGAATTTAAATGGGTCTTGAGAGCACCTAGGATGCATGTAGGTAATGGAGAATCACCAATAGATGAATAGATAATGTATATTCTTGCCTATGAGCAATGTGTTTAAGGTAAGGTAAGGGTTATCTAAGTAGGGTATATCAAGAATAGGGTATGGGGTAAAATTAGACTACAGGATATAAATATCATATGTAAGTATATCCTATATACATTATATATATAGGTAATGTAATGTTAGATAGATAGATAATAGCTTGTAGTGGGTTAACCTAACCTAGTTTGATCTTGATATTGACCAAGGTTGACCAGTTGACCAGTTGACCAAAAGTCAACTATGAGTCAAACTTGACCTAGATTAACCTAGATTGTATATCATACACAAGATAGTTATGTTGAACTCTAATTTAAACACCATTTAACCTATATACCTCATATCTAGGTTCGTGTGACATTACTTTGGACCTCGAATCATATTCACCGCTCAGGACGACAGTTGAGTACATTTTCTAATAGTTTTTAGTATTGATATTTCCTATGATGCATGTTTATACTAGTGTTCTATCTTATTCCAACATGATAGTTACACGGATTGGTATTGTATGGATTCCTTGACTTGAGATACGTAGTTGTATGCCTATTGACTCTTTACTGGATTAATGAATTACTGGACTAATGTATCTATACTAGATTATTGAGATACATGTCGAGACCTGGATCCATGTGTACTAGTCGGATGGGAAAATACCTAGGAGACATATGAACATACCCTTTCTACCCCATGGTCTTACTGGAATAATAGCAGCCACACACGGACGTGTATGGTTTACCGGATATCACACTCTAGCCGTTCACATGTCAACTTGGTATTTTAAAACACTAGTTCTAGACTTGTTATCTGTCTACTATTATATTTCACATGTTCTTCTTATACATCTGTTGCTCCATATCCACTATCTCTTCTGTTGTACTTGCCCTTTATAAACTGTTCATCAAGTATTTCATTAATATTTATATTTTCATAGTGCTTGTCAATTAACTGGAACTGTTATTTGAGTTGTACTTCGCTCCAATCCTGACAGGATAATATTTTTTAAATGGTTTAGATGATTGTCCTACCTACTATGAGCAGGGGGCATATGAGAGTTGTATACAGGAGTCTGAGGAGGATCCTGCCCAGTAGAGAGTGCCCTAGAAGTAGTTTAGTGTCCTTAGCATTTCATTTTGTATCGGATTGCTCCGAATGTGGGTTGAGACTTATTGTTATATTCAGGATATGTATTTATTTATGATAGACATCTAGACTCATGTGTTGTGATGACTTTACTATTTATTCAGTTAACCTCTTTTATCTTCATTTCCAATATCGTGCTCTATCTTACTCTAGTCTTGTGATTGAGATTATAAAGTTTATGTTATGATTATTCCTCTGTACGGAGATGACAGGATTATATTTCATATTGTTAGTTGATAGATATTGTAGACAACCTATACAGTGTTCTACCGCTGATATTGTGCCATAGGCTGGACGTACCCACGTCCTCGTGCCCCTAAACAGGATGCGGATCGTGACAGAATGTATATGTTAGCATGCTACGTCTCCCTAGTCCTATGTAGTTTGGGACTGGGGCGTGATAGCTTATTTCAAAGAGCTATGGAAGAAATAAAAGGAAGGGTCTAGACGATGGCAAAGACAAGAGCAAAGACAAGTCTAAGGGTTAGTACAAAGACTCTGGGTGCTACTATTATAGAAAGAAGGACAACACCAAGCGAAATTGTTTTACTTGAAAGAGAGAAAAAAAGGGCAACAAAGGAAGGCAGAGTGAGAACACAACAGTGTCCACCTCAACTCACGGAGACGTTATGATTATTATGGGTGATGAGGTAGTCATGAACCTCGCCTGCGATAACAATTCTTGGCTGGTAGAATCAGAAGATTCAACGCACGTATCTCATAACATGACACTGTTTACTACTTACAGATAGAAAACTGTGGAGTGTTGAAGATGGACAACAAATATGTGTCAAAAGTTGTTGTTATTGGATATGTACACGAGAATAAAGACATTTGTAACTCTTATTCTTAAAGGTGTTCGTCATGTCTCCGATATCCGTTTCAACCTGGTGTCAGTTCGAAGGTTGGATGATGAGGGATTCTCTAATCCCTTTAGAAATTATTAGTGGAAGCTTTCAAAGGGTTCGATGGTTATTGTCAAAGGAAGAAAGAAGTATAGTCCCTACTATATAGAAGGGAGCGCACAACAGGTACAGGACGTAAACACAATCAGTAATATATCTACCAAATTGGAGAGAAAGAAAGGAATGACCTACTGTATTGGCGGCTTTGCCATATCAGTAAGAAAGGAATGACCAACTTGTTGAACATGAAAGTGATTTCGGGGCTCCAGTCTACAAAATTGGAGAGATGCACCAACGGATGGATGAAAAGCAAAATATGATGTCTTTTCAAAGCCGCCCAAATTCAAGAAAGCTAGCGTTGCTTGAGTTAGTTCACTCGAATGTCTGCGGTCCAATGAAGGTAAAAAATGATTGGTGGTGCTTTTTCTTTATAAATTTTATTGATGACTGTTTAAGGAAAGTTTGGTTCTATGTCATAAAGACTAAGGATCCGGTGTTGCCTACTTTCAAATAGTTCCAACCCTCTATTGAATAGGAGACGAGCAAGAAGTTAAAATATATTCGGTCTGACAATAATGACGAATATGTTGGTCACTTTGATTCTTATTATAGAGAGCAAGGGATTCGACACCAGAGATTATGCCAAAGACACCTCAGCTCAACGGTATAGCAGAGCGTATGAATAGGACATCAATGGAGAGAGTATACTATTTCTACGTCAGAAGTAAACTTACCGGATAGATATTGGGGTAATGCTCTCAATGTTGATGCTTATATTATTAATTTATCTTTTAGTGCTCCTTTGCAAAGTGATGTGCCTGATAAAATATGGTACGATAAGGAGTCGTCGTACAGTCACTTTCGAGTATTTGGTTGTAAGGCCTTCGTGTATGTACTAAATGACGAGAGATCCAAACTTGAGCGAAAGACGAGGGAGTTCATCTTTGTCGCTCTGGTCGTAATGAGTTTGGCTATAGACTCTATGACCCAGTGGAAATAAAGTTCTACAAATCAAGGTTGTTGTATTTGTTGAAGATCATACTGTTTGCCATTAAAAAGTAACTGAAGAAACTTTTATATATGATCAAACTAAACAGAGTTACGAGCACATTGTAGGATTTCGATAGAATCCTTGAAGTACACTTTTGTTTTTATCTGGGAACCATGGCGATGGAGAGTTGATTCTTTACTTCGTTGATGATCTGACGAGGATCTTGAGCTCTCTGAAAGTCTGAGTTGCTCTGGAAAAGTGATGAGTCGAAGCTGTTGAATAGCTTAGAAGATTTTATGAAGTAATGTCGAAGAAATTGAATGAAGAAATGATCCTTCTATTTATAGGCAACGGAATGATCCATTTATGCGTGCATATATGATGCACGTATGGAGTTATTTATGTAGGAACGCTACGCACATGATGTCGTTGGGCACAGTAGTGCTACGCCAAAAAGCTTGAACTAAATCTATTTGCAACTGTACTGCTTGGCTATGGAGGATCTGACACGTGACAGTTGTTAAGATTTGGAAGTTGCTGAGATCTTGGGAGGTTAGCATCCGTTCGTGAATAGAACTGAGTCAATGACACGTGGCGCGTGCTCATTGCTCAAAGAATCTTTGATCTGTTGCAGGATGATTTTGTTGGATGTGCCTAGGGTCTGGCGCATGAGGAGACTTTGACATATGACTTTTGTGGTCAAATGGCAAATCTGGGCACATGGCTGTAGAGGCGCATGCTAGGTTCGGGCGCATGGTCGCGGAGGTGCATGCTAATGCTTGGTCGGCCACATGGCAGAGCACATCTGTAACTGACAAAATAAGTAATGATGATGCTGACATTGGCGTCTCTTCATTTTCTGTAAAAGTTGCCAACTGTTCAGTCTTCGAAATATGTGTTGACGACTGTCGTCACTTAGCATTAAATGTGTCACGATTCGCACCCGGTATAAGGACACGAATGTGTAACACGCCCAGCCTATATCGCAGAATTGGCGGTAGAACGCTATCTAGATCTACAATATAACAATAATATAATAACCTGTCATTGCAGCTCATCTCCGAACGGAGGATAACAATGATATATAAACCTCAATCACAAGTCTAATAGGAAGAATATATGGCATGATAAAAGATAGAGATAAAGAGACAACTCAGAGTGCAAAGTAATCTAGTACATATCCAGAGTGAACCATAATATAGTTATACAAGTCTGAAATAATAAATATGCATACTGAATAAGCTGAAGACAGAGTCCAGTCAAATCCTAGTCTAACTGAGTAACTGCTAGTTCCTCCTCAGTTGGAACTGACCCCTGCTGGACTAGGGTCTCATTGTCTATGCACACTACGTCATGAGGACCATAGTAGGTGGTACACTCGTCCTCACCATCTTCTAAAAAATCCAATCAAGATGGAATGAGCACATCTCCAGCAACAGTTCCTAATAAATGACAAGTGGTATGAAACGGTAAATTGAGAAAATTTATAAGAGCAAATAGAATGTACATGAAAGTAGCGTGACAAGGGTAAAGCAGTAAATTAGAGCAAGAGTAAGATAAACTGATCATGTCATGTACAAAAGTCAAGAATCAACTATCTATGTGAGTGAATATTAGCTTTGACATGTGGCCGGCTTGGGAACTTGCACAAGGTCTACTGTCCTGATTAATCATACGTGAAGTGTATGATTAACACTCACAATAATCTACACATGCACAAGGAGGGTAATGACCACACATCTAGACTAATATTCTTCCGCCCCCGACTGCTAGAGTGGATCCATCCATGAAATGTTACGACACGAGATTCTAAGAGAAGGTAGCAAGTCTTCTCGATAATTGGTGTCCATATATTGCACAAGAACTACAACGATACTTGCACAAGATACACCAAGGTAAACAAGAAATAACATCTCATGACAGAATCCATAAATACCAATCCGTGTGACCAATGTGTCAAGAAATAAGTACATATACACTAAGTACATGAAATATAGTAAATATCATAAATGAGAAATTATCAGAGAATATACTCACCTGCAAACTGATGTGAAGTATCAACGACGTTCAATACGGTGCCTCGAAGACCTAAATATGGAATGTTGTATCAATATCAAGTTTGAAATTGAAAACTAGTCATACTAGTTCAATTCTAGGTCAAATGGTCAATTCTAGGTCAAATGGTCAAACCTAGTCAACAATAGCTATCAACTAGTCAATATTAGTCAAATCTAACTAGCCTAGCTATCTAGTAATAATATCTTAAATGTAGGATACTAAGATACCCTATATGCCATCTATCCTATATGTTACCCAATACCCCAATTTTCTATATGTTTCATACCCTCACTCAACAAATATTTAACCAAGGCATCAATGGAATACATTTTCCCTTTACACAATATGCACACTAGTGGCTAATATCTATCTATATATATTTATATATAGATATAACACTGATTCTTAAAGAGGTTGTATATTTATATACATATAGGTAATATGGGTCATTCTCACACTTCTCTACTACACACCCTATTGTTCAATCATTTGCAAAAGATACATATAGGATACTATACTATAATATATATATATATATATATATATATATATATATATATATATATATATATATGAAAAAAAAATTATATATATGGACACATTACCCACCTATTACTAAAACCTTTCCCTAAATCCTAACTGCCTACATTCCCTTCCTTACGCTTCACTCCCAAGTTCAGTCAAAAATAAGTTGGACTTCACATATCCTTGCCCTTTCCAAATCCTATTGAACTTCAAAGCATCTCCCCTTCTTCTGACCTTTGTTCAGTTTTCTCAAATTGAACTCAAATCCCTCTTCTGTTTGAACTAACTCTCCTATCCTCTCCCTCTAACTGGCTAAATCTGAACCCTAATGTTCTGTGCACTCACTAGTAAACAGATCACTGTTGCTACCTTCCTTTACCTAGTAGTAAAAGAACAGGCCCCATTTAGTCATGTGGACTGAACCCCACATTTATATTCCACATTTGACTCTAATACTTGTACCAGTATAATGATACAACGTCCCTCATGATCGCTTGCTCTCTATTCGAGCCCCTAAATCTCTGAGCAACCTCATCTATTTAGCAATGGCAAAGAAAGCCTTGTTGCTAATCCCTTACCCCCATTTTAGTTCAGTCCCCAAGCCCTCCTATCCTCTATTGGCAGTTCCTTATATCTTCTTCACTATTCTACTGTTCATGCCCTGCTTCCCGACCCTCTTCACATCATTAGCAACCACATTTAATTCCTACTGATATAAGTATCAGTTAGATATGGATACATTACATACCCAGTTCACTCTTTAGAGTTAAACAAAGCTCAGTCTAATATTCGACTGAACCCCCATTCCTTGTTTGCCTACTTACCTCTCCAAGTTCTGGTACCAAAACCCAAACCCCTTGGTCTCTTGCTTACCTTAACTTAATGGTATGAAAAAGTGCAATCAGAAAAGAAAGGAAGTAAGAAGAAATCAAGATCCACATGTCTGATCGACGTAGGGAAAGAGTTTCCCTCAAACCCCAGGCTCCTTAGAGGGCTGTAGTTGAGTTGTCATGTCCATCTGGACCTGAACCTTACTTGAATTTCTGATACCAAGTTGTTCAGTCCCATATTCTACTGTAATCTAAACTTCCTTTCCCAACTGAACCAGTTACTTCCTATAACTGATATACTATCCCTAACACCTAACAGAACACATGTTAACATCTATTTGCATGTAGCTCATTAGTAGGATACGCACATCAGTTATAACAATGCATTTATGTAAGGCACAGACATGTATTAGTAGGATAAATACATCAATGACTACCCTTCAGTTCAAGACTAGGCTTTGCCTCCATTTAATCCTGTCCAACAGGTAGCTCTCTTTTATTTCCTGACCACACTAAAACTGAACATCCAACCTTCTTTAACTCCTAAAGGTGACAGTATACCTATATATGTTATATGGTAATATGTAACTAAGTATATTATATACATCATATATAGAGTAAACTACAATCTCAGTTGGAGAATAAAATATAACACAGGTATATGCTAAAAATCCAATTAGACCCACACACCCACCTATATTTTAGCCTATGGGACATTTCAATAAACACTTGGTGTGTCACCCTCGGATTTCTTCCAAGAGTGGCACAAAATCTATCCAAACTTTCAAATGAGAACTCAATAGAGCCTCAAAACTATTCCTAAGGGTTGTCCTTATACATGGGTGAGCTCCTATGGGTGGGTCCATTACCAAAATTTGAATCAAAATGACAAGGTTAGAGAGTGTTATACCTATTGGAAGTGGTTTTCCAATAAACAATCCAATGGATACGAATCTGACACGAAATTTCTTAGCAAATGGACTATCCTCCTTGCTTCTAGCTCCAAACTCCTTGTAGACACCTCCTTCTTGAGAGAATGTGAGAAATGGTGGAGGAAAGAGTGGGATTGAGAGAGAAATCAATGGTGGAAGGGCTCCTAATGGAAAGAGCTCTAAATTTGGAAAATGGTGGCTTGTAATAAAATGAAGTAGATAGGACAGGACCCCTATATGGCCGACCATGCACTCCTAGGTTAGGAATTGTTCACAATGTCTAATTAGCCCTCTAATGGTTGCCCTTGGCTAATTAAATGTAATGTAAAGGTTTGGGGTCCTTTTGGACAAAAACCTAATCTCTAAATGAACTAATTGGTCATGAATAGTTAGTCTAATTGTACTATCCTAATGAGTTGGTTTATGGGCCATGCCTTGCTAATGATTGGGCTCTGGATTAGTGTCTAAGCTAACCGGGCCACTAACACAAGTCAAAAATTAGACTATTCTCTAACCCAACCAACTAATCCCAAATAATTTAATAGATATATATAATATTCCTAAATAAATATGAACAATATATAATAATTTATAAAATGAAATTTACCTTTATTTGGAAAATTGGTAGTGACAAAATGCTTGATGGGTGACGAGTTTAGGTGGCGCATCAGGCATGAAGCGTATGGAGCTGAGGGGCTCATCAGCTGCGAGGCACAACTATTTTTTAGCATTTTAGAGGCCAAATTTAATGAACTTTACTTAGCTGAAACTGAGATGGAAGATTCATCGCCATTAATGCTAGGTTCATCACATTAACTTCGGGGAAAGTTGCCACTTGGCGCATGGACTTTGGTTGCCCTGGCCTATAAGTAGCAGTGGTGAGAGAGAGTTTGTCCTCATTTTATCCAACTTCTCAGCGAAGATGAACTCGACCGATCCTTCTCCTTGGCGAGATATTGCACCGCGGGATGTGGATCTCCTCGTTCAAAGAAACTTTGATTTGGATGACGAACCCCTTCAAAAGACTAAGATGCATCGAGTTAGCTTGTGCCTATGCACCTTGCTGGAAGTATTCTTCTACGAGATGACGTCGAGTGCCTGTTGCATGCAAAGTTTGGGGTCGTCCTACTCCAACTTTCGTTATGCTGGAAGATCCACCGGGTTTGGATTGATTGCCAATCCATGTTCTGCTCAATAACTGCTTCATTATCAGATGCACTTGTACGTTGACGAGGAAGTGACTCACTCGTTGACCAGGAAATGATTCGCTTTGATGAGAAAGAGATGCACCTATGCTGAGACGTTAGAGTGATGCGCCTAGCCGTAGAGTTTATACTAGGATTTTGTAGTAGACTTGTAATGAAAAATCTACGTCATAAATTTTCATACAAATAAAAATCTTCTCTTCATGTGCTTTTTATCTGTACTGTCTTCGAATGATGGGCTAACATCGGCACATTATGTTATGGCGCATATAAACTTTGGCCTCCTTATGCGCCTGAAATTCTATGCTTCTACACATACCATGACCAAAACTCACGATTTTGAGATACCTTTTATGGCCAAAGAATTGCATGAGTTAGAGTCATCATGCTTTGAGCTATTTCTAAAGGATACAACAGAGATTCTAGTTATGAAGGAGCCATTACATGAAGATGCTTCCAACCTTGATCATTAGCTTGTCGATGGTGGTCAGGGCGACCCTCGGGAGGATTAGGCATACCGAGCAGGCAGTTCCTGAAGAAATGAGGTTGTCGGTATACAATCAGACTAGAGGTTCTACTGGAAAGGAGTACGAGAGAGCGTCAACCATCCACGAGGTACTCGCCAAATGAGTATGTGTTATTAATTGATAGGGAAGAGCCGAAAGCTTCACCGAGGTAATGGAAGACGAATATAGACAGGAGTAGATACAGGCCATGCAGGAGAAGATGAGTTCTTTACAAGAGAAACACCACTTATGAATTGGTAAAGTTTTTGAAGGATAAGAAGACTTTGAAGAACCGATGAGTATTCAGAGTGAAGCACACATAAGATGTTATTCGACCTCGATACAAAGCAAGGATGATAGTTAAGGCTTCAATCAGTAGAAGATGTAGATTTCGATGAGATCATCTCATCGATCTTTAAGTTGTTATCTATTCGAGTGGTGCTAATGTTAGCAGCCAGTTTTAACGTAGAGGTTGAGCAAATGGACGTAAAGACGATATTCCTCCATGGTGATTTAGAGGAACAATTATAAATGGAGAAGACACAGGATTTTGTGAGCCGGACAAGGAAATTTAGTTTACCGGATGATGAAGTATTTGTATGGTATGAAGCAGGCTTTGAGGTAGTGTTACAGAAAGTTCGAGTCATTTAATGGACAGCATGGTAATGCTGGGACAACATCTGACCATTGAATATTATGAAGTATTTTGTTTAGGATGATTTTGTTATTTTGTTGCTCTATGTGGATGGTATACTATTGGTGGATTAAAATGCCACCAGAATAGCAGAGTTGAAGAGTCAATTGGGCACAGTCATCTGTATGAAGGATTTAGGTGCAATGAAGACTATTCATGGGATGGAGATAAGTCAAGAGAGAGATTCCAAATTACTTTATTTGTCCCAAAATAATTATAATTTTTGAGTACTTAACATTTCAGATGGACAAATCAAAGAAAGTTAACAACCCCCTTACAGCTTACTTTAAGCTCATTGTAGACCAGTATCCATCTATCGATGATAAAAAGGAAGATATGGAGCAGGTTGCATATACTTCAGCTGTGGAAAGTCTCATTTATGTTATGGTATATACAAGGCCAGATATTGCTCACGCAGTTGGCATAGTTAGCAGGTATCTTTCAAATCCAGTGAGGGTACATTGGAGTGTGATCAAGTGATTTTTTTTATATCTTCAGGGTATTGCTGATTAAAAGCTTTCATTCGGGAGTGACAAGCCAAAGCTAGTTGGATACACCTACGTTGATATGGCTGAAGATGTGGATACCAGGAGACTGACTTCAGGCTATGTTATGATGTTTGCTAGCGGGGCAGTTTTGTGGAAGTCGTAGTTACAGAAGTGTGTTGCCTTGTCTATGACTGGGGTAGAGTTCATTGCAGTGACGGATGCAACACTTAACAAAGTTCACATAGAGGATAATAGAGCGAATATGCTCACAAAGGTGTTACCAAGAAATTTTTTTGAGTATTTCGGAGGATCGTCGAAATGATGAGCTCCTCCACCTATTTGGGAAGGGGTAGTTTATTAGTGTTGGATGGGGGGTCCCAACCTATGTGGAGAAAACCTAGAGTGTGACATCTCCATCCATGTTTCAGAGAAGTTCGGGGAGTCAGAGATGACGAAGAGGCGATGAAAGACAAAAGTTTTTTTAGCAGAACTCAGTATAGTACAGGTATATCAGTTGTATATCTCTGGTGTACCATCGCTGAAGCTTTTTCAGATCTATTTGTTGTTTCACATTCGTCGACTTAGTATACCGGAGGTATGTAGTGCCCTGCTCCGCTCAATTCAACAGGATGAATCATTGGCAAAATATTGTACAAACTTGGCTATGTAGCGGCATGTTCGGAGTTCTGTTCGGTTAAGGCAATTCTCGTTCAGATGGGTGGCTTTGATGAAGTCGTCTTTGTCTTACCTTTACACTTCATAAAATGATGTCACGTGCTTATTGATATGATGTAACTTGTTGCGTGCTAATAAAAGAGTTGAACCGATATAGCTAAGAGAATAATTCCATCTTATAATCAATTTATATAGAACATGGAAACGTTAAATTGCTGCTAAATAGTTTATCAAATCGAGTTTTCAAATTGGCACTTGACCTATCGATTTCATAACTTGCGTAAGGTAGAACTTACTTTACATTTTGCCACTTGGCACCGATATGTTAGTCGCACTGTCTAGCACTTACTTTTACATAATTGTAACTAAGTCAGACTGCAGCTGATAACGATTGTGTATACCTTGTTATATCCTCTGGCTACGTTTTTGTAAAGTCAGATCTCAATAACATTTTGACTGAGCGTTTGGGACGCCTTACTGCTTTATCTTACATGTTCTCTATTTACTGTTTCTTGTTTGAATGATTGAGACAATAAATGTTGAGTAACCCTAGTGAGACTTCCATGTAGTATGAGCCCCTTGTCTTTTAGACAGCATTAATCATATTATACGTTATTTATCTACCCGTAATACGTAGCTGGCTGAGTCATTCCTTCGCTCTTCGGTATTCTGGTTCTAGGGCTTGACAAGGTTTTAGTGGTGGCTCATGCAGGTCTGATTTCAGACTTGTGGGGTGATTTAATTTATAGGATGTCTCAATCACACATGTTTTCCTTTGATCTCATGATTCATTACTCTCGACTCGAGCTTGACATTCTGGTATCCTTTGACTTCATTGATCTTTCATGTCCGATCGTTTGATTGTTCTCTTGTCCCTTTTCTTAGGGGCACCTCGTTCGCATCTGTCAGAGCTGGAAAGCAACAACAAGGGCAACATGAACAACATGACCATACTGGTCAGCAACAAAGGCCAGTATTGCCTCAAGAGAGCGTCCAAGAAGAGGTGATAGTAGAACCAACAGCTGGACCGCAGTATCCGGAGGTTCCAACACCACCAACAGTTCCGTCTACCCCTATGGCAGTAGACACACCAGCCCTTTTGGAAATCATAAGAGGGATGATGGCTACTCAGCAACATCAGATGTTGGCTCAGCAACACATGCACACTCAGCTACAAGAGCAGAATGTATTACTCAACCAAGGATTGCAAACGGCCTTGGAAAGAGGGGTGAGGACCGATTCAGGAGCATCAACCAGATTTTGCAAGTACAACCCCCGTCGTTTCGAAGGCACGGAAGATGCTATTTCATCAGATGCATGGCTTAAAGATATTGAGGCTATTCTGACGGTGGATAAGGTACCGACGGAAGAACGTGTGGATCAAGTGAAGTTGTTACTTCAGGACCTCGCACGTGATTGGTGGGAATCAGAAGAAGTGGGCATCAGACGTCCTATAGCTTAGGATAATTTTACTGCGAGGTTTAAGATGAAGTACTATGGAGTTGTGGCACAGTTTGAGCTACAACAGAAGTTTATCAACCTCAAGCAGGCTGGTAAGACAGTGGATGCTTATGCAGCAGAGTTCTGCAGACTGAGTAGGTTTGTCCCGGAGATGGTAGCAACGGAGAGCTAGAGGGCTATGAGATTTCAGCAAGGGTTCCATCTTGAACTCTTGCAATTGATAGAGGGGCACAACTACCAGACCTTTGATGAGGTATTGACGGCAACCCGAAGGCATGAGATCACCATCCAGAGGATCACGGCAAGGACTGGAGGTCATAAGAGATCTCACAATCAGATTGAAGGAGGAGGGGGAGTATCACCCCGAATAACAACACCATCCCCTGGCATTCGCATTCATGATGTGGCGATGCGAGGGCCAGTTCCATCAACAAGATAGCAGCAGCAGCAGCAGAGGAAGAACCAGCAACCCCCAGTGGGCTGCACCTATTGTGGAATGGCAGGGCACACTAGAGGCATGTCGGGCATTGAACGGACAGTGTTTGGTATGTGAAAGTCCAGATCATCGGGTTTCCACTTGTCCCATGAATTTGAGGTTAGGAGGACCAGTGCAACAAATTCCTGCACTGCCAGCACCAGGGGACAGGCCAGTATCAAGGACCAGCGGAAGAAGTGAGGCCGTTGGCACAACGCCCGTTCATATCATAGGCTCAGATGTTTTGGCAGCAGGGACCGCCGATGCAGCAGCAACAACAAAGACCACCCTAGCATCACCAAGGCAGGGGCCAGCAGCAACATCAGGCTAGGCCATAGCATGGGAACCAACAAGGATGTAGCTCCCCTTCTCGTAAATCTTACAATAATCTATTTTTTTACTTATTTTAATTAAATGGTAATTTTTAATTTTTTATAAATAATTTATTATCATGTATATATATATATATATATATATATATATATATATATATATATATATATATATATATATATATATATATATATATATATATATATATATATATACTAATTGTGCATGTATTTATATATAAATATATACTACATTGATAAGTAAATGAGAGTACATATATTTAAGTATGTGTATATACATAGATATTGTGTATGAGTATATATATATATATATAATATATATATATAATTGTGTGCCTGTGTATATATATAAATATATATACATATATGAATATGTATTCGTGTGCGTATAAGATATATATATAAGTTGTAATTATATATATAAGTATTTGTGTGTACGTATATAGATACGTGAAACGTATATATATATATAAATGTATATATGTATACCTATATTTGTGTGTATAAATGTATATAGGAGAAATGAAATGGAAAAAGAAATAAGAAGAAGTATGAGAGAGAGAGAGAGAGAGCAGCCCAGCCCACTTGGGCCGGCCAAATCCCTCAGACCCGAACAGCCCACACATGGAAATCCCAACTGAGCCAGAACCGACCCCCCCTTTGCTCGATCGGCAATAGATCAGTATATATATAGCTTGAGAACCACGCGAAACCCTAACGCTCGACACAAACCAGCGCCGACCTCTTCCCTATCCCTGGTGCGGCCGCCCAACAGCCCTGGACCATAGCGCACGGCCGCGCGGGTCACCGGAGCGCGCGGACAGCACGCACGCGCGTGAAACAGCGCGGCGACAGCAGCAACGAACCAGCACAGAGGCCACTTCGCGCCGCTTTTTCTTCCGTGTTTCTCAACGAAACTCCGAGATACGAACTCTGGTATGAACCCCTCATAATCCTCTTTAGATCCCAGTACGCAACTTCGATAATCGTAGGAAAACCCGTCCGCAATATCGACACGAAGTCGAGCGAAAACGGTACAAAACAGGACATTAGCACAGTCCAGACACTCATCTTGGAAGGCGATTTCCCGCCAATCCATAGACCGAATTTGAAAACCATTTGAACAGACTTTTAGACAACCTAACCGACATTAAAATCCTATTTTTATATTATTTTGATGAGCAGTAGATGCTAAGATAAATCTAGTTGAAAATCATGAAAAAACCTGTTTTCAAAATATCGAAAACGCTCCATACGACGTGCGTCACGCCAATCCAGACGACGTGGTTGCGTACCGAAAGGATCAAAAGCTGCGTAACGGCTTTGTGGTCGTGTGGGCTTTGATGGAATTCAAATTGGTCGTGTGTGCGCGACGAATTTGATGCGTATCCGTCGAAATTCACCGTATCGTGCACGTTGTAAATTCTCCAATTACTTTGTACACGCTCGTCAGATCGAGATGAAACTTGTGCCAACAGAACTGTATCATTTTTCTGATCCTGTATGCCAAGTTTGGTACGATTCTGAGACCGATGATAAAATTACCGTTTTGCGGGCCCCACGGTCCCACTCAACGGGCAATTTTGTGCACGGCCCGCCGGAATCCAACTTTGGACGTACGGTTGGGTTCGTATCAATAAATTAGATCCGTAGACATGTAGTTTGACGACTTTAGAGACCGTTGACTCTGGCACGCTTTTCGGTGCAAAACGGGTCCAACGACGGACATCGTTTTTGCCCGAAATTACTGTTTTGCCCCTGTGTCGAGAATTGGACTTAAGGACAGGCAATCCTAGCTACTTTGACTATTCTAAGAACGTTGGTAATGTTTATTTTAGCATCCGAAGACTTCTACATGTGTTGACTGATTGTGGCTCATTGAGTGGTATGGTACTATTGGTTTCTCCAGCTAAGGACCTCAGGCAAGTGCACTTTCTGATTGCTTTTCGATTCATAGTAGTCTTTTCATCTTATGTCTATACATATATCTTGCTGCTTGTTGACACGCTCGTCACACGGAGTAGTCGGGAGGGGAAATATCTTAGTACACATGTGGACTACCCAGAACTATCCCAATATGTCTAATCTTGAGTGCTAGCCGCTGCGCACGACATGTGCAGTGTGCCTTATTTACCCCTAGCTGTCCACATGTTGAAACGGATATTTCACACCACCTAGATAGATGTCTTTTATTAGTTTTTTCTTGTTTACTTCTCTATCGTGCTACGTCATCAGTTTCTTACTAGCTTTCATATTCCATATGCTATTTTCATGTCTTGTTAATTCTATTGTGTTTTGCTTTACCGTCGGTTTGTGTACTTGTTCCAATCCTGACTGGATAACCAACATTTTTCAGGTTTAGCCGCTATCACTCTTAACACTGGGGAAGACTTGGGTATGCTGAAGACAACCTAGAAATAGATAGCAATGTATCATTTTCATTAATTGTAAAACTTTGTATTTTCTTTTAATTATAAATGTTGTAACTGTTGTAATAATTTAGAAATGTGAATGAGCAGCAAATGTTGTATTTCTTGAGCATTTATTTCTTGCGGGCTTGACAGCGTTCTACCGCCGACTCTGCGGCGTAGGCTGGTTTGGACACGTCTCGTATCTAGAAAAGCGGGTACGGGTCGTGACAAATTTTTATGGTGGCCCATGCAGGTCAGTTTTTACAAAAGATTACGAACTCGCGGTAGTACCATATTAGTCGTACTGCTGCGAGCCTGCGCCCAGGAAATGCTCATTCACAAACTAGGATTAAAATGATTTAAGATAATGACTAGGACTAGGAGTCCCTTGTACAAATTGACTGTCGGCTAGTTAAGGTTGTTAGCTAGGCCATGCTATTTAGGAATTATTGAATTCAGATGACTTGCCAAATCTCTATAGAAACACTATTACCCTTGATATGACGACATGCTCCAACGTGGGTATAGTACTCACTTGGCTAGTTAGATTTTCCCTAGAATTAAGGCTATGATCTTGATAACATGTTCAGTCTTCTTTTGCTCTATGTAGATATGATTTTTATCATCAGTTAGAATTGCATGTTTTAAATTCTATTTTGCTGTAGGTAACTGGTTTATAATTTCTGATTCTGCTATTCATATACAAGCCTCAAGGTAGAATTGGTTCAGGGTTTTCCCTTCAACTATTTGAAATATATATGAGATAAATGTTAGGATGTTCTTATTTTCCTTATCTTAGTTATTTCCTCCCTGATCAATATATTACTTTAAGGATTGAGACTTGTAGATAGATATTTACACTTTCTATCATAGTCAACTAGTTTGAAACTCTGGCAACTCCTTGAAGTCCTTAGGAATATAGTTAGAGTAATTTAACGACTGCGATGGTTAGACAGCAGCGCACTGTCGGCAATTATTTGAAATTGGAGAATGTGGGTTCATTGCGGCCAGCAGCGCACTGGCGAGGCACAACCCACGGAATTGAAATCATCTCGAAGAATCATAATCTATGGAACATTGCTAAAACTATGTCTCCGTTGACCTCTTTAGATCTTAGATACCCTTGTGTCAATATAGAGTAGAGTACCTGATAGCTTATCATATCTGAATCACGGAACCAAGGGTTTACCACAGTCAGAGTATATGGGCGGGGCATAATCCTCGGTAAAATAATTTTTGACGTGATTACAAGTTTAGGATACTATAGAAGATAGAGACTACCCTGGATGACCCTAAGACCCAAAGTCAAAACTAGTGAGAGTTATGCCAGTTGAATAGCGTGTCTCCCAACCTGGTCTTCCGTGGTCCTTGTGATCCATTGACGAGGTAATTGGCTGACACTAACAGGTTTACTTAGAATATAGAATTTAAAGTTCCATAACCCATTAATCGACCAAGGCCTTATGAATAGAGGATAGTCGGATGACTGTATAGGCAAGAACACCAGGTAAGGATTTGACTTTCTCAAAACCCGAACCAATTGTGCCCATTTCAAAAAAAAATCTCACATATTTATATTTTGACTCTCTTGACCAATGCTGCTATTACAGCCTAGTTTTTACAAGCTTACTCTTTTATCGAGCTTGATTCAAGACATGTTTATTGGGGACGCCCGCTAACATATTGTCTAATCAGAATCATTGTATTACGGTCTGATCAACCATGATACAATTGGTTCGCTCTTCATCTAATCACCCTACGTGGATTGAGGTGTAACTGTCTCTAGGATCGTATCCGCGACTGCTTTGACAAATCCTCTTGAATTATGCATTCGCCTTTGAATCACGTAACCCACTATTGAACTCCTTATTGGTTTTTGTCTTTTACTGATTTGGAAAGACAAAAGCTCGTAATTGGTAGATAGATACAGAGTATTCCCATGGCTATGATAGTTGTATATGCAAGTGTAGCTACCATCGGCCAGCCCTGTGACAGGAACCTTGCCACCATATCCTAGCCTCTAAGGTGGGTAGACTCTAAGCCTTCTAAAATTTTGGTATATACGAGGATTACCGATTGATTAGAATAATTTTCCACTAGGATGATAATTAGAGCCCCATGGACTCCCACTTTTCATTTAGATCATTTTGTGTCCCCGGCCGTGTCATTAATATTCGGAGCACGAGGCCAGCTGTTACCTTCCAACAAATTTCATATGCAAGATCTAGACGAGTCCACCTTCATCTAGGTATATCATGTCCTACCCAAACCTGTTCCCTTGTACTCTATTTTTGTGCTACAACTTTCAGGTTAGAAGGACGAGCTATAACCCGTACCACAATGCCGGTATACTTTCCGACTCCCATTAGAGCCTCAACCTTGACTCGATTCTTTCGACCCAATATATGGTTGTGATCAACTCGAAGCCCACTACACTCCTGCCACTAAGGTACCACCCAATTGAGGCCTCATGTGCTACTTAAACACAAAAGTCACCGAGAGCGCATTTTGGGCTTTAGGGACCTAGCTAAACAACCTGACGGGAAACTAGCTCAACCCTTGGATAGAAACCTAATCTAGGATACCCTAATCTAGTAGGAAGAGTTTCATCATTGAGATCTTGACCAATCCATATAGATTGAAATCCAAAGGTTCATCTAACCAACGAGTGATATCCCTTGCTCGTGTGTTTAAATAACCATGGAAAGATCACACTCTTGATTTCTCAAATTTCATTCTATTAGGGAACCTTGTTTAGAATTTTGAGAATGGAACTCTTGTATTACACGGACTACAAGCCCCTCTAGGAATCGAAGAGTTCTTCGATTTAGCAGGTGACTGGACTAGAGTAGCTCATCTAGCAAATGAGTCGATACGGTTCATAAACTCTCTTTCTGATCCGTATCATTGAATACTCTATCATTCCTGAAACTTCATATTGCTCCCGGTTATTCTTCTTATCATCCTGCCCTTCCTCGTGCAGAACGATAAATGGTCAGACTTATCAGAATTTATCAGTACTTATAGCTACTTGTGTAAACTTGCTTGTTAAAATTTTGGGTTGCTTGATAGGTAGGAGAGGATTATAGATACCACGTGCAGTAGATATCTGTTGCTAGGATTGTTAGCAACCAGTTAGAAGATTTTAAGATCTTAGTTTTTAGTAGTAGCGTGACCAAAGGTGGGTAGAAATCCTTGATGATTCCTAGTTACAGAATGGCTAGGAGGAGGTATAAATATTCCTGAGAAATTAAAATTCAAGGATATTGTGGTAATAGTGGAACTATTCTTTTATTTTTATTTTGAATTTTATACATGGGTATAAGTTAGAATTTCGAGGACGAAATTATTTTTAAGGTGGGTAGATTTGTAGCTCCCCTTCCCGAAAATCTTGCAATAATCTATTTTTTTACTTATTTTAATTAAATGGTAATTTTTAATTTTTTATAAATAATTTATTATCATACTTAGTTGTTATATTAAATCGTGATAATGTGGTTTTTATTTTATGCGTATATAAATTATATATTTATGTATGTGCATGTATATATATATAAATATATATATACTAATTGTGCATGTATTTATATATAAATATATACTACATTGATAAGTAAATGAGAGTACATATATTTAAGTATGTGTATATACATAGATATTGTGTATGAGTATATATATATATAAAATATATATATAATTGTGTGCATGTGTATATATATATAAATATATATACATATATGAATATGTATTCGTGTGCGTATAAGATATATATAAGTTGTAATTATATATATAAGTATTTGTGTGTACGTATATAGATACATGAAACGTATATATATATAAATGTATATATATATACCTATATTCGTGTGTATAAATGTATATAGGAGAAATGAAATGGAAAAAGAAATAAGAAGAAGTATGAGAGAGAGAGAGCAGCCCAGCCCACTTGGGCCGGCCAAATCCCTCAGACCCGAACATCCCACACATGGAAATCCCAACTGAGCCAGAACCGACCCCCCCTTTGCTCGATCGGCAATAGATCAGTATATATATAGCTCGAGAACCACGCGAAACCCTAACGCTCGACACGAACCAGCGTCGACCTCTCCCCTATCCCTGGCGCGGCCGCCCGACAGCCATGGACCGCCGCGCACGGCCACGCGGGTCGCCGGAGCGCGCGGACAGCACGCACGCGCGTGAAACAGCGCGACGACAGCAGCAATGAACCAGCGCAGAGGCTACTTCGTGCCGTTTTTTCTTCCGCATTTCTCAACGAAACTTCGAGATACGAACTCTGGTATGAACCCCTCATAATCCTCTTTAGATCCCAGTATGCAACTTCGATAATCATAGAAAAACCCGTCCGCAATATCGACACGAAGTCGAGCAAAAACGGTACAAAACAGGACATTAGCACAGTCCAGACACTCATCTTGGAAGGCGATTTCTCGCCAATCCATAGATCGAATTTGAAAACCATCCGAACAGACTTCTGGACAACCTAACCGACATTAAAACCCTATTTTTATATTATTTTGATGAGCAATAGATGCTAAGATAAATCGAGTTGAAAATCATGAAAAAAACCTGTTTTCAAAATATCGAAAACGCTCCACACGACGTGGGTCACGCCAATCCGGACGACGTGGTCGCGTACCGAAAGGATCGAAAGCTGCGTAACGGCTTTGTGGTCGTGTGGGCTTTGACGGAATTCAAATTGGTCGTGTGTGCGCGACGAATTTGATACGTATCCGTCGAAATTCACCGTATCGTGTACATTGCAAATTCTCTAATTACTTTGTGCATGCTCGTCAGATTGAGACGAAACTTGCGCCAACAGAACCGTATCATTTTTTTGGTCCTGTATGCCAAGTTTGGTCCGATTCTGAGATCGATGATAAAATTACCGTTTTGCGGGCCCCACGGTCCCATCCAACGGGCGATTTTGTGCACGGCCCGCCGGAATCCAACTTTGGACGTACAGTTGGGTTCGTATCGGAAAACTGGATCCGTAGACATAGTTTGACGACTTTAGAGACCGTTGACTCTGGCACACTTTTCGGTACAAAACGGGTCCAACGACGGACATCGTTTTTGCCCGAAATTACTGTTTTGCCCCTGTGTCCAGAATTGGACTTAAGGACAGGCAATCTTAGCTAATTTGACTATTCTGAGAACGTTGGTAATATTTATTTCAGCATCCGGAGACTTCTACATGTGTTGACTGATAGTGGCTCATTGAGTGGTATGGTACTATTGGTTTCTCCAGCTAAGGACCTCAGGCAAGTGCACTTTCTGATTGCTTTTCGATTCATAGTAGTCTTTTCTTCTCATGTCTATACATATATCTTGCTGCTTGTTGACACGCTCGTCACACGGAGTATTCGGGAGGGGAAATATCTTAGTACACATGTGGACTACCCAGAACTATCCCAATATGTCTAATCTTGAGTGCTAGCCGCTGCGTACGACACGTGCAGTGTGCCTTTTTTACCCCCTAGCCGTCCACATGTTGAAACGGATATTTCACACCACCTAGATAGATGTCTTTTATTAGTTTTTCCTTGTTTACTTCTCTATCGTGCTACGTCATCAGTTTCTTACTAACTTTCATATTCCATATGCTATTTTCATGTCTTGTTAATTCTATTATGTTTTGCATTGCCGTCGGTTTGTGTACTTGTTCCAATCCTGACTGGATAACCAACATTTTTCAGGTTTAGCCGCTATCACTCTTAACACTAGGGAAGACTTGGGTATGCTGAAGACAACCTAGAAATAGATAGCAATGTATCATTTTCATTAATTATAAAACTTTGTATTTTCCTTTAATTATAAATGTTGTAACTGTTGTAATAATTTAGAAATGTGAATGAGCAGCAAATGTTGTATTTCTTGAGCATTTAATTCTTGCGGGCTTGACAGCGTTCTACCGCCGACTCTGCGGCGTAGGCTGGCTTGGACACGTCTCGTATCTGGAAAAACGGGTACGGGTCGTGACAAAGGAGGACGAGGGCAGGCATTCAATCTATCTTTGGAAGAGGCATTAGCATCGGGAGATGTTGTGGCAGGTAACATTTTCGTCGCCTCATATCCCGCAGTAGCATTGTTTGATTCGGGAGCATCACACTCATTATATCTGCACAATTTGCGACACGACTAGGAATGAAATTCGAGGCATTGCCAGGGAGGTTGAATATACTTACTGGTAGTGGGCTCGTAGGAGTTAACAGAGTTATTCTAGTGTGTAGAGTTGTAGATTATGGACGTTTCTTACCCGCCTGATTAATAGAATTTCTTGTTAGAAATTTTGGCGTTATCTTAGGCATGGACTAGCTGAAGGACAGTCATGCGACAATAGATTGTCGTAGAGGAAGTCTATCTTTTAATATTCCAGGCATAGAGCGGTTTACCTTAGTCAGATCAGTGGCAACTCAACAAGAAGAAGGAGTAGTGACGGCAATGGAAGAAGTTCAAGTTCCGAAGATAGTTAAAGAGTTTCTAGATGTATTTCCCGAAGAACATCCAGGTCTACCATCGGTTAAGGATATTGAGTTTAGTATAGAATTGGCACCCGAAACTAAACCGATATCGGATCGAGTTTACAGAATGGCGGATTCAGAGCAGGCCAAGGTGTATCCGCACATAGAGGAACTGAAGGAGAAGAATTTCATTCGAGTTAGCGAATCACCATAGACAGTACCAGTGGTACTTGTAGAGAAGAAGGATGGGTCATCAAGATTGTGCATTGACTACAGAAAGCTCAACGCGACTACAGTAAAGAACAAGTACCCACTACCAAGGATTGATGACTTGTTTGATCAGTTGAGTAGAGCAAGAATTTTTTTCAAGATAGATCTTCGATCCGGGTATCATCAAGTGAGAGTTCGAAAAGAGAATATTCCTAAGACGGCATTCAGGTCGAAGTATGGGCATTACGAATTCTTAGTAATGCCGTTTGATTTGACCAATGCTCCAGCAATATTTATGTATTTGATGAACCGCATCTTTATGTCGTACTTAGATCAATTTGTCGTTGTGTTCCTCGATGACATTCTCGTATACTCAGCTAGTGAAGAAGAGCATAAAGATCACCTCATGAAAGTATTACAGGTTCTGAGAGAGAACCAGTTGTATGCCAAGCTCAGCAAGTGTGAGTTTTGGATGAATCATATTTCATTCTTGGGGCACATCATATCAGGGGCTGGAGTAGCAGTGGATCCTAAGAAAGTGGAAGCAGTAGAGAGTTGGCCAACACCTAAGACCGTAGCAGAGGTGCAGAGTTTCTTGGGATTGACAGAATATTAAAGAAGGTTCGTATCAGACTTTACAAGACTCTCAGCACCCATGACCCGCTTGAAATGAAAGGATGTGCCATTCATTTGGTCGACAGAGTACCAGACATCATTTAAGAATTTGAAGCAGAAGTTGATCACGGCACCTATTCTTATATTACCGGTTGGACCCGAAGGTTTTACTGTATATTGTAATGCGTCAGGGAAAGGACTTGGATGTGTCCTCATACAACATGGGAAGGTGATAGCGTATCCATCTAGGCAACTTCAAGACCACGAGAAGAATTATCCAACTCATGACTTGGAGTTGGCGACAGTAGTATTTGCTTTGAAGCTATGGAGGCATTACTTGTACGGTGATCGAGTGGACATGTACACAGACCACAGAAGTCTGAAGTACATATTTACTTAGAAGGAATTGAACATGAGGCAGAGAAGATGGTTAGAATTGATCAAGGATTACGACGTAGAGCTTGAGTATCATCCAGGCAAGGCTAATGTGGTAGCAGACGCTCTTAGCCGAAGAGGCAGCGCATTTATGTTGATATCACAAAAATATATTTTAGAAGATCTTCAAAAGATGGACATCGAGGTTATACTTCCTAGTGATATAGGAATTCTGGCAAGTCTACGAGTCCAATCCGACTTGATAGACAGGATCAAGACAGCTCAGTCACGGGACCCAAGGATTCAGAAGCTTAGGACAGAATGTGAGTCGGGACTCAGGAAGGAGATAAAAATTCATGAAGATGGTACACTTAGATTTGGATCACGTCTATGTGTGCCTAGTAGAGATATCTGACATGAGGTTATGACAGAAGCCCACAGTTCTCAGTATTCTATACATTCCGGAGGGACCAAAATGTACAAAGGTATCAAACAGCACTTCTGGTAGAATGGAATGAAGAGAGGGATAGCTAGATTCGTTTCTCGTTGCTTGATATGTCAGCAAGTGAAGGCAGAACAACAGAGGCCAGCTGGATTATTACAACCGCTTTCTATCCCGAAATGGAAATGGGAGCATATCACAATGGACTTTGTGACCGGTTTACCGAGATCACCAAGTGGTAAGGATGCTATTTAGGTAATAGTGGATCGGCTTACAAAGGTGGCACATTTTCTTCCTTTTAGAGTAGGACAATCTACAGAAAAATTGGCAGAGTTGTATATGCAACAGATAGTCAGGCAGCATGGGGTCCCTATCAGTATAGTATCAGATAGAGATACCCGTTTTACATCGTATTTCTGGAAGAGTCTACATTATAGTCTAGGTACCAAGTTGAGATTTAGCACGGCTTACCACCCACAGAAGGACGGGCAATCAGGAAGAACAATTCAGACTTTAGAAGATATGTTACGAGCTTGCACCCTAGACTTCGGAGGGTCTTGGGAGAGTCACCTGCACTTAGTCGAGTTTTCGTACAACAGTTATCAAGCCAGAATCCAGATGGCACCATTTGAAGCACTATACGGTAAGAAGTGTACGTTGTCCCTGGCATGGGATGATATCAGGGAGAGGAAGGCCCAGAAATGATTGTTCAGACGGTTGAAGTGATTAAGGAAATTAGAGAGCAACTTCGAGTTGCGCAAGATCGACATCGTCATTGGACAGACCAGCATCGTAGGCTGCTAGAATTTTATGTTGGGGACCACCTGTTCTTGCGGATCTCACCTACTCGTGGGGTCATTAGATTTGGCGTTCGCGAGAAATTGAGTCCGCGATACGTGGGCCCATTTGCTATCCTTGATAGGGTAGGCGATGTTGCTTATCGTTTGTCCCTTCCACCTTCGTTATGAGAGGTGCATGATGTGTTTCATGTATCTCAGTTGCGTAGGTATGTATCGAACCCAAGCCATATCCTCGATCATTCTGAACTGGTTGTTGGTACCAACCTGTCTTATGAGGAACAGCCTGTATCCATTTTGGACCGAAGGGAGAAGATACTCAAGAACCGAACAATTAGCCTTGTCCGTGTTGCTTGGGGTCATCACTCCTTAGGAGAGTCAACGTGGGAACGTGAGGATGATATCCGATCACGGTATCCGTACATATTTGACTCACAAGGTATATTTCTTTCCATATACCTTGATTGTCTTGATTCCTCATGCTTATCACCCTATGAGTAGAAATTGCTTGATGTCGTAGATTAATAAACATAGATATATTACTTGCTATTGGTATTGTAAAATGACTGCTTGCTCGCTAGAATTGCTTGTACTTAGATTAGTTTGGCCCTGATATTTCTATCCTGCTTGGATTTAAAATTTCGAGGACGAAATTTTTCTAAGGAGGGTAGAGATGTCACTCCCCGTTCCCAGAATGCGTATTTTAATATGTATACTGCTTGAATGTATTTATTTAATATTCATCATGCATTTGTTCTGTATTTAATTCCTTTAATATTTTGCCAATTATTTTTCTGTATTTTATTTTCGGCTCTTGGGTTCAGCTTGGTTCGGTTTGTTTCCGAATTTTGATGGTTCATCATGAACCGAACCCAACTCTCCACCTACCACATCTTCATTTAAAGCCCCAACCCTTTCTCTCTCTTCATTACTTTTCCTTCTCAATTACTCTTCTTCTTCCTCATAACTCCCTTCACCTACCAAACCCATAGGCAAGTACATCTTGCTTCCACATGAGAACCCATTTTTATGGTTCATTTATCTTTCTCTTGTGATCCTAAGATAGCTTAGAACTTGGCATTTTGTATTTTGAAGTCTCATTTTTAGTAGATCTAGAAATTACTATTTTTTGATTTCAGTGGTTTTGATCTATCAAACCTCCTTATTTCTAAGTTTTATTCGTTTCAGATTGTTGAGATTGTGTTATACGCCATTCTGACCCATGGAAGTTCCATTTTTGCTTGGAATGAAGGTTCCATAGAATTTGGAGTTCGGAAGGAGTTTTACGCTCACGTTATACGTGCTCGCGTAGGCATTAAACTTTACGCCTACGTTTTACGTGTCCGCGTAATATCAGGCTCTACACCCACATTTTTACGTGCTCGTGTAGTATTAAGCTCTATGCCCACGATCATTCGTGTCAGCGTGAATCTGTTTTACGCAAGTCGACTTGGCTTGGCGTATTACTCTTTACACGTATTCATTCGTGTATAAACTTGACCCTTTACGCGTGCAACCTTTACGCGTGGCTCGACCCTTTACGTATACAATGCTTTACGTGTAACTCGACTCTTTACGCGTATAATGTTTCACGCATAACGTTATTCTTTACATGTACAGTGTTTTCATGCGTAACTCTATTATTTTACGCGTACAAGTCTTACGCGTAACCCTGTTCTTTACGCGTAGCTCTGTTTTACGCGTACTCCTTGGCTTGGCGTAATTCCTTTACGCGATTTTGGTTTACGCATAATATTATTCTTTTACGCGTACGAGTTTACGCGTAACGTTACTTCTTTACACGTACTTTCTTTATGCGCGTATTTGCCTTAGCGTAAAGCTTTGGCGTGAACCGGTGGCCTTAGCGTAAAGCTTTGGCGTAGACTAGTCATGGCATAGATCATCCTTAGCGTAATCTAACCTTGGTGTTCCTATTGCTCTATACTTTATTTACTTTATGTCGGCATGGCATTTCTCCTATTATATCCTTACGCCTTTTGACATGAACTCGATAAAATCATGATATGTTAATATTTTTAACATATATTGTTGTGTGGAATGTGTCCGATGTCTCGACTGGTTTATGGATACCCAGAATGATTGGAACTTAACCCTGAGAGTTATAGACTCGATCATACTAAAATACTAGTTGACTTTTATGCCTTGGCACGAATTGACATCGATTGTTACCTTGACTAAAAAATTGATCATGCGTTCCTAGTTGGAACTAAGAGGCTGGCTAGTCGTCTTATTGAAATTGAATGAGACACGTTCATATTAACTATGAACCATTGTAATCGACTAGCCGATCCCGAACATTGGCATATGGACACGTGCAGGCTTCAACTGATTTTTCTATAAAAATGACATGTGTACTCTACAGTCAAGGCATGATTATTCCGTGACTAGGTTTGATTGTTGTATTACGCTATGTAAGACCTACAACCTAATCGCATGGACATTGTTGTAGAGTTGTGCATATCGTACTCTGTACGGAAGTACTCATTCTGAATGACCATGATCCACGGCATGAAATTTCAATTAACATAGGGTCTACTAAGTTAAATAAAATAACGATTGCATAGAGAGAATGGATTCCCAAGTTCTTACATGGCAGCCATCCTTGGAGAAATTAGTGCCCCGACATGCGGCTGTTTCCCACAGATACTGCAAATCTGTCACACGGGCAGGGAGCGGTATCTGCTTATATTTATTTATTGTATACTGATGACGGGCGTCCCGCTGGGACTCGTCTAATTCATGATTGGCGCAATTGATTATTGGGTAGACTAGCCTTGCTTGTACATAGTAAGAACTGAGGAATCATTATTGCATATTTTCAGGGTAACTTGGAACTTACAGTAGCAAGTCGTAGTAGTTGCATGACCGTTTAAATTAATTTGTTTGTGCACTGTACCTACTCTGTTAACTACTGAGATGAGCAAAATGTCAGGACATGACGGGTCAACTTCTGTCCTTGTTTGGTTGGAAAGTTGGCTTGAAGTGTCGTGATGTTGTGTGAACCCCAGTAGCAAGCGGAGACTTATTTATCATATCCTTAACTCTTACCACTGGTTTTAGTTCTCATGTCGTGCTTCCTTATGGTACTTGCTATTAGAGGTCTAACCTCTCTGGTTTTGCATGACCAGATTTAAAGCCAGTTCCCGAGGACTCATCTTACTTCTACCTCCAAGATGGTCAATACTAGAGGGATGATCGCAGGAGGAAACGAGTGGGTTCTTTACTTCCCTGTTCGTTTTGCTACTTACTTTACATTTTGTCACTTGGTACCGACATGTTAGTCGGACTGTCTTACACTTACTTTTACATAATTGTAACTAAGTAAGACTACAGCTGATAACGATTGTGTATACCTTGTTATATCCTCTGGCTACGTTTTTGTAAAGCCAGATCTCAAGAATATTTTGACTGAGCGTTTGGGACGCCTTACTGCTTTATCTTACATGTTCTCTATTTACTGTTTCTTGTTTGAATGATTGAGACAATAGATGTTGAGTAACCCTAGTAAGACTTTCATGTAGTATGTGCCCCCTTGTCTTTTAGACAGCATTGATCGTATTATACGGTATTCATCTACCCGTAATACGTAGCTGGCTGAGTCATTCTCCCGCTCTCCGGTATTCAGGTTCTGGGGCGTGACAATCACACTAGCATCTTAGTGGTATCGACTTGTGGCATTATAAGTATCATGTTATCGATCAATGGATGTAGCAAGGTAATAAGAGAATTCAATTGATTTGCATGAAGGAGTAGTGAAGAAGGATCAAAGCACCACGAAGAATCTACCACTCACTAATTAGAGGACTGCCGAAAGGAAAAGAACACTTGTGCGATTAGCCTTCAATCACGCATCCGCCTGCAGTGTCACCAACATTTTCGTTAATACCCCATCTCGTATATGTTTCTTTCTTTCAGAATTCTCAAGAATGAATGCAAGAAAAATCGATGAAAACGAGCTTAAGAATCAAATTATCGAAAACCATCAAAAAATGCATCCATCAAAACTAAGCAGCAAAAACATCTAACAAAAACTCTTAGACTCATTTCAAGAAAAACCGTTCCATCAGTTGGAAATGTTCTTATGCATTCGTCCGTGATCGGTTCGATGCTGACGATAAGTTTCCCCCAATGCTCAGTTCCGACCGAGTCTATCAAGCCACAAGCCTTATATAGTAGACCGCTAGGAACAGGGCACTATAGTGAAGAACTAATTTGAGACAAACCGATCGATCCTTACTGGATCACAGAAAGAATCGAAGATCAAAGAAGAAATCATTGGATATATAGTTGTTACTTGACATTGTCTTGAGCTCACCGCACCTCAGTTCCTTCTAACCAAAGAAGAGCTCAGTTGCTCAGAGATCTACGTGTTCCTATACGACATTTGATGAAGAACTAATTGAGCGGTTATGCAAAGAAATTTTTGATGGGAGATTTGACCTTGTATAATTGAAATATAAGAGGAAAAGATCAAGAATTATGAGAGAAGGATCTTACCGATCGAGTGGATCACCAGAGAACTTTTTGATGATCGCTACGTTACAGTGGAGCTACCGTAGTAGACCGTTCGGCTCGAAGTCCAGAACTAGAAAGGTGCTCATCAGAGCTTTGCCATTGTCGACCACAAGGAGAATCACTGAGAAGGGATGGGTGTTCGGTGATTCAATTCTTCCCTCACAAGGAAACTCACCAGAGTGAACTCCTCAACGACTCCTGCGATGTTCGACATCGGAGGCGACGAGCGCCTGGATTGGTTGATACTGCCGGTGAAGCTTGGTTGCGTCTCGGCGGAGAATTGCTCGTTCTCAGCAGTGGAGATCCGTAGAAAAATCCGCCGGAGAAGAGGAGCTCTGCTCTATCGGTTTGAACCGAAAGGAAATGGAGGGAACTGTTCGCTGTGGTTTAAATTTGAAAGAGTTTAAAGTGGGCTAGGCTTTAGTGGGGTTAAAGATGGGTTGTGAAATTCTTTTGGGTTGAATAAAAAAATTCTTTTGGGTTGTCTCCTATTTATAGGAAATTTGGAATTTTTTAGACTAATTAATTAGACACGTGTCCTAAATTTTAGGAGTTTGTTAGATAGTTGGAAGTTTGTTATAACGGTTAGTGTAGTTAGTTAGGAGGTCTTCTAGAACTCTATTAAACAAATGTTAATATTAACCATGCAATTTAAATGGTTAATTTAAATGGTTAATACTAACTAAAATTTCTAGATTTTTTCCAACCACACGTCTAAATAACTAAATATTTTATCTCTAGAAAATTTTCACTAAAATTTGTCGATTTAATTACTAATCATACCCTCCCATCTACATTAATTACTATGTTGCCATCTAATTAATCTTCCCTAATTCTTATTGTGAAACTTTTGAATTTGATCTAGAAAACCGGGAAGAGGTGTTGCACAATCCATCCAAAATTTAAAGTCAATAAAATCCAAGCGTGGGGCTAAAATCAAAATCAACAACTTATGGCACTCTCAAACTAGAAACGATGTATAATAGAGCAACTGGATATGACATGTGATGTGGAGTAGACGTGGGATTTGAGGTCAATGATAAGGTAGAATCTATCGCGGGACGCCATACATGAGAACCTTAGTGACACAGTTTTGTGCGCACTAAGCTTACCGAGGATATATCAACTGTATGCTAGGCATATAGACGTGTTTTTTTTGGCGATATTTGATGAAATAAATGGTTCATATTTATGCTGGCTAGCTTAAGGGTTAAAGCTAGGGTTTCTTAGCCTATTTGTTGAGGCTAATGTGGCTCTTATTTTGTATTGCTATCAAGAAGATTTTAGAAAGAATCCACTAAACTTCTACAAGGAGATCCGTGCTCACTTGTAGGTTAAAGCTTCAAGATAGAAGAAATTTTTTGACGCGAGAGTCATCGTCGTCTTCGTCAGGTCAAGATTGTCATCAACATGGTCGATGGGAACCACTTGCTAAGTAAGAAATCTAGTTAGGATTGGAATTATTACAATCTCTTTTGTTTTATTTTTTTTTAGAAATTGCAAGGGTCTAATGTTGGAAAAATTATTCAGTGAGGCGGACTCACCACTTGACAGTGGTGAATGGTGAACTCATCTAATAGTATAATGACACATTAATATTAAAGCCAAAAAAAAAAAAAATTAAATAATTGTCAAATATCATTAAGATAGGATTGTCAAAAATAGTAAGATATTACAATATGTCATTTTACCTTTGGACGGACTCACCATTGGACGAGCTCATCATTCATCCCTGCCACGTGATGAGCCCATTCCACTAAATAATTTCTCCTAATGTTGAGGTTTATGATTCAACGACTAATATGCACTCAATACTTTACTAATAGAAATTGAGATTTGTCTGACCGCATATATGCTTGTTTTACCCCCTCTTTATTTTATTTTCTGTGGTGGGATCCGTCATTTATTTGTCTAGATTTCGGTGGTCGACCCGATCTAGAGTTACTGGAAAATTCACCGCAACCAAAATGTAACAACAAATGCTGTAATGCAAAAGAGGCAAACCTGGTGACATCCACCGGTTCCTCCACAAGTCTGTTCGCGACGAGCTGACGATAGACTATCAAGGTGGCGGTACATCGCTGAAATTTTTATTTCTCATGGTTTAGGCAATTCTGACAATGTCAATCTACCATGAGCAGTACTTGAAACGGAATTGACAAAGGAACAAATGTCAATCTACCATGAGCATACTGAATCAGCCACACACGTGCAACCAGCTAAACAAACCATGAAACCAAATATAGCAGAGATTGCAGCACTGCACCGAGTAGAAGTAGATATAGCAGACATTGCGACACCCAGTAACATATATATGCATATAACACTAGCTTGCATCCAAATAAACAAAACCTGCTGAAGAAGTTACCAATAAAAAGCCTATCACATATTTCACCAGCACTTTAGCAACATAAAAAGCATCTAGGCTGTCTGTAACAAAACACACTAGCATAAAATACAGAATAACAAAATAAAAACCATAAACTTTTCGAGACAGTAACTCCCATCTGAGGAACGAAGTCCTCAGTTTATTATTCGTCCACGCTAACGACAGTAGTCCCTCGTTGCCTAACGCTTAACAGAAATCTACTAAAACCATAATTAGTACTTGTAATCCTTGACGTGAAGGCTCTCTGAAACACCTTCACCCTTGGCGGCATCTCCCTCGTACGTCCCAAGTGTGGCCTCTGAATTTGCTTTGCACCTTGCAAGGAATGCAGCCCTTGCCTTCTGAACATTCTCCTCTTTACCTGCCCATGTCTTGAGTGTGCTCTGCTGCAGTGCGCGGCCAAATGAGAACGAGAGGCGCCAAGGCTTCTTGCCCTTGAGCTGATTCATGGCGTTCAGGTTCAGAGTGGCCTCTTCCTCGCTCTGCCCACCAGAGAGGAACACGATGGCAGGCACTGCCGACGGCACAGTCCTCTGCAGTGCTCGCACTGTGTACTCGGCCACGACCTCGGGTGCCACCTTCTTCGAGTCTGACCCAGGAGTCACCATGTTTGGCTTCAGCAGAGTTCCCTCCAACAGCACGTGGTGGTCGTTGAGTGCTTTATAGCAAGCAGCAAGCACCCGCTCCGTCACATCAGCACACTTGTTGATGTCATGGGATCCATCAACAAGGATCTCAGGCTCCACAATTGGCACCAGACCGTTCTCCTGGCAGATTATGGCATAGCGTGCCAAACCATTGGCATTCTCGTTGATTGCTAGTTGGGATGGCTCAGTTGCACCAATCTTTAACACAGCACGCCACTTGGCGAAACGTGCCCCTGCCTCGTAATATTTGGCACATCGCTTGCCCAGGTCATCAAGGCCTTGGGTTGTGGTCTCACCCTTGGTACCAGCAAGGTCAACGGTGCCCTTGTCCACCTTGATACCAGGGAGTACTCCACCCTCCTTGAGGACATCAACAAAGGGTTTTCCATCAGCTGTCTTCTGGTAGAGGGTCTCCTCAAAGAGGATGACACCGCTAAGGTACTGGAGAGCACCCGGAGTACAGAAGAGAAGCTCACGGAGGGCACGACGATTGGCCTCAACATTCTCTACATTGATGCTTGCCAAACGCTTGCCGATTGTTCCAGTAGACTCATCAGCTGCAAGAATCCCCTTTCCTGGGGTGCCGATGTAAGCAGCATTGGCAATGAGTTCATCTGCAGGGATAAAAGGTTGGGAGTTAATAATTAATACATAGAACAAGGACATGCAACTTTGGCATAAGGGTGCATACTAAATAGCTTATATACGATGTGATAAAAATTAGCTTGTGTGTAACCTAAATTTTTAATTGCAAGTGCCAAAGGGATATCTAAGAAAACCCTCATTTATGGAAACTTTTGAAGACCGGCTTACATGGAGAAAGATAATACAGCTACATGGATGACCAGAAACTCAGGCCGCATCGTATCAGTTTTGGCATGTCTAATCCTATACTGCCCCACTGGGTACCAGCCGATACAATACCAAATGGGGCTTGTTTTCCCACTCAATTTAGTAAACACAAAAAAAATCTATGTTGTTAGTATCTAAAGATAACACAATTTTGAGTTATGATATGATCCGGTAGACTTCCTCGTTACATATCTGTTGATCCGATATGATACAAATAGGCTATTAGGTAGTATTTCCTTTATACTTTTCCTGAAATGTATAATTAAGAATCTGGGTTATGGAACTAAATAGACTTGTAAAGCTGAAATAAATCAATAAAATAATGAAAAAAATATTATACTAAATCATGTTCCTATTTGGATATACAAGTGTAGACCTTAACTCATAGAGTTATTGTATCAACCAATAGTCGATAGAATAAACGATGCACATTACAATACACAAGCAAATCGATACATGATGCGATCCGCAAGTTGACAACTTAGATTAAAATAAAAAGGAAAAAGATTGAGAAAAATAAAGCACCGTCGAAATAATGGTTCGATTGTGTTGAATATCGACATGCTTCGTTATATCGAAAAGATTCCATTCAATACTATCTACATGTTGTGTCGATAAGATTCCATTCAGTACTATCTACACACTACAAGTCTGTGACCATTATCATTCTTCGAAGCTGTATATCTATAAATTTACAACATTCATCTATCTTAATATTATTTAATTCAACATTGTCTATTACAGGAGGTATATTTTGTCTTAAAGCAAGTAAATACACAACAGTATCTGTTGGCAATGACTCATCAATGTTCAATATATAACTCCATTCAAATCTAATAAGCAACAACAAATAATATATGAAATTATGCCTAAAATTTTCAAATTTTTCCTAGGTTTTTAAATTAACTTTACATTGCTGTTTGCTTTTCAAAACCGAAGAACTTTGAAACTCCAATCGGAAACTACCGAAACCATTGATACCTATACTAGCTAATAGGTATCTACAAAAAAACGAGCACACCCGACTAAAATTACACTAAACTAATTACATGACAGGCCTGATGCATAAACATGAAATTATACTAGACTTATTTTGATGCAATATGAGGGTTTTTAACATGGTATCAAAGCAATTTAGGTTTAAATCTTCAGGCACATTTTAAGCGAATTTAAAAAACTATACCGCTCGTAAATCCAACTCTATGCCAAAAATATGTCTTCCACTTGCAGTGTGTCAGAATAAACATAAAACCCCCCTCACTACAACTCTAGAGTGTTGGTGCATAAAGAGGGTCTTTAACAAATAAGAGTGACTACGATGCCAAAATAAAAGCTATCACTTGCGTGGAGTCCATAACATGTCAAGTAATATTTGTGTCCATGCAACATAGATCTCGCGACTATTGTTTTTAGTGCAAGAAGACTGGATCTAGCCTTAAAGAATGAAGTATGATTTCTATAATCAAACTACTATATAAAGTCACTAGAAACCTAAAACCTATGTTGCACGGAGACAACAAAATGATGTTTGTATGCGTACCCGTGTCCATGTCCGCAGGTCACACAACAAAGGCAACCTATCTTCGTACCTATTTGAAAATGTATGTATATTGTATCTGTATCAGTATCAATATCGTATCCTTATTTAAAACCCTTGCAGACCAAGGATGTTATGCTTGCCCAAGCATGACTCATGGCATGGACCACATGTGCACATCACTTGGCCCAAATTGCCAAAATGGTTAACCCAGTTAACCCGGTACACTCGGATGCGTGTATTTAAGATAGGGGTTCAACCTCAAATGTGTAAAAAAAAAAAAAAAAAAAAAAAAAAATCATCCAAAGTGTATCAGACAAAAAATTTGATTTCTTTTACAGAGGGGTTAGTTGACCCCACTTGTCTCTCGCTATGTCCGCCCCTTATAGGAGACAAGCACTCCAATATAAACCAATCAAACTCCCAACGTGTATACGATGTGGGACTAGATAGCGGGGGCTTCACACGTTAGATCATAATTTCAATACAAGAAGGGTAATTAGTCACTGAAGTCCAAAACAAAAGAAAATTACGAAACCACTCGATTTTTGCTAATAAAAAAAAATTACGATGACAAATATATTCTAGGCTGGCTACAGCCACTTATACTGATTTATGTACTAACAAAACAACTCATCATCCTTTGAAGCTTATATTTGCAATATGTTGTCCATGAAAAAAAATTGTTATTTAAGAACTCCCAAATTTTCATCACAATTCACAAACACATGATAACTAAAACAATGATATAAAGTATAATTTCTATTTCTTGACCATCAAAAAAATCACAAAACTCAGATATTATGTTATGCACACCATATTCCTAACAAACAACAATACTAGAACTACCAAATTAAAGGAAAATAAAATTTTATATACTAAGAAACTAATCTGTAAATAAAAGAAGAAAAACATATATATAGATCACTAACTCTGGATCTAACTAATCAAAAGAAAATAAATAAATAATATACCGCTATATTTTCCGCAGAAAGCCGACATTTTCTTTCTTGAGGAAAAAGAAATAGTAGTCTCGGGAAGATGAGGAGAGAGCTACAGAAGTTCAAGCTTATATAATGCAATTTTAGGAAGAGTCGAGAATGTCGACAGCTGGGCTGGCGGTAGGACCCGCACACGGTACTGATTTAAGGTGGGCCTCAAGCAGTTTGGTTTAACATTAGGATATTTAGACTTTGAATCTTAAATAAAATTCGAAATTAGTATTTGTATCTCCATATTATACATAACTAATTTATATGTACGTATTTTGTACGTATTTTAATTAAATATTATAAAATTAATTATTGTCTTTTCGTCTTTTTTATGTGACTATTTTATATGTGTGTGTACTTTTTTTAACAATACCAAGAGATTCGAAGTAAAAATTTTTTTAAAATTTTCTATTGAGAATAATAATATTTGAAAAATGGTATGGACTGAAAAATTTATTACCATTGGAACATGAAGAGTTGTATGGAAAAAAAAATTTGTATGCAAACTTTATTGCTTTGACTCGTAAACATAACTTGCAAGTTGACATAACAAAATCATGTTTATAAATACTCTAAGGGTATTTTAGAAATTCAAAAGTTTCACCACCAAGTTTTTTTATTATATAGTAGAATAGATCTAATGAGAATAATAACATTTGGAAAATGGTATGGACTGAAAAATTTATTACCATTGGAACATGAAAAGTTGTATGGAAAAAAAAAACTTGTATGCAAACTTTATTGCTTTGACTCGTAAACATAACATGCAAGTTGACATAATAAAATCATGTTTATAAATACTCAAGGGTATTTTAGAAATTCAAAAGTTTCACCACCAAATTTTCTTATTATATAGTAGAATAGATTAGTGTTTAGGTCTCAAAAGTGTCACCAAAAATAATTCGTAACACTTTTGCTACACTTTTGATGACACTTTGAGACATTAGTAACACTTTTGAGATCCAAATACTTATTATGTATAATATGAAAACTCAAACACTAATTTTGAAACTTATTTGAGATCCAAAGTCTAAATATCCCTTTAACGTTTTAACAGTCTTCAAAACTGAGCAGTTGTATGAGGAATTATTCTTCGTGCAAGGCTCAACGTGTGCCTTACATATCATTTATTAGATTGTAGGGGTATTTGTGCATGCACTCATTCTAATGTCATCCATTTCAATGTCATCCATTTCATGCATTGAAGTGCACAGTGAGATCGACACAGAAATTTCTCCAGTCTTATAACTGTACAATTTATGTTGTCCCTTAACAAAATTTTTATTGCCTTTATCAATGTCCCAAATAAATAACTTTGTATATATATATATATTTTTTTTAACTTTATCAATGTCCCAAATAAATAAATAACTTTGTATATATATATATATATATATATATATATATATATATATATATATATATATATATATATATATATATATATATATATATATAATTATTTTTTCAATATCTATAATTCTTTAAGTATAACACTTCTAGCTCATGTAAAAAATAGTACAGACCTCAGACAAGATCAACAAGGTTCGAGTCCCTAACCATAAAGACGTGTAAATATGTGGGTTGTAATAAAAAAAAAAATTTCTTTGTTTAAATATTTCCACCATAGTAAAAAAATAAATAAAATGGTACAAAAATAACCCACATTTTAATCTTGTTTACAATTATTAAACGAATTTATAGAAATCATAGATCACTCATATGAATCATGGTTCCAAGATGTCTAGATAGTGTAAATATTTAATCAGAAAATTAGGACCACGATAATATAGTTCCATGGTATTAGAGAAGGGGTTAAGTTTTGCAAAATACAAATGGAGATACACTTCGTCATATCTTATGACGATGTATATATTTTGCATACATATATCTCGTCATATGCTATGGCGATATAAGTGTTTTGCACCCAAGTAGTAATTAGAGCTAATGGCAAGATAAGTGTGCACATATGATCGCAAATAGATCGCCATAAGTTATGGCAAGATAGCTTCTAACTTGTCGTTCCTAATAACGATATTTTTTTAATTTAACCAACGGTCAGATTTACCAACCCTTTTCCATCCTATTTATAGAGAGAAAGACGACTTGTAGTAAAATTATAAATGTGACACAAATCATCGTTGTTAATGGCAACTTGGATGCTATAGCGTTAAAGTCAATGACGACTTGTGTACCCTTCTTGGATGTCAAAATACTATTACGGTGTACGTAATATACAAAACACATAAACTATCATAAGGCTTGACGATATATATCTCTATTTACAAGTTTACAAAACTTAGTACCCTTCTTGGATATCAAAATACTATTACGGTGTACGTAATTTTATGATATTTAATTGGCACCATAAGCATAATTGTTTGAATGAATATCCTATTTAGAATTCCAGTTTATTGTGAAACCAATTTCATATCTACTGTATAATGTGGCCTGAACGGCTCAAAAGTGAGTCGTCCAAATCGTATATATATCATCATCTATTTAAATAAATTAAAAAAAATAAAAAGATAACTAAATAACTATCAAATAATTTACCAATTATTAAAAAACTTAATCAAACATTCAACTAGCTAATATATTTATAACTAAATAATTTTAATTCAAGTGGTTAAGGTGGGATACACTTTTCTTGATTGTAGTTCAATTCCTTGGAAAGACATTTTTTAAAATTAAATTTATATTTAATTTTTTAATATATTTTTACGTACGTGCAGTACAAGTGAATATTATTGGTCATTGTAAATAAGCTTTTGAGGGATAATTACCAATGTTGTAAAATTTGGACTAGACTGGCGGTTGGACCGGATCCAACCGGTTTAAGCTAAAAAATGGGTCCGGTTCGACTAAAACCGGGTCTTTTAAAAAATCGTCATTTTTTGTCAAAACCGGGTTCATCCGGTGAACCGGCCGAACTGGTTCACAATTGAACCGGCCAATTTGTTTTTTTTTGTTTTTTTTAAATTGAAAAGAATTATCATGTGAAATTTGGACCATTTGATTGTTGATTTTGTTTTGATCGACCTTATAGTTGAAAAATTAAAACAAATCAACATACTTATGATCAAATCAAACTAAACTAAGAAATAAATATGAATATTTTACCTATTTAAATCAAATTAAATCAAGTCTATTTGAACTCTGATTGAATTCGAACTGTTCTATACCAAAAGATTTCAGTTCGATCATCGGTCCGATTTTTAAAACATTGATAATTACTAGTAAAAGACAACCACTAGATTGATCATTGATGTGTAGCAACAAGTAATAGTTTAATGGTGTGAAGCTGGTGGTATTGGCTCATGGTGGAAAGAGTAGGTGGCGTTAAGCAAAGCAAAGCCAAACAACTGCCCACAATTTCACGGAAACCATATGAACTTTTAAGTTTGGGAAAAAGGAAAAAAAAAAAAAAAGGAAAAAAAAAAAGTTCCGGTCGAATATCTTTTCCTTGGGCTGGTGGTGTTGTTCTCACCACTTGAGATTTGGCGGAAGCTATCTCACAAATCTTATCTATAATAAGATTGCAAGCACCTGGATGATTGACACCATTCGCAGGACCACCTATTTCAAACTCGTTTGCTACTGCCAGCGGTTGCCAATAGGGGTGGGCATACGGTTCTAGGACCCGCAATTTCGACCCGGTCCGAACCATAAAATGTCTAAACACGTCAGTTCATAAAATTTGAAATTTAAACGGGACGGACGGGACGGGTCGTGTGACGTTCACGGATCGGGGCGGGTCCTATTTTCAAAATAAACGGGAGCCCGGCCCGACCCGTTTCTAGGAGTATATATATTTTTTATATTAATTTTTAGCATTTTTTGTTATTATAGTCTATACATAATAGAATATCTTATTGTTTACTAAACAAATTCTAGAAGTTTGGGAAGACATTAGACTTGTTTTGTTCTTATAGACAATATAACATATGTAAATGTTTACTATTATAGAATTTTTTTAACTTTTTTTTGGACTCGTTTGGACCCGCGGGTTGACCCGTTTCGGACCCGTTTCAAATGGGTCCGGTCTGGTCCGGGTCCAATATTTTTTGGACCCGTTCCGTTCCGTCCCGTCAAGTAACGGGTCCGGTCCGGATCCAACAAATTTGGGCCCGACCCGACCCGTGCCCACCTGTCACGTCCCAGAACCAGAATACTGGAGAGCGGGGGAATGACTCAGCCAGCTACGTATTACGGGTAGATGAATACCGTATAATACGATCAATGCTGTCTAAAAGACAAGGGGGTGCACGCTACATGAAAGTCTCGCTATGGTCACTTCACATCTATTGTCTCAATCATTCAAACAAAAAGCAATAACAGAGAACATTTAAGATAAAGCAATAAGGCGTCCCAAACGCTTAGTCGAAATGTTCTTGAGATCTGGCTTTACAAAATATAGCCAGATGATATAGCAACATATACACAATTGTTATCAGCTGCAGTCTGACTTAATTACAATTATGTAAAAGTAAGTACAGGACAATCCGACTAACATGTCGGTGCCAAACGGCAAAATATAAAGTAAGTAACAAAACGAGCGGGAAAGTAAGGAACCCACTCGAGTCCTCCTGCGATCATTCCTCTAGTATTGACCATCTTGGAGGTGGAAGTAAGCTGAGTCCTCGGGAACCGGCTCTAAATCTAGCCATGCAAAACCAGAGAGGTTAGACCTCTAATAGCAAGTACCGCAAGGAAGCACGATATGAGGCATTAAACCAGTAAATAAGAGAATATAATAATAGATCTCTGCTCGCTACTGGGATTCACGTGACATCACGACACTTCGAACCAACCTCCCAACCAAACAAGGACAGAAGTTGGCCCGTCATGTCATGATGCTCTGATCATCTCAGTTAGTTAACAGAGTAGGTACAGTACACAAACAAATCAACTTAAACGGCCATCCAACTCTTACGGCTTACTACTGTGAGTCCCAAGTTATCCTGGAATTATGCAATAAAGATTTCTCAGTTCTTACTATGGACAAGTAAGGCTAGTCTATCCAATCAATCAATTGCACCAATCATGAATTAGACGAGTCCCAGCGGGACGTCCGTCATCAATATACAATATACAATAATATAAGCAGATATCGCTCCCTGTCCGTGTGGCAGATTTGCAGTATCTGTGGGAACCAGCCGGCCTGTTGGGCACTAATAGTCCCAAAGAGGGCTGCCATGTAAGAACTCGGGAATCCATTCTCTCCATGCAATCATTATTTTATTTAACTTAGTAGCCTCTATGTTAAGTGAAATCCCATGCCGTGGGTCATGGTCATTCAGAATGAGTACTTTCGTACAGGGTACGATATGCACAACTCTACAACGATGTCCGTGCGGTTAGGTTGTAGGTCTTACATAGCGTAATGCAACAATCCAAACTAACCACGGAACAATCATGCCTTGACCATAAAGTACACATGCTTCTTTTATAGTAAAATAAATAAATAAATAAATTGAAGTCTGCATGTATCCATATGTCAATATTCGGGATCGGCCAATCGATTATAGTAGTTCATACTTAATATGAATGTGTCTCATTCATTCATTTCAATAAGACGACTAGCCAGTCTCTTAGTTCCATCTAGGAACGCATGATCAATAATTAATCAAGATAACAATCAATGTTAATTAATGCCAAATTTGGAAAATAAACATTGGAAAATAAATAATGTTTGGGAAATAAAGAATCTCATGCGCTGTGGGAAAGGTTGGGAAATAAATAATATCATGCGCCAGGAAAATGATGGGGAAATAATTAAACTCATGCGCTGTGGGAAAGGTTGGAAAATAAATAATATCATGCGCCAGGGAAATGATTGGGAAATAATTAAACTCATGCGCTGTGGGAATGCGGCTGTGAGAAATAAATATCATGCGCTGTGGAATAAGATTGAGAAATAAATAATCCATGTGCCTGAGGAATGAAGATTGGAAAATAAATATCATGCGCTGTGAAATAAGATTGGGAAATAAATAAACTCATGCGCCTGAGGAATGCTGTGGGAAATAAATCTCATGCGCTGATGTGGGAAAGATTGGAAAATAAATAATATCATGCGTCTGAGAGAAATGATTGGAAAATAAATAAACTCATGCGCTGTGGGAATATGTGGGAAATAAATAAACTCATGCGCCTGAGGGAAAGGATTGAGAAATAAATAAACTCATGCGCCTGAGGGAAAGAATTGAGAAATAAATAACTCATGCGCCTTGGCTGTGGGAAGTGATTGGAAAATAAATAAATTCATGCGCCTTGGCTGTGGGAAGTGATTGGGGAAATAAATAACTCATGCGCCTTGGCTGTGGGAAGTGACTGGGAAATAAATAACTCATGCGCCTTGGCTGTGGAAAGTGATTGGGAAATAAATAGATTCATGCGCCTTGGCTGTGGAAAGTGATTGGGAAATAAATAGATTCATGCGCCTTGGCTGTGGAAAGTGATTGGAAAATAAATAGATTCATGCGCCTTGGCTGTGGGAAGTGATTGGGAAATAAATAACTCATGCGCCTTGGCTGTGGGAAGTGATTGGGAAATAAATAGATTCATGCGCCTTGGCTGTGGGAAGTGATGATTTGATGCGCTGTGGAATGAAGATTTCTGTGGGAATAAAGATTTCCATGCGCTGAGGAATGAAGATTTCATGCGGCTGGGACGGTTCTTCTTCTCCGAATTTTTCTGAGAACAGAACCATGGGAACCATTGCTTCCAAGCTTCATAAATCCTTCATCCCAAGCCCAAATATGGACTTCCATAGGTCAAAATTGGGTAGAACGAAATTCTCTACAACATGGAACCATCGAAACTTGAAGATAACAAGGTTTACTAGATCAAAACCTAAGAAATCCGAAAATGTATCAAACTTAGATCTACAACAAATAAGCCATGGAAATTAAAAATGCTAAGTACTAAAGAGACTTAGAATCAAATGAGGAAGATGATGGAACAATAATAATGGGGATCCATCATCAAGCAAGTTGGCACTTGCCTATCTCTTCTAGGTTGGTGGGAGAGTTATGAGGAAGAAGAAGTGAAATGGAAAGAAGTAATGAAGAGAGAGAAATGGTTTTGGGCTTTAAATGAAAGGGTGGTGGTAGGTGGGAGTATTGGGCCGGGTCCAATGGGTTCATCCAAGGCCAACCCGCAAGCAAAGCAAAGAGGTAAAAGCAGAAAATAAATGCAGAAATAAAAGCAGGAAATAAAGTGCAGAAATAAAATTGCAGAAAATAAATTAACATGAAAATTTAAAGAGCAGATTAATTAACTAACATAAATTTACAGAAATTTAAATACAGAATAATACATGGTAACTATTAAATAAATACGTATTCTGGGAACGGGAAGTGACATCTCTACCCTCCTTAGAAAAATTCCGTCCTCGAAATTTCAGATCTAAGCATGATAGAAATATCGAAGCTAAACTAATCTTAGTATAAACAATTGAGGAAGCAATCATTCTACAATGATAATAACAAGTAATGTATCTACATCTAACAATCTACAACATTAAGTAATTCTACTCATAAGGTGACAAGCATGAGGAGTTAAGACAATCAAGGTATACAGAAGAAAATATACCTTGTGAGTCAAACAGGTGCGGATACCGTGAACGGATATCATCCTCACGTTTCCACGTTGACTCTCCTAAAGAGTGATGACCCCAAGCAATCCGGACAAGGTTAATTGTTCGGTTCTTGAGTATCTTCTCTCTTCGGTCCAAAATAGACACAGGCTGTTCCTCGTAAGACAGGTTGGTACCAACAACCAGCTCAGAATAATCAAGGACATGGCTTGGGTCCGATACATACCTTCGCAACTGAGATACATGAAATACGTCATGCACCTCTCGTAACGAAGGTGGAAGGGATAAACGATATGCAACATCGCCTACCCTCTCAAGGATAACAAACGGGCCCACGTATCGGGGACTCAACTTTCCGCGAATGCCAAATCTAATGACCCCACGGGTAGGTGAGATCCGCAAGAATACGTGGTCCCCAACAGAAAATTCTAGCGGCCTACGATGCTGGTCTGCCCAATGACGATGCCGATCCTGCGCAACTCGAAGTCGCTCTCTAATTCCTTTAATCACTTCCACTGTCTGAACAATCATCTCCGGGCCTAACATCTTTCTCTCCCCAATATCGTCCCACGCTAGTGGCGACCTACACTTCTTACCATATAGTGCTTCAAATGGCGCCATCTGGATACTTGCTTGATAACTGTTATTGTACGAGAACTCGACAAAGTGCAGGTGGCTCTCCCAAGATCCTCCAAAATCCAGAGTGCAAGCTCGCAACATGTCTTCCAAAGTCTGAATTGTTCTTTCTGATTGCCCGTCTGTCTGGGGATGGTAAGCCGTGCTAAACCTTAACTTGGTACCCAGGCTATGATGTAAGCTCTTCCAAAAATGTGATATAAAACGGGTATCTCTGTCTGACACAATACTGACTGGGACCCCATGCTGTCTGACTATCTGCTGCATATACAATTCTGCCAACTTCTCCGTAGATTGACCTACTCTGAAAGGAAGAAAGTGCGCCACCTTTGTAAGCCGATCTACTATCACCCAAATAGCATTTTTACCACTTGGTGATCTCGGTAAACCGGTCACAAAGTCCATTGTAATATGCTCCCACTTCCATTCCGGGATAGGAAGCGGTTGCAATAATCCAGCTGGCCTCTGCTGCTCTGCCTTCACTTGCTGACATACCAAGCAACGGGAAACAAATCTAGCTATCTCCCTCTTTATCCCATTCCACCAGAAGTGCTGCTTGATATCTTGGTACATCTTGGTCCCTCCAGGGTGTACAGAATACTGGGAACTGTGAGCTTCAGTCATAATCTCCTTTCTGATATCTCCACTAGGCACACATAGACGTGACCCAAACCTAAGTGTACCATCCTCATGAATCTGCATCTCCTTCCTGAGTCCTGACTCACATTCTTCCCTAAGCTTCTGAATCCTTGGGTCTTGTGTCTGAGCTGCCTTGATCCTATCTACCAAGTTGGATTGAACTTGTAGACTCGCCAGAACTCCTACATCACTAGGAAGTATAACCTCGATGCCCATCTCCTGAAGGTCTTCTAAAATGTGCTTCTGTGTTGTCAACATAAATGCGCCGCCTCTCCTGCTAAGAGCGTCTGCTACCACATTAGCCTTGCCTGGATGATACTGAAGCTCCACGTCGTAATCCTTGATCAACTCCAACCATCTTCTCTGCCTCATGTTCAGTTCCTTCTGAGTAAAAATGTACTTCAAACTTTTGTGGTCCGTGTACATATCCACTCGGTCACCATATAAGTAATGCCTCCATAGCTTCAAAGCGAATACTACTGCCGCCAACTCCAAATCATGAGTTGGGTAATTCTTCTCGTGGTCTCGAAGCTGCCTAGATGCATACGCTATCACCTTCCCATGTTACATGAGGACACATCCAAGTCCTTTACCTGACGCATCACAATAAACAGTAAAACCTCCGGGTCCAACTGGTAATGTAAGAATAGGTGCTGATATCAACTTCTGCTTCAAATTCTCAAATGATGTCTGGCATTCTGCCGACCAGACGAATGGTACATCTTTTCGTGTCAATCGGGTCATGGGTGCTGAAAGTCTCGCAAAGTCTGATACAAACCTTCTGTAATATCCTGCCAATCCCAAGAAACTCCGCACATCTGCTACGGTCTTGGGTACTGGCCAACTTTCTACTGCTTCTACCTTCTTGGGATCCACTGCTAATCCAGCTCCTGATATGATATGACCCAGAAATGAAATGTGATCCGACCAAAACTCACATTTGCTGAGCTTGGCATACAACTGGTTCTCTCTCAGAACCTGTAACACTTTCCTGAGGTGGTCTTCATGCTCCTCTTCACTAGTTGAATATACAAGAATGTCGTCGAGAAACACAACGACAAATTGATCCAGGTACGACATAAAGATGCGGTTCATCAAATCCATAAATATTGCTGGAGCATTGGTCAAACCAAACGGCATTACTAAGAATTCATAATGCCCATACTTCGACCTGAATGCTGTCTTGGGAATGTCTTCCTTCCGAACCCTCACTTGATGATACCCTGAACGAAGATCTATCTTGGAGAAAACTCTGGCCCTGCTCAACTGATCAAATAAGTCGTCGATCCTGGGTAGTGGGTACTTGTTCTTCACTGTTGCTGCGTTAAGCTTCCTGTAATCAATGCACAATCTGGATGATCCATCCTTCTTCCCCACAAGTACCACTGGTGCTGCCTAGGGTGACACGCTAGCTTGGATGAACTTCTTCTCCTTCAGTTCCTCTATGTGCTGATATACCTTGGCCTGCTCTGAATCCGCCATTCTGTAAACCCGATCTGATATCGGTTTAGTTCCAGGTGCCAATTCTATACTGAACTCAATATCTCTAACTGGTGGTAGACCTGGAAGTTCTTCGGGAAATACGTCCAGAAATTCTTCAACTACCTTCGGAACTTGAACTTCTTCCATTGCCGTCACTACTCCCTGCTTTTGTTGAGTTGCTACTGATCTGACTAAGATGAACCGCTTCATGCCTGGAATATCAAAAGATACACTCCCTCTACGACAATCTATTATCGCATGACTGTCTTTCAGCCAGTCCATGCCTAAGATAACGTCGAAATTTCCAACAGGAAATTCTATCAACCGGGCGGGTAAGGAATGCCCGCAAACTACAACGCTACACGCTAGAATAACTCTACTAACTCCTACGAGCCCATTACCAGTGAGTATATTCAACCTCTCTGGCAATGTCTCGAACTCCATACCTAGCCGTGTTGCAAATTGTGCAGATATAAATGAGTGTGATGCTCCCGAATCAAACAATGCTACTGCGGGATAAGAGGCGACGAGAATGTTACCTGCCACAACATCTCCCGATGCCAATGCCTCTTCCAAGGACAGAGTGAATGCCTGCCCTCGACCTCCTTGCTGGTTCCCATGCTGCGGCCTAGCCTGGTGCTGCCGCTGGCCCCTGCCTTGGTGATGCTGGGGTGGTCTATGCTGGTGTTGTTGCATCGGCGGTCCCTGCTGCCGAAACATCTGAGCCTGCGTCATGAACGGACGCTGGGCCAACGGTCTCACTGCTACCGCTGGTCCTCGATACTGTCCTGCCCCTGGTGCTGGCAGAGCAGGAAACTGTTGTACTGGTCCTCCTGACCTCGAATTCATGGGACATGTGGTAACCCGATGATCTGGGTTTCCACATATCAAACACTGCCCGTTCAATGTCCGACACACATCTCTAGTGTGCCCTATCTTCCCACAATAAGTGCAGCCCGCTGGGGGTTGCTGGTTCTTCCTCTGATGCTATTGCTGCTGCCTTGGTGGTGGTGCTGGCCCTCGCATTGCCACATCATGAATGCGGATGCCAAGGGACGGTGCTGTTGTTCGAGGAGCTGCTCCCCCTCCTCCTTCAATCTGACTGTGGGATCTCTTCTGACCTCCAGTCCTTGCCGCAAGCCTCTGAATGGTTATCTCATGCCTTCGAGTTGTCGTCAATACTTCATCAAAAGTCTGGTAATTGTGCCCCTCTATCAATTGCAAGAGCTCAAGATGAAACCCTTGCTGGAACCTCATAGCCCTTTGGCTCTCTGTTGCTACCATCTCTGGGGCGAACCTACTCAATCTGCAGAACTCTGCTGCATAAGCATCTACAGTCTTGCCAGCCTGTCTAAGATTGATAAACTTCTGTTGTAGCTCAAATTGCGCCACAACTCCATAGTACTTCGTCTTGAATCTTGCTGTAAAATCGTCCCAAGCCACAGGACGTCTGATGCCTACCTCCTCTGATTTCCACCAATCACGTGCGAGATCTTGAAGTAACAGCTTCACTAGATCCACACGTTTTTCTGCTGGCACCTTAGCTGCTGTCAGAATAGCCTCAATATCCTTAAGCTATGCATCTGCTGAGATGGCATCCTCCGTGCCCTCGAAACGACGGGGGTTGTACTTGCAAAACCTGGCTGATGCTCCTGAATCTGGCCTTGCCCCTCTTTCCAAAGCTGTCTACAATCCTTGGTTAAGTAGTACATTCTGCTCTTGTAACTGAGCGTGCATGCGCTGCTGGGCTAACATCTGATGTTGCTGAGTAGCCATCATCCCTCTCATGATCTCCAGAAGGGCTGGTGTGTCCACTTCCACTGGGGTAGGTGGAACTATTGGTGGTGTTGGAACCTCCGGATACTGCGGTCCAACTGCTGGTTCCACTATCACCTCTTCTTGAATAGCCACTTGAGGTTGTACTGGCTCTTGTTGCTGACCAACCTGGTCAGGTTGCCCATGTTGCCCTTGTTGTTGTTGCCCAATCCTGACAGATGCGGACGAGGTGCCCCTAAGAAAAGGGACAAGAGAATAATCAAACGGTCGGACAGGGAAGATCAATGAAGTCAAAGGATACCGGAATGTCAAGCTAGAATCGAGAATACGAATCAGGAGATCAAGGGAAAACATGTGTGATTGAGACATCCTATAAATTAAAACACCCCACAAGTCTGAAATCAGACCTGCATGGGCCACCACTAAAACCTTGTCACGCCCCAGAACCAGAATACTGGAGAGCGGGGGAATGACTCAGCCAGCTACGTATTACGGGTAGATGAATACCGTATAATACGATCAATGCTGTCTAAAAGACAAGGGGGTGCACGCTACATGAAAGTCTCGCTATGGTCACTTCACATCTATTGTCTCAATCATTCAAACAAAAAGCAATAACAGAGAACATTTAAGATAAAGCAATAAGGCGTCCCAAACGCTTAGTCAAAATGTTCTTGAGATCTGGCTTTACAAAATATAGCCAGATGATATAGCAACATATACACAATTGTTATCAGCTGCAGTCTGACTTAATTACAATTATGTAAAAGTAAGTACAGGACAATCCGACTAACATGTCGGTGCCAAACGGCAAAATATAAAGTAAGTAACAAAACGAACGGGGAAGTAAGGAACCCACTCGAGTCCTCCTGCGATCATTCCTCTAGTATTGACCATCTTGGAGGTGGAAGTAAGCTGAGTCCTCGGGAACCGGCTCTAAATCTGGCCATACAAAACCAGAGAGGTTAGACCTCTAATAGCAAGTACCGCAAGGAAGCACGATATGAGGCATTAAACCAGTAAATAAGAGAATATAATAATAGATCTCTGCTCGCTACTGGGATTCACGTGACATCACGACACTTCGAACCAACCTCCCAACCAAACAAGGACAGAAGTTGGCCCGTCATGTCATGATGCTCTGATCATCTCAGTTAGTTAATAGAGTAGGTACAGTACACAAACAAATCAACTTAAACGGCCATCCAACTCCTACGGCTTACTACTGTGAGTCCCAAGTTATCCTGGAATTATGCAATAAAGATTTCTCAGTTCTTACTATGGACAAGCAAGGCTAGTCTATCCAATCAATCAATTGTGCCAATCATGAATTAGATGAGTCCCAGCGGGACGCCCGTCATCAATATACAATATACAATAATATAAGCAGATACCGCTCCCTGTCCGTGTGGCAGATTTGCAGTATCAGTGGGAACCAGCCGGCCTGTTGGGCACTAATAGTCCCAAAGAGGGCTGCCATGTAAGAACTCGGGAATCCATTCTCTCCATGCAATCATTATTTTATTTAACTTAGTAGCCTCTATGTTAAGTGAAATCCCATACCGTGGGTCATGGTCATTCAGAATGAGTACTTTCGTACAGGGTACGATATGTACAACTCTACAACGATGCCCGTACGGTTAGGTTGTAGGTCTTACATAGCGTAATGCAACAATCCAAACTAACCACGGAACAATCATGCCTTGACCATAAAGTACACATGCTTCTTTTATAGTAAAATAAATAAATAAATAAATTGAAGTCTGCATGTATCCATATGTCAATATTCGGGATCGGCTAATCGATTATAGTAGTTCATACTTAATATTAACGTGTCTCATTCATTCATTTCAATAAGACGACTAGCCAGTCTCTTAGTTCCATCTAGGAACGCATGATCAATAATTAATCAAGATAACAATCAATGTTAATTAATGCCAAATTCGAAAAATAAACATTGGGAAATAAATAATGTTTGGGAAATAAAGAATCTCATGCGCTGTGGGAAAGGTTGGGAAATAAATAATATCATGCGCCAGGGAAATGATGGGGAAATAATTAAACTCATGCGCTGTGGGAAAGGTTGGGAAATAAATAATATCATGCGCCAGGGAAATGATTGGGAAATAATTAAACTCATGCGCTGTGGGAATGCGGCTGTGAGAAATAAATATCATGCACTGTGGAATAAGATTGAGAAATAAATAATCCATGTGCCTGAGGAATGAAGATTGGGAAATAAATATCATGCACTGTGAAATAAGATTGGGAAATAAATAAACTCATGCGCCTGAGGAATGCTGTGGGAAATAAATCTCATGCGCTGATGTGGGAAAGGTTGGAAAATAAATAATATCATGCGTCTAAGAGAAATGATTGGAAAATAAATAAACTCATGCGCTGTGGAAATCTGTGGGAAATAAATAAACTCATGCGCCTGAGGGAAAGGATTGAGAAATAAATAAACTCATGCGCCTGAGGGAAAGGATTGAGAAATAAATAACTCATGCGCCTTGGCTGTGGGAAGTGATTGGGAAATAAATAAATTCATGCGCCTTGGCTGTGGGAAGTGATTGAGGAAATAAATAACTCATGCACCTTGGCTGTGGGAAGTGACTGGGAAATAAATAACTCATGCGCCTTGGCTGTGGAAAGTGATTGGGAAATAAATAGATTCATGCACCTTGGCTGTGGAAAGTGATTGGGAAATAAATAGATTCATGCGCCTTGGCTGTGGAAAGTGATTGGAAAATAAATAGATTCATGCGCCTTGGCTGTGGGAAGTGATTGGGAAATAAATAACTCATGCGCCTTGGCTGTGGAAAGTGATTGGGAAATAAATAGATTCATGCGCCTTGGCTGTGGGAAGTGATGATTTGATGCGCTGTGGAATGAAGATTTCTGTGGGAATAAAGATTTCCATGCGCTGAGGAATGAAGATTTCATGCGGCTGGGACGGTTCTTCTTCTCCGAATTTTTCTGAGAACAGAACCATGGGAACCATTGCTTCCAAGCTTCATAAATCCTTCATCCCAAGCCCAAATATGGACTTCCATAGGTCAAAATTGGGTAGAACGAAATTCTCTACAACATGGAACCATCGAAACTTGAAGATAACAAGGTTTACAAGATCAAAACCTAAGAAATCTGAAAATGTATCAAACTTAGATCTACAACAAATAAGCCATGGAAATTGAAAATGCTAAGTACTAAAGAGACTTAGAATCAAATGAGGAAGATGATGGAACAATAATAATGGGGATCCATCATCAAGCAAGTTGGCACTTGCCTATCTCTTCTAGGTTGGTGGGAGAGTTATGAGGAAGAAGAAGTGAAATGGAAAGAAGTAATGAAGAGAGAGAAATGGTTTTGGGATTTAAATGAAAGGGTGGTGGTAGGTGGGAGTATTGGGCCGGGTCCAATGGGTTCATCCAAGGCCAACCCGCAAGCAAAGCAAAGAGGTAAAAGCAGAAAATAAATGCAGGAATAAAAGCAGGAAATAAAGTGCAGAAATAAAATTACAGGAAATAAATTAACATGAAAATTTAAAGAGCAGATTAATTAACTAACATAAATTTACAGAAATTTAAATACAGAATAATACATGGTAACTATTAAATAAATACGTATTCTGGGAACGGGAAGTGACACCACCCCTAGTTGCCAAGAACTCTAGAGTGGGAGATTATTTTAAGGCAATATCATAAGTTTTTATCATGATAAAACTAGGTTTAATTTCTACTTGATGTTCACAACTATTTTTTTTTTAATTTGATATCCTAAATTTTTTTACTCGACAACTTAATATTTGACTATTTTTTTTAACTTTATACACAAAAATAAATAAAATAAAAAAATTATTCCTCCGTCTCCACCCAACCCCTACCCCCTCCCTCCGGCTCTCCCCCTCCCTGTAAACTCCCCCTCCCAAATTTTAGTGTCCAATTATTAGTCAATTTGTGTAAATATTTTTAATTGTAGACACAATGTTGCTATATACATATATGTATGTATATGAATATCTAATGTTAGCATTAATTATCCCTTCCCCAACGTCAGTTTCTTCTCCTTTATTCCTCTCTCAGCGACAACCTATATTCCTCCCTACCTATTCTTCATCCTCACACTCTACTCACCATTTTTTTCCATCTCCTCATTCTTTTTCTTCTTCTTCTTCTTCACTAAAACAACCACCCCCGCTCCGTCGGCGACGACAACATCGACAGCGACGACATAGTCTCGTAGCACCACCACTTGCTCGCCGCCTTCTTGTGAGCATCGTGCACCCCTTCGCCAGCCTTCTCAAGTCTGTGCGAGGCGTACTAAGTTTCCGAAGTCACCGAATTATTGTCAATTTTGAATCAGAATTCATAACAAAGTACACACATTTGAAGCCTTTAACTCTTTATTTTGTCTAGTAATCCTAGATCCAAAAACACTCTGTGTAGACAACCTAACCATAATTAAAAATCTATTAACTAGTTTCTATTAATTCAGTTTATATTCTAGTTAAATTTCAATTAAAACCTGAGAAAAAAAAATCATAATTTTTCATTGAAATTTCAATTCAGAATTCTGTGTTTTTTTAAAGATTGAACGAGCATAACTAATTTCGTTCAACGAAATCCAGTGCCACTTGCACTCATGCACTCTCAATTAACTTGTCCATAATCATGCAAAATTTTATAACCTAATTCAACCTATGAATAGATCAAAACCATAGCCAAAGTAGGCTCCATGAAGCAATTTAATACTTAGAATTTCTTCGAATCAGGGTCTGTCCCGACAAACCGGACCACCTCGGCTTGAACCGATTGCATCAAAAGGCGTATACAGTCTACCATGATGGGTGGACTTTGATGGAATTCAAATTGGTCACGTGTGCACGACGAATTTGACCCATATCCGTCAAAAACTACCGTATCGAGGTTTTTTTTAGAAAATTATAATTACTTTATGTGCACTCATTATATCGCAACGAACTTACGCCACTAGACTCGCAGTATTTGACTTGTCATGTGACAAAAGTTTCGTCTAATTTCGGGACTGTTGACCGGATCACCCTTTTGCGGGCCTACGATCATATTCGACGGACGATTTTGAGATCGGCTCAACAAAATCCAATTCTGGATATACCGTTGGGGTTCATTTCGTTGTTCTGGTCTTGTAGACTATAATTTGCTGAATTTAGAGAACTTAGATTTTGGCACATTTTTTGATGCGAAATGCTAGGAACGATGACACCTCTAGTGGAGGGTGGATAGAGTGCAGCGAAAAATAATTGACAAATAAAAATTATCTAAGCAGGTGAAGCAAAAATATAAATGTAAATGCAAGTAAAGCAATTAAGTAGTGGAGACAAGAAAGCAATAAGCAGAGACAGCAGCTTTATACTACTTTCCCTCTGAAAGGACTAGTCCAGTTCGCGAGAACTCCTGCTCGCTATAATCCACTATTTTGAATAGAGATTACACCGCGGGCTTTACTCCGAATGATACGCCAACTTCAATACCGTCGTATTTTTATCCGACGCCCACGATCAAACTTCAACAACACTTTTTCTGGAAAAAGCTTTTATACTCCAAGCTTGTACAACTCGAATACTCCTAATCGAAAATCCCCGGCACTAAAAGAATGGGAGTTGTCTTGGAGATTTGAAGATTGAAGCTCTGTAACTTGAATAGAAATCTTAGGAATGTATAGAGAAGATGAAGAATGAATGAGTGAATAGAAATGAGAATTTATTCTCTTTTTAAAGGTAATTTTGAGACAGAGTTCGGACATAACTCGGTAGCCTAACGTTCATATTTTTGAACGTTGGCGACCGAAAAGAATAGGAAAAGCTGCTGATCATGAGTGATTCCAGGTGATCGAGTTCGTTCCGAGTTCGGGCAGAACTCTGGCCGAGTTCAGTACTAGCAGATCTCGCACAGAAACAAAAATGCCATTTTTGTTTCTGTGTCCAAATTGGACTTATGGGTAGTCTTTTCTAGATATTTTGCTAATTCTTGAAACATTGGTGATATTTTTTTAGCTTCCGAAGTTGTCCATTTCATTTCCACTTTTTGTGTTGCTCATGACTTGACGAGTTCACTACCCGAACGTCGTCTTGACTCTTCCCGAACCCCAAACAAGTATTGTAGTGCCCCGTCCCGCAAAGTCAATCGGAGGAATCGAAACGTCGACGGCGTTGTACTTAGCCTTGCAACGGCCGCTCGAAGGCTCGCTCGTCCGAGGCGACTCCTCGCTCAGGTAGGGTAGTTTCGGTGAACTTGCCTCATCTTAGCCTTCACTTAATAACGCGCATGGTTTCCAACTTGCACAAGTAGGCTAAACTAAAAGCTACGAACGCACATAGCTAAGGGAGTAATCCCGACGGGTCGAAATATGCTAGAACTTGGAAAAGGTCCCACGGCCGTCTTAGAAGTGTGTTCAGCGTGCTTTCAAACGACACTCGATCCTTCGGTCCCGTGGCTTGGGAGAAGGAAGTTGGCTTGAGTTGCTAAGTTGCCCTGAAACTCGAATAAGCCTAAGTCATAGGCGTCGCCCGCGTAAATGCTCGATAAAGCATGCACGCCTCCGTAACGCAAGGCTTGGCATAGCCTTTGCTCGTCCCTCAGGTTAAGTTGTAGGCTTGAGTAATGCTAGGCAAAGTTATGCCGGTCGACCTAAGTAAATCTAAGTATTGTCCCGTCCTATCTGCGGTTGTCAAGTTAAATAGTTCCACGATCCCAAGGCCCGTCATATAAAGTATGACTTGGGCGATAGCGTTGCGTAGAACATAAGTCGGTTTGAGGCACGATGCACGAACTTAGCGTTAAGGCATGAACCATGGTCGACTTAATGAGTTTTTGGAGAAAGGACTATCGAATAGGCATTCCTGAGTTGAATGAAATGATACGGTAACATGGAAAGAATGCTCGCGACCGTGGATCGTCGAGCGGTCTCAAATGATGAAGTCTGGAATGTGGAACACAAAAGATAGTAAAACAATGAAAGTAAAGACAATGAAACGGTCCTAAAATGAGGAAGTGGGTCGAGTCTGCATGGTCATTGGACAACTTGTGTACCGGTGCACAAGGATTTGATTTGTTCCTCAGACGGTTGCCGCGGCCACGGGACCGATCTGGCCTAGGAGGAACCACGGGCCTACGGGACCCTTGGATGGTGTGCGACCTGACCCAAGGGGTGCGCCGTAGGATGGGTATTAGGGGAAATTCGACGAGATCGTGCCTCGTTATATACGAACGTACCCTAATATTCTAATGGAGGTCCAAGATAGCTTGTCGTGCTAGTGACCAAGTTCATATAGATGTCGGCATGACGGCGGCAATCCGCGAGTGTGCCTTTGGATTTAGTCGAGTATTGAGTGCACTATATCAAGGAGTCGAGTTGAAGGTGTGTGTACAAGTCAAAACACAATGTTGGGCCTAAGATTTGGTTTCAACGTAGGCGTCGTGCTTTGGCACGAGTCGTGGCATCGAGTCTTAAGATGTTGGCATAGAGTTGTACAAGTTTTATTGAGTCGTCGTGGGTTTAAGTCAGGAATCGCCGCAAGGCAAGTTGGTTGAGTGACACTAAGTTCACAAGTCTCGATTGGGTCAGTTGGTGATCAAAGTAGCAAGGGCCGCTAGGCGGTAAGGGCCGCGTGGCGGCGATATGGTTAAGTCTTACTGAATTGCGTGGTACGGCCTCAGCAAGGGTTTGTAGCACGGTCATACGGAAATGAAGCCTCATCGCGTAGTTGCGTCTCTGATTTTGGCCGAAAGGCAAGCACGACTTGATAGGTTAACGTTGTTGGCACGAAAAGGGGGTCTAGAGGTAAAGTATGAGTTAACGCTGTGGTATAAGCACGGGATGTTCCTCAGACACAAATATGCCAAGGCATCCGTAGTCTTAAAACTGATCCTAAGACAAGACTAGAAAGACAATAGAAAGGGATTTAAGCTGCACAAAGTAAATGAACGTGTAGGTTTTGTATAGGTGGGCGAGGAGCTCACTCTACCAGTACAGTTAAGTACTGACACCCACACAGTGTTCATGTGCAGGCACAGGTAGAAGCTCGTGGCGCGGAGCTCGCTTGGATGCGTCGAGGCACGGAGTTCCTTGACGATTCGAAGCGTGTGGCCGTACGGATTGAAGACTTATAGAGGACATAATGTATGGACATCGCATTTCGAAACTTCCGCTGGTTTAAGCTTTGTAATCGAGAGATGAGAGAGAGCAGAGTGACTTGTAAATAAGAGAAAAGTGAGCATGAGAGACTTGTAATCCCACAAATGTAATCTTCTATTCAATATCAATAAAGAGTTTCTTTTGAATGACTTTTGTTCATGTATGCTTGTTCTGAATTTCGCTGCCTGTTTCAATAATCGAGCTTGGGACTTCTGTACGACGACCCCGTCGCCGTCGATGTAATCGGCCGTTATGGAACTGCCTTGCACGAGCGCAATCTAGGCTCGTGCGGCATCACGCCTTAGCGAGGACGATCTCTCCTACGGGAGCGGGGCGTGACATAATGGTATCAGAGCACGGCTTTACGTCCTTGGACTTTACGTCGATTTCACAGTTTTAAAGCTCGTCGTTAGAAAATAAGTGTACGCTCTCTCTCTCGAATGTCTCTCGGCATGTCCATACAATAAGTCTAAATATTTTCAAAAGCTCGTAAAGGTGTTCAATCGAACGCGTCGATAGGCAACGACCTTTATGCCAGACGGTGTCAAACTTGTCTTGATAGAAAACACACATGCTAAAGTTAACAAGTTGCGTGCGTGCCCAACTAGTCTTACGTCGACACTAGAAAATGAGCGTGCAAACTCGAAGTATAGTCCGTACGGGATGGTTATGCGGCACAACTTAGTCCGCGTGTCGCGCACCTCGACTTGGGTGCAAACGAGTTACGAGCGATATCAAGTACCGCTCGATCGGGAACGGAGCTACACTTATAGTGTCTATCGATAGGAACACTATCGAGTTAACGCTTAGGCGTACACAGAAGATTAACTTGGATGTTGAGGAAATAGTGCGAACGACTTAGTGCGTCGATACGACGTGAGCGATTACGCTAGAGATTCGTCGAACGAATCTGAAATATGTCATAGCAAATGATGCGAATGTGATTGTGGATTAAATATGATGGCTCAAATCGAGTGGTGTATGGACATTATAGAAATTGTTCGAGCGAGACTAAAAGATTTACGGATATAGAGAGTATGTCGGCGAGACGATGCGATCGCGCAAAGCCTTAGAACGCGTCATGCTTAGTTGGTCGTGACTTTGAATGTCCCGAACGAGATATCGTACGGACAACTTGCCAATGGGCAACGCGAGTTAGAAAACGATATCGAATCACGCTCGGAACGATAAATAAAAATGTATGTCTCCATTGAGGAAACTTAGAGGATCGTGCTTATGATTTCGGATTTTGATCGAATAAAATTGTGGTATATCCAGTTCGGACAATAGCATCAGTCGCACGATTCAAAATTGGTTGCAAAGGAAGATCGACAGGTTATGCATATCGTCGATGGTATTGAGGCATATCAAAGATCGATATACGATAACTCGGGGGTACTCTGACTCAGCGAATGACGATCGTGAAAATGTCATTGTTCCGATGGATTCTATACTCGGGATATTGAAACGTGTTGAGGAAAATATAGACGTGGCTCGAGGACTTTCTGGTTGAATGAATGACGGTCGGACTGCCTAATAGAGATCTTGGCTTGGATTAAATGAAATGTTTGGATTGCTTCGACGATAACCCTAACGTCGACATTCTTGTCTTATACGAGCGCAACTCCAGTCTCGCATATGCGTCGCGCCAATTAGGACGATCACTCCGCGTGAGCGCTGGTATGGTAATTCATACAGCGGTGGTGATTGAACTTACATGGCATGGCAATTTGTATGCATCGACTTGTGGTTTGACGCGAAGGTGGATTCGAGAATGACTCGATGTGCTTGATAATCGAGACTTGAGGATTGAATAGGTCCAATCCGCGTATCGAGAATGAATTAGTCTAGACGCAAGCAAGAGTTACGTCCCGATGAGAATGATTATTCTGCGGGAGCGTTGCATGGTGATTCATGAACCACCGTGGATAATCGGACTCGCGTGAGATTGGGGTGCAACATATTGTCGAGTTAGACGACCTCGTGATCGAATACATAAATTTGTTAGAATTGGATACGAATTAGGTGATCGTGCTCGATGTTTAGAAATCTGAGTGACGCGAGCTTAGGTAGAAAATCCTGTACAATCGACTGGGTTGACCCTAGGATTGGGGTCAGTATTGGCATTATTGTTGGGGAACTATGATTCCAATCCTGACATTGACTTAGCCTTGAGAATTGGCCTAGCGGTTAGGCGAGACGCCATGTTTCAAGTGTTAGCAATCAAAAAGATTGATCTTGAGGATTGACATGGATGGATTAAATGACGCAAGAATAGGAAACCCCGCTCACGAGACTTGGCTGACATGCATATATTTCAGGGACGCCTGAGTATGTGCACGATGCGACTCGAGTGAGAATGGCGAATTCTCTATCATGCGGCTTGGTTGAGTGCATATATTTTGGGGACGCTTGGAATGCATGTACGATCTAGCCAAGTGATGCGTTGAGTTCAAGCACGACTTGAGGAATGGAAGAGTGTCGAGATCTTGAAATCATGTTAACGAAAAGAGTGAATATCATGCGAGAGTGGCTCGGAATTTAAGAAACGTGTAGGCGGAGTGTGTACGATAGTCCCGTGTCTAGGCACGATTAAGTCTTGACCATAGAAATGGTAGGATGGCTTACCTTCAGGAAAGTCTCGAGGACGAGACTTGTTCTGAGTGGTGTATGATGTAGTGCCTCGTCCCGCAAAGTCAATCGGAGGAATCGAAACGCCGACGGCGTTGGAACTTAGCCTTGCAACGGCTGCTCGAAGGCTCGCTCGTCCGAGGTGACTCCTCGCTCAGGTAGGGTAGTTTCGGTGAACTTGCCTCATCTTAGCCTTCACTTAATAACGCGCATGGTTTCCAACTTGCACAAGTAGGCTAAACTAAAAGCTACGAACGCACATAGCTAAGGGAGTAATCCCGACGGGTCGAAATATGCTAGAACTTGGAAAAGATCCCACGGCCGTCTTAGAAGTGTGTTCAGCGTGCTTTCAAACGACACTCGATCCTTCGTTCCCGTGGCTTGGGAGAAGAAAGTTGGCTTGAGTTGCTAAGTTGCCCCGAAACTCGAATAAGCCTAAGTCATAGGCTTCGCCCGCGTAAATGCTTGATAAAACATGCACGCCTCCGTAACACAAGGCTTGGCATAGCCTTTGCTCGTCCCTCAGTTTAAGTTGTAGGCTTGAGTAATGCTAGGCAAAGTTATGTCGGTCGACCTAAGTAAATCTAAGTGCTGTCCCGCCCTATCTGCGGTTGTCAAGTTAAATAGTCCCACGATCCTAAGGCCCGTCATATAAAGTATGACTTGGGCGATAGCGTTACGTAGAACATAAGTCGGTTTGAGGCACGATGCACGAACTTAGCGTTAAGGCATGAACCATGGTCGACTTAATGAGTTTTTGGAGAAAGGACTATCGAATAGGCATTCCTGAGTTGAATGAAATGATACGGTAACATAGAAAGAATGCTCGCAACCGTGGGTCGTCGAGAGGTCTCAAATGATGAAGTCTGGAATGTGGAACACAAAAGATAGTAAAATAATGAAAGTAAAGTCAATAAAACGGTCCTGAAATGAGGAAGTGGGTCGAGTCTGCATGGTCATTGGACAACTTGTGTACGGTGGACAAAGATTTAATTTGTTCCTCAGACGGTTGTCGCGGCCACGGGACCGATCTAGCCTAGGAGGAACCACGGGCCTACGGGACCCTTGGATGGTGTGCGACCTGACCCAAGGGGTGCGCCGTAGGACGGGTATTAGGGGAAATTCGGCGAGATCGCGCCACGTTATATACGAACGTACCCTAATATTCCAATGGAGGTCCAAGATAGCTTATCGTGCTAGTGACCAAGTTCATATAGATGTCGGCATGACGGCGGCAATCCGCGAGTGTGCCTTTGGATTTAGTTGAGTATTGAGTGCGCTATATCAAGGAGTCGAGTTGAAGGTGTGTGTACAAGTCAAAACACAATGTTGGGCCTAAGATTTGGTTTCAACGTAGGCGTCGTGCTTTGGCACGAGTCGTGGCATCGAGTCTTAAGATGTTGGCATAGAGTTGTACAAGTTTTATTGATTCGTCACGGGTTTAAGTCAGGAATCACCGCAAGGCAAGTTGGTTGAGTGACACTAAGTTCACAAGTCTCGATTGGGTCAGTTGGTGATCAAAGTAGCAAGGGCCGCTAGACGACAAGGGCAACGTGGCGGCGATATGGTTAAGTCTTACTGAATTGCGAGGCACGGCCTCAGCAAGGGTTTGTAGCACGGTCACACGGAAATGAAGCCTCATCGCATAGTTGCGTCTCTAATTTTGGCTGAAAGGCAAGCACGACTTGATAGGTTAACGTTGTTGGCACGAAAAGGGGGTCTAGAGGTAAAGTATGAGTTAACGCTGTGGTATAAGCACGGGATGGTCCTCAGACACAAAAATGCCAAGGCATCCGTAGTCTTAAAACTGATCCTAAGACAAGACTAGAAAGACAATAGAAAGGGATTTAAGCTGCACAAGTAAATGAACGTGTAGGTTTTGTATGGGTGGGCGAGGAGCTCACTCCACCAGTACAGTTAAGTACTGACACCCACACAGTGTTCATGTGCAGGCACAGGTAGAAGCTCGTGGCGCGAAGCTCGCTTGGATGCGTCGAGGCACGGAGTTCCTTGGCGATTCGAAGCGTGCGGCCGTACGGATTGAAGACTTATACAGGACATAATGTATGGACATCGCCTTCCGAAACTTCCGCTGGTTCAAGCTTTGTAATCGAGAGATGAGAGAGAGCAGAGTGACTTGTAAATGAGAGAAAAGTGGGCATGAGAGACTTGTAATTTGGCCTTGCGCCCACAAATGTAATCTTCTATTCAATATCAATAAAGAGTTTCTTTTGAATGACTTTTGTTCATGTGTGCTTGTTTTGAATTTCGCTGCCTGTTTCAATAATCGAGCTTGGGACTTTTGTGCGACGACCCCGTCGCCGTCGATGTTATCGACCGTTATGGAAGTGCCTTGCACGAGCGCAATCTAGGCTCGTGCGGCATCACGCCTTAGCGAGGACGATCGCTCCTACGGGAGCGGGGCGTGACAAGTATACCTTGCCAAGTATACCCGAACGTCGTCTTGACTCTTCCCGAACCCCAAACAAGTATTACTCTTTTGCTTTAGTACCGTCCAAGCTAGATTTGGGTGCAATTGACGGAGTTCGTCGATTCACTTGCTTTTTATTTCTTCTATGCATATTGACTTAGTTGCTAGATGACTATCATATATTAGTGCGATATTTTCATATCTCCTTGGCCATGAAACAAATATGAGACTCATATTAGGGGCACTGGCTGTCTTACTCGACTGGCCATCGATACGTACGAGACGTGTGACGGTTAGAAACGTAACCGCTATGATTAGTGCATTAGAAACTCAAACAATTACAAACTAGATATATTGTGGATACAACTTGGTCATTATAAGGATTGAGGGGGAGGACAGTCACTAGGCGTATGGGCTACCCAAATCGATGAACCATAGAATCCGGAGGGAACTATAGAAGATTATGAGTTTGATTATCATGTCAACCTCTAACGTTTGCTGAACGTTATGCCCGGATACTGATGACTGCTTGCAGTATATGTATATATCATGAGCCTACCCCTGCCCATGCGTTGAAGGTTGTCCTCTAAATTTGCACTTAGGAGGTTAGAAGCATCATGTTGCATTTATTATTTATTATACAGTATGTATATAGTCCGTTGTTTGTATCTTGGTACGTCCCTCTGGGGACCTGATTTTCTTCCAGAATTGGATGACCAGGAGTGGCTTGAGGTGCACGGACCTGGCCCTAATTTTGCACTTATGGATGTAGACGAGGAGGTCTTGCCTTCATAATTTTCGTGATTCATGCTAGATGGATTATTTATTTCCTTGTATTTCTTTTCATTTCATGATGTACTTGACTATTTTCAAGCTTTCAGTTAATAATAGTCATTTGATAGTGGATTTGTTTCCACCCGACTATTATCACTCTCAGACTATCGTTTCCTTCAGTTATATACTCTTGCTGTTTCGTGCTTAGTTATTACACTTATGATATGGATGCGATCATTATTGTAGATATGTGACCAATTGTTACTTTATGAGCTGGAGCTCAATTATATCGTAAGTATGCATCATAGGTTCCATGTATTGGAGTAGCCTACATATGCATGGCAGCTGACATAGTCACGTGTTGGTCCCATTTACCTTGGGACTGGGGCATGACACTCCCTCTGGCTCCTCTCCCCCCAAATAAAACCATCGCAGCCGCCCTACCCCCTGTGACTCCTCCTCCTCCCGGCTGTACCCCGCTTTCTCTATGGGCAGCAGCACCAGCGTACGGGGAGAGATGGGGGTAGGGTGGTGCAGCCAGTGGTGGAGATGGCCAATGGTAGGACAGCCGAGGGGAGGGGGAGAGAAAGAGAGAGGTAGATAGGCATGGTATTTTTATCTATTTTTTTAGGATATAAGTTGATGCATATCAAATTTTAGGATATCAAGTTAAAAATATTTGTGTCAAGTTGAAATTAAGCCCAAAACAAAATAAGTTATATAACTCATTCAAAACTAAATAATTCAAGTCACACAATTCTTACATATTTTTGTTTAGTTTTAGGGTCCCGTATAATATTCATAATTTACGTTTAAGTCTCCATTTAGGACAGTCAACTAAATTAGCGTTAAAATGAGATCCAAATTCTTTTCTGACACTAAGAAATTATAAACTTAAATTTTTATACGAAACCCTAAAACTAAATAAGCCATAAAAAACTATACTAGATTTTGGCAAACTTGTGGGTAATAATTTTGACGAATTCAATCTTTAAGTTACTTGTAGGCTTTGTACTTCATAAAGTGAACAATGATCAATTATCTAAATTTTAAATCCCCTCAAACCAATATCCCTAAAGCCAAGCTGCACAACTTACATTGTGGAGGAATACTTAGATCTAAGAGAGGGTTGACAAATGTTTTAAAATGTCTCAATTTACCCCACTGACTTTACCAAATTTGATATAAGGTTCTATATGTTGGTGTTAGTTGAAGTTTTCAATCTATGTGTAGAAATTCTAGAGTGCGACAAATATCATTAGTGTGTCATATCTTAGATACTCGGAGTATCGAAGAAGGTAGTTCTGTCCACGCCCAAGAGAAATTTAAGCAGAATTCAGGAAAAACTCAGGCAAAATTCGATCCCAGGAGGAACTCTGTCCGAGTTCGGTCCCTGCATGGGGCCAGAACAGTACTATTATGAAATATTAGAGTTTAATCCGAACTCAATTTTGTTAGGGTTGTGCGAGTTCTGGGGTGTTTTTGTAGCACCCAGTTTCCCAAATGAGGGTAATTTTAAAATTTCATGTTTATAATTATTTTAATAATGATATTTAATTCATGATATAATTTTTGGTGATTTTAAATTATTTTAAAATTATTTAAATCAATGACTTGTGGTTTTGACGTTTTGCTAGTGAAACCCTAGATACTGTTTGACCTAGAGCCTAACCATGTGATTATGATATTTTAATATCATTTTTGGCCTAAGGATATTTTTGCATTTGACCTCTTTGAATTATTTTGATATTATTTTATTATTTATGATATTATTTTGGGGTTATTTGAGTCGGGTTCGAATTTCAACTCAATCCGACTTGAAACGGGGACCCGGAGGCAGTTTGACTCTGGTGGGACCCACACACTAGTTAGGCATGGCCCATATGATATTAATTTTAGTCTACATGATAGAAATATTTTAGTTAGAGGTTAGACTAATTATTATGGATAAGGTTAGTGTGATTAGAGACTTTAGAATGACTAATTTAGCCCCAACCAATTAGCCCTTTCCTAATACTCATAGAATAGGTTAGTGGGGGCATTTTGGACCTTACCATAATAGGACAAATAGCCCCATATGGCCAGCCACTTTGGGAGAGGATAGGCTCAAGTTCATTTCATTATTCTCATCCACACTCTCTCTCTTGTTCTTCCCCAAATTCCTAGAGAGCAATCCCTAGCAATTTCTCCACCAAATCCTTCCATTTCGCCACCAAATCTTCTTCTTTTCTTCTCCATTCTAGCCAAGGAGGAAGCTACCCAAGTTTGGGAGGATTCGGAGCTCGTTCGTATCCTTTTGGAATCTCTACGTGTCGGTATCGCTCCGGAAAGGCTTTTCTTCGATTTGATCTACCGGGAGGTATAAATCCCTTCTCCTTTTTATTTTCTCATACATATAGGTCTATTTTGAATCCATAGGAATGACCCCCATGGTTGTATCTCCATTTGTGTCCATTTCGTGTCCATTTGGAGGTCATAGGAGTGTCCTTTGTGTTGTGGTTGTGTCCATGTGGGAAAATCCCAAATTTGGACATACTATGTGTTGTTGTTAGGTATGAATGAATTATTACATATTTAATCTCATATTTTTGTATTGGAGATGTGTTCTATAGTGTCTCATATATATATTAGTGTAGAGAGTGAGTTCTTGATATATTATGTTATATACTTGTGTTCTTTTGTCTCAAACTACCCAAATTCGTCATGATTTTTTATCCACGTTTTTAATTTCAGTCCTAACTTAGAAATGTCATAACTTCTAGCTCAAAGCTCGGTTTAATCTCCCATTTTTTAAAAGAAGCGTATTGAAGTTAGCTTTCCAAAAACATGTATTAATAGGCCTAATTCTTTCTGTAACTTTCTGGAGAATTAATTGAGTGTCAGTTGTACGAAAGACAAACGCGTTCTCGGTGTTTTCGCGATTCCGGGAGTTTTCGAAAACGAAAACGCGATCCGTTTGAAGTTTCGGAAAGCTAACACATAGATCTATAACATACTTTAATCCTAGATTTTAATTCATGCTGAGATGGTACAGTATTGATTATTAGTATGAGTTACTATTCGGCATATACATTTTGTGCACCCTTGTGTGTAATATCATGTTCTATTTGATTTTAACCCATGTTAATGTATATACATTATGTAATTAAATAGAGAATGCAAGTTTGAGTAAATGGTTAAATAAATGATGTATGAGGTGTAAGTATCATATCTAATGTAAGCATGTATAAGTATGGCTTGTAATGAATATGTAGGTTCCATAGTATGTAATGTATGGTGCATATAGTAGTGCAAGAGAATAAATGAATGATGAATGAATACAAGCATGAATGTAATATAATAATAGATGTAATGTATGCAATATACAAGTTAATGAGATGTAATGTTCTATGTTAAAACAAATCTTATATTACCTCATGTACCCCCTTACACTATGTTGACACTATCACACTTGACACATTGTTCACTTACACTTTGACACTCTTTGATATGTATACACTATGTATGTCCATTTAACCCTCACTTGTCCCTTTGCCATGTTCACATACACACACATAGCCTCTTAAATAAGTATTTATGAATATAGTTAACTTAGCTATGTATGTATATTATATATATGTTAGCATATTGTGTTGTAATATATAAGTTTATATAACCATTTGAAATGCCATGATTATAGACCTAATGTTGAATACCAATATATGCATGTGTATATATGTGTAGACATATATAGCTTAAAGTAATAGATTACCTAGTGTATATCCAATGTGAATTCTTACCTATTTGAGTATTGAATAATTGCATGCTATATAGAGTTGGGTGTATGTTGTCTTGTATAGCCTTGTATTGATGTGTGCTTGCTAGGATAGTCTTGGTTAGGCCTAGTAAGACTTGCTGGGTTAGGACATGACCTATTTGACTAGTGCAGTTGACCAGAGTTGACCAAGGGTTGACTTTGGCCTAATTTGACCTAGATTCATGTAGAATGCATTATAGTGCTTTATATTACCCTTCTGGACATGTTGTGACTTGTGCTGTTCTAATTAGGAGCCAGACACCTCTCCTCGGACAGTATCTTTATCTTGGACATTCAGATATCAGGCGAGTACATTCTCTGATCTTTTCATACTTGTCTGGACTATACTCTTGCTCTAGATTACTTTACTTGATGCTGACACGTATCTTCACGGATTAGTACTATATGGATCCTTTCTTGAGATGTTATCCCTCTATGGGTGCATCGGATATTTCATGTTCATGTACTTTATCATGTGCATCAGGTACTCCTTGTACTCGTACTAGTTCATGTTTTTACATGTTCTCATGTGCTTTCATGTGCTTCATGTACTTTCATGTGCTTTATCATGTGCCTCATGTACTACTCATTACATGAGTTCACGTATCTTAGCTGTATTCATGTGCTTATAACGTAACTTGAATTGATCCTTGTGTATTGATTGGGGCGGGGTGAGTAGAATTGGTTATGTGAACACTATCCCCAGTAGCTGTATTCATGTGCCTCCTTATTTGTATTCATGTGCCCCTAAGCCGTTTTCATAACCATATTGTGCTCTAAATCACGTAGCCACTTACAGTCTCTACTATCATGTATTTACTTTCAGTTATAAAATATCTCCTGTTTACTCGTACTTCCATTCAGCACTTCCTGTATTTTACTCTATTGCATGATTTATACTCCTAACCTGCTATAAACTGTTTGAGAGATATGTGCTCGCTCCTGTCCTGACTGGACCTGTTGATAAATTTTACAGATAGCTTGGAGGTTGCCTGCTAGCCTAGAGGAGACACTTTAGAGGTTGTTTAGATAGTTATTTCAATTGTCTGGAGTTGTATTTACTTTATGGATTACTGTATCTGAGTTTGGAGATTTGAGATATATTTCTGGATTTGTGTATCTTAGACACTTAGATTTCTCTCTGTTGTACCTCTTTTGGATTTCATGTTTTATCTATCTTCCTTTATGCTCTACCTTAGATGTGATTGAGTTTACATTCTGCTATGTCACCCCCATTCGGGGAGTATAAACTGTTTAGCCTTATACTGTTAGATGCATGAGTCCTAGGACAGCGTTCTACCGCCGACACTGCGGCGTAGGCTGGACGTACCCACTTCTCGTGCCCTAACTCTAGGGTGCGGGTCGTGACAGTTTTATACTCCGTCGTATTAAATCTATTGGTCCAAGTTGGCTGCTGAATTATCGGGATTATATATAGATATTTTCTAACCATAATCCAAGTAACAACAACACGTACAATATATGCTTTTCAACTTTTGAAAGAGAGTAATCAAATTGAAGGCTATTGTGAAGGAGAGATGATTTTAGATCATTCTTCTCGTCATCTCTTGTCAATCGAAGTCTGTAACCTTCTTCTTTCAAAAACACTTGTGGTGATCCAATTTGGATCAATGAGAAGTCTGTAAAGAGTTCATGTGTACTTTTTATTCCAATAGTGGAGACTTTTTGTAACCCTATTTTTTTTAATTTTCATAAGTGTTCCCCTTTAACCTATCTTACTTTCTATGTATAGTTAGTTAGTTCGCCTAATTATCTATTGTGTTGAAATGATTTTTCTAAATAAGGATTGACCATTAATACATCTAGCTATTGTAATAAATTCCTATAATTTTATTAATTAATATTTGGATATTATTTTATTTACCTATTATATTTTACCTAGATATTCTGGTTCCTATGAAATTGGATTTAAGCTTGGGCTAATAATGCAAGTTTTATTTAGCAGAAGCCACAACCTTATTCTTAATCTGGCCAAACTATCTCAGCCAACATACTCCCATTTATTCTTTCCCTTTATTTCTTAAGTAGGCCTATGGCCATTCTTCCAACCCAGCCCATGTTTTAACCAGCCCAACACTGGCCAAGCCAACAAAATCGTACAAAAGCCATAGCCTTTCTTAGGCCCAGCCATAGAGAGGCAGCCTGTGTAAGTCAACCAAATTATTGGAACCCAAACCCAACAAGCCTCTTAAACCCCAAAACCTGATATGTGGTTAACCCGACCCATTAAATTCATCAATCACCCTAACCCATTAGTTAGGGCCAACCCGATAAGCCTTGCAAACCCGACCCATTATTCTATTCTTCCTAAAAAAAAGGAATCCTCAGATCACTCAAACCATGTTCTGTGGTCAGTCCCTTTCTTCTCCGAGAGAAACCAACTCAGCGAGTGGCCGAGGACGAACGTCGACGCACGGCAGGCGAGTGGCTCCAACTCTTCGAGAAGCTGTCGAAAGGTTCGCTGCCACCGACTTACTCCAGTCCATCTCCGCCGTCCCTTCACCACTGACCTAACCTTGTCGATCTCGGTCATTCGTCCATAACGGCCAATGACCACCGCATCGGCCTATAAATAAAGCCCTCTCGACTCAATTCTTCATCCCACTCTCTTCTTGGCGGAGCCCTGCCTCTAATCCGCTGAAGCTTTCTTCTTCCTCTCCATTACCGATCTACTCTAACTCTCATTCTCGAGCTCTGGCGACCATGGCAATTTCTCGGCGAGCATCGTACGACGATGACCATAGCTCGGCAAGACGTCTACTGCCGACGAGTTTCTGTTGACGAGAGTCGTAGAGGCTTCTTCCTCAACCGGGACGACGAGTAGATCGGTTCATCATGAGTGAAGGCAGCAATCGGTCGTCCCCGCTGTGAGATTTTTATTGTACCCTGTCGATTCATGAGATGAAGAATATAATAAAATTGATTGCAAAAGCGTACCTGAATCCATTGCCTAACTTGATGGATGTTGAAGCGATCGTCTCTTTATGGGGTTTGATCTTCCAACCCGCTATGGCCCTTAATAACAAAGATGAAATCTTTGTTCCTCTCTTTGTTGATGGGGATACAGAAGAGAATAGAGAAAACCCTCTCTTGGTGGCCGTATGAGTTGGGGACCATAACCCTAATGAATACACATATATATAGATATATGTGTTATGATATTTCTAATTTGGCCCCTCATCAAATTAGAATTATCTCCGGTATCTACACATTAATTCCATGACAATTATACCCTTAAGCCAATTTTTCAAATAGACCACTTTAATTTGGCTTAATTATTTAGATAGCCTAAACATAATTAATTTTACATGTGTGGCCCCATAATTATTGAATAATTCCAACAATCTCCCACTGGGCCACATATGTAACCTTATAATTGTGTTAACCTTAGTGAGCTCATAAATTGCTATCTTAATCCTTAGGGTATATCCGGACAATCTCATCCATTAACCATATCAACATAGGATCGAAGCGGCCTTCGTCACATATAGCGTAACTAAACCATCAATGGTCACATATATTAATATAGCTAAACAACATAGATCAATCATAGATGCGTAGCATGAAAATTACACGCAATGTGATCAATACATGTCTATTTCCAATTGGTCCTCCTTAACTTTAATGAGATCAATACTTTAACATAATGAAAACAGAATGAACTGAATTTCCATATATATCTGATCAGATAAATATCCAAAATACTTTAATACATAAATGTGTCCAAAACCAAATAGCACCCAAATACATAAAATACAAACTCCCACTATATTGCCATATTCTTAATTAACACCCATATGAGCGGTATGCTCATGAAAGATCCTGGGTGATAATGCTTTTGTGAGCGGATCCGCTAACATGGAGTTTGTCCTAATGTGCTATATGGACACTATAACCATTCTGAATTCTTTCCTTCACAACTAGAAACTTTATGTCAATATCCTTTACTTATACAAGTTTCTGTTGTTTTTGGAATACATTACTGCTGATTTTTTGTCATACCATAATTTAAGTGGTCTTTCAACACCGTACTGTAGGCGCAGCCTTGTGACAATTTCACAACCATATTCCCTGAATAGATACCCCACAACATGTTATAAACCTTGCTTTCATGGTGGAAGAAATTATGAGTGCATGTTTGACACTCACCCAAATATACCTCCATTAGTCAACATAACCTGATGTGGATCTCCTGCTGTGTTGGCATCCAACAAAATCGGAGTCGAAATACCTTATGATCTCCAGAATTATCCGATCTCCTACAAAGAGAATATAATTTCATGTTCTTTATTAATTACTTAAGTAGTTTGGCTGCTATCCAATGATCCATCCATATTTGCTTAAATATCTGCCTAACATCCTAATATATATGCAATATCCTGACGCGTACATACTTGAGTATACATTAGACTTCCTACAACTCATTATGAAGGAAAAATCTATTGTATTTTTTTAATTTTAGGGCTAACCTTAGGGCACTTGTTTGAGACTGAATTTGTCTCCTTTAACGAGAGGTGTCACCTGGTTTGCATTAAATACTTCAATCAATATATAAAACCAGAAAATTATTTCTACTCCCACTGAACTTGTGATACACACAATCTTCAACAGTGTTCATCTCAAAACCAAACGAGATAGTCACTTGTTAAAACTCAAAGTGTCTTTGACGAGAAGCCTGCTTGAGTCCATAAATAGATTCTGTCAGTTTACAAACCATATTCTTTGGATCTCCAGACACAAAGTTTTCTGGCTGTACCATATATTATTTCGTCGATGTTACCACTGAGAAACACAATTTTGACATCCATTTGATGTAACTCAATATTAAAATGTACAACAAGTACTATGATTGGTTTAAAAGAGTCTTTCAAAGAAACCGAAGAGAAAGTCTCTTTAAAAAACAATCTCTTCCTCTTCTCTTGAGGTTGTTGAGTTTGTTTCTCAGAAACAATTACTTTATCTTGAATGGAGGGTGCCTTAATGTTGTCTTATTGAGGTAGCTCAACATCGACTTATAGAGGTAATTCGACATTGTCTTATTGAGGCTCCGAATTCACTTCTTGATCAATGACAGGAGCAGAATCTTGCACATCGTCAAAAGTGATAGTAGTAATCGCAATCGATTCCTCCTCAAAAGATAATGTCATTGACTTTATTTCTCCCCCAAACTCAGCATCCTCAAAAAAATATTACACTTCTCGTCTAAAAAAATTCTTTATTTTTGTGTTTAGTACCACGTGGTTCCATATGCAAGATTTCTTTATAGGACGCAATAGTTTCAAGTGATAATAGCATGTCACGAATATTTAAAAAAATAAAAAATAATACCAACATTATTTTGAATTTAAAGATAGATCAAATTTATTGTTCCCAAATGAACAATGATAAATAAGATTGTCAAACAAGAAAACTGAAACTAAATTTCGTCTAAAAGACGGTACAATAAAAGCTTTAGATAAAATTGTCTATCAAATCCAATAATAACTAATATCCAAAATTTGTCCTATTGCATCCACTTCTACCGACTTGCCGTCTCCCACATAGATGTGTCTTTCACCATCAATTGGCTTTCGGTAGATCTGGCAACCCTTTCTTTACACGCCATGCGTGGTACTTTGTGCATTCCTTCTTTACGTGTCCCCGCTTGCCACAAAAGAAACAACCATTAGCCTCAGTTTGTTGTTTCTTTTGTACTGGACCCTTAGTAGCTTCTGTATTCTTTCGCTTAGTGCCCTTATACTTGTCTTTAGGGGTGGTAGCCAAATTAGCACTTTCAGTTTTATCTTGCTTCAATCTCTCTTCTTCTTGTACACAGTACGAAATGAGCTCATTTAGAGTCCATTTTTCCTTTTGACAGTTGTAACTGACCTTGAACTGATTGTACTGTGTAGGAAGTGAGAGCAATACCAAATAAACGAGCAAGTCATCCGACAAGTCGAGCTTAAGTGCCTTAAGTTTTGAAGCAATATGAGACATCTCCATGTTGTACTCCCTTATGTTACCTTTGCCTTTATACTTCATGGTAATCAAGCGCAACAAAAGTGTGCTTGTTTTCGCCTTATCATTCTTTGCAAATCGCTTCTCGATTTCAGCAAGTAATTGTTTGGCATTAGTAACCTCATCAGATACTGCACTCCTGAATGCCTCTGGAATATCGCGCTTTATGATCATTAGACTTATGCGGTTTGAGCGTTCCCACTTCTCGAAGTTCATTCTGTCACCAGATGAACTGTCATCCTTAGGAGTAGTGGGACGCTCAATCCTAAGTGCAAGGTCTAGATCCATGCAGCCGAGAACAATATATATATTCTCTTTCCAGTCCTTGAAGTTTGTCCCGTTAAGCATTAGAATTGAGTTCAGATTAGCAGATATTGTAGCAACACTAGCTGAAAAGAGAACAAAAAATAAATAAATAAATATGCTCTAATTAATAACCAAAGAATAAAAGATAGTCAAACAAATTCAAATAATGGTGAACCCCATCTCAAGATACCTAGTGCATCATTAATATCAAGTCTTTGGACAGTGATATTAACTGCAAGTGGTACTCTTGGTGTAGTGATCAAATGTTGACAAGAAGTCATGTCAAATAATAAGCCTATCTTTGGATCAGGTTATTATTCACATGTAAATCGTATAATTGTCACACATTTATCACCACAAGTATGTGTGCAATTCGGCCAAGTATTAACCTTCCTTTGGGCCGGCTAATACCCGCATGAATATACACACACAAACATCCGACATCCCTCATAGACTATCTACACAAGAGATGTCACTTTGGCGACATCTTGTTTCAATGAGTCTACTTAGAATATTGGACAACTATTGCTAGTCTTAAAAGGCACCAAAAAATTGAATGTTGACTGAATTTTACAAAACTGAATCATGTCCAAAACTTTATATACATGCATATTCATAAGATTATTACTCAAATAAAGTAATCAAAAGCATAATCATGAATTTCAATTTGACAAAATTGGATATTATCACTATAACAAAATTCATGAAATAATCTACGGAGGATATGCATCCAAAGAAAATATCAAATAATGCATACGGATTACTTTAAATAGAATAATCTATAGAAGACCAAACATATATGCATCAACATATTACATCAGATAATCTTTAAAGATTATACCAAAATTGGTCTACTGTATCAAAAGTATATGAATCTTGTGCATGATTTAAATCACAAATTAAATCACTTTAAATAAAAGAACATTCAAATATTCTTTTAATATAAAAAAACATGCATCATAAAAAATTATATCAAAAGGACTAGAACCAAATCCTAGTTGTAGAGTCAAACATTCAAATAATTCCAACACCAACTTCTTCCCAACTCGAAACACTAGAGAAACGAAACTCCAATCCGCCACTCCCCATCGAAATTTCGACAGAACTGAACCAAAGTCGATGCCTTTTTCTCATCTATTGCAACAAAATCGGCTCAATGCGCCAAAAAAAACTTTACCTTTGGAACGGATCTGGAAAATCTAGCAAAAAGTACTAAAATTTACACCAAAAAACGCCGGGAAAAAGGGAATCTCCCTTCGTTCTTACCGAGGCTCCGCGAGCCACTGCCAGATCCGACTGCCGAAACCCTAGCTCGATCCGCGCCGAAAGGCCCGGGACCCAAGTAATGGAGAGCGTTGTCCGGAGATTTTATCATATAAGTACCTAAACTCTCTCTTAATTTAATTAGGTCCCCACATTTGTTAATTGATTTGCTTAAAACAACAACAACAACAACGACTTCCGAAATTTGTTAATTGCTTTGTTTGAAACAACAACAGAGGAAAAACAGCAAAGACGATGGCAATAGAACACAAACTCGGCACTTTCAAGTTACCAAAGAATTCACTAGACCTCAATATAAAATATCACTTGTGGAATCTTAATCTGAATATCAATGAACTATAAAAACTTTGATCGAACAATTGGAACCCTAAATTAAATTATTCGGAACGATCTAGGGTTCCTTAACAACAACAAAAAATGATTCTGAAACTTCAAACTCAAGAATCAAACAAGGAGGCTCTGATACCATTTGTGAGATTTTTATTGTACCCTGTCGATTCATGAGATGAAGAATATAATAAAATTGATTGCGAAAGCGTACCTGAATCCATTGCCTAACTTGATGGATGTTGAAGCGATCGTCTCTTTATGGGGTTTGATCTTCCAACCCGCTACGGCCCTTAATAACAAAGATAAAATCTTTGTTCCTCTCTTTGTTGATGGGGATACAGAAGAGAATATAGAAAACTCTCTCTTGGTGGCCGTATGAGTTGGGGACCATAACCCTAATGAATACACATATATATAGATATGTGTGTTGTGATATTTCTAATTTGGCCCCTCATCAAATTAGAATTATCTCCGGTATTTACACATTAATTCCATGACAATTATACCCTTAAGCCAATTTTTCAAATAGACCACTTTAGTTTGGCTTAATTATTTAGATAGCCTAAACGTAATTAATTTTACAAGTGTGGCCCCATAATTATTGAATAATTCCAACACCCGCTTCTTAATCGTTGTGATCCGTCGAGAGTTCGATTTTCGGCGGGCCAAGCTATTTGGATTCAATTTGAGAAATTCTTTGTTTTTTTTATTTCCCCATCTCCTCATGATTATTTTCTTGCATCAGATCTCCTTGGTCTCGATTAGAGAATAGAATCAAGACTGATTGAGATCGAGATCTGGACCGATCCCTTCGATCTTCTTCTCCGACGAGTTCCCCTGCATTCGCCGCTACAACAAATCCTGACCGCACTACTCTATTCCAGTATCGAACAATTGATCGATCGATCAAGAACAAACGATTAGTCTTCCTTCCTCTTGTTCTGAAGCAATTTTTGGATGAGAAACAACGGGACGATCAGATGATCTATGAATCGTGTCATGATATGTTGCAGTATTCTGATCAAGTAATTGGTGTCGGCTTCAATTTGATTGGTGTTGATTCGATCTAGGAATTTTGTTGCAAGCATCTTGATCGTTGGTTCTCATTTCCTGGATTGTGATCACCTGGGAATACATTTCGAACTCAAAAACATGTTCTTTGTCGATTGCACCCCAAGTGTTCGAGGAAAGGCTCCTGAAGAGCTTTTTGATATTCGTAATTCAAATCGGACACAGTGTCAACTCATATAGGACACATGTATTACTCTCACTCTCCTTGCTATTCCTTCTTTTTTATTATTCTTGGCGCGTAGGCTGGATTTGAATGTGATGTTGTAGAATAATGTATTTAACGTGGGGCTTGAATTGTGTATATGGGCCAAGGGACAGGTTTCTGTGGCTAGATACTAAGCCTAGTATTAATTTATATCCAGAGCAGGGAGTTGAATTGTAATAAGTTTTAGTAGAGCCTGCTAGGCCTCGTTTGGTTCGCAGAATCTCCCGGTTGGGAAAGGAAAGTAATTACTTTCCTATATTTGGGTGCCCAAGGAATTGAGGAGGAAAGTAAAGTGATTCCCAATGGAAGGAAAATTAGGGGGGAAAGTGATTCCATCCGTCCAAGGAAGGAATCACTTTCCCACATTGAAGTATTCACTTTCCTTTCCAAATTCCTTAGCATTGCCAAACATCGAAAATGAAAATCAATAGGAATTAAAGTTTTCCAAATGAAAGAAAATGACAAGGAATTGATTTCCTTTCCCTTCCATTCCGTGAACCAAACGAGGCCTAAGACCAATAAGTTTTGGGCTGGTTAATGACTGAATTGGTTTGGGTTCATTGTTGGACTTGGTTGAGCAATAAGGTGATGTGTGGGCTAGAGCTAATAGGAGGAGTAATGAGGAGATAGGTCTGCACTAAATCGAGCTATGGATCAGTCCTATGTACTAATTGGACTGAGATAGAGGGCTGGGCCAATTGGAATTAGTAAGAGTTTAGTTTAAATATTTGAGAGTAATAGTTTAATACAAGGAGATTGTGAGAACAGTATTGTGCTGGCCCAGTGTAATAATGAGGGTCTGTTAAACTATTAGATTTGGTTAATTTTAGTACTTGGATTCTAGAGGTAAAATAGAGTAATAGGTTATTTAGAAACAATTAGTCATTAAGTAAAGTTTATTTTTAAATAGGAATGATAGAGATATTTTTTAAGAAATATTGTGTCTTTTGACACAGACTTTCGTCTGGACACCTACAACAAAACCAGGCAAGTACACCGACTTGAACTCTTTACTTTGTATTTCTGTCTTGCTTTATGTTCTCATGTTGAACACGAGATTGACACGATTGTGTTGTGCCTCATTGATCGTATTGTGTTTTATTGATTGTGTGTGACCACACCCCCTTAGCTAGGTTATTGTGAATAGCCTAATCGTACACCTCACGTACGATTAAACGTACCTTATTATGATATTGTGGTTTTTAGCCGGTCACACATTATATTAATATTTTAAACTCACTATTTTATTGATTGTCTTGTTCATTGTTTCAGTTCTTGTACTATTGTTTCATATTGCAGAATAGTTCATATCATTACTTGTACATTTTAGATTACTTTGTACAGTGTTTCTTGTCGAGGTTATACTTTGCTCATTTCTTGACTGGATACGTTGTAGGTGAGACTTATGGGGACTTCTACCCTAGCCACTATGGATTACTGTAGGGGATAGCAGATACTGGGGCAGATGTTGTTCAGGAGTAGTGACTTGGCTAGGATATCTGAACCCTTTGTATAGATTTATATTTCTGTCCTATTGATGTAGTTGGATGACTGTACTAATAATTGCTTGGGTTGCTTTACTTTTATCAGATTTGTTTTCAGACTCTAATGTAAAGATGTACAATAAAGCATATTGATATTTGTGATGGTCGTAGCAATTTGGGTTCTGGGTACGATTTATAGAAGCTGTGATGTGTATGATTGAATTTTATTCACTTGATGACTTATGATGTTTATATACAGCTTACTACGTTGTGTCTACCAACGTAGGCTGGGCGTGTTCGACTCATATCCGATTATTCGGGAGCGGGTCGTGACACTTTAGGTTGGATTCCGATCGTCCTGTGGTTTTCTCTGTTTGAATTTTCCACATAAAAATTGTTGTGTCTACATTTGTTTGGCTCTGTGTGATTTTTACAATTTGGTTCACGTGCTTTTCTTCGGTTCTCCTGCAGCTTCTTGGTTTGGGGGAATGATTTTCGTATTTTCTTTCCAATAGAGTGGTATCATAGGGAGGTTATGCTAATACCCACAGGGTGGTATCAATTAATTGTTTTCAAAGGGTGTTAGGGTTGACAATCAAGTCAAGGAGAAGAGATGAATACGAAGTCAGTGCACATGGTAGACCCAAATGATTCAAGTTACCACTATTGGCGGAGCAAGATAAATGATTTGATATTCGTCAAGAAGTTGCATCTTTCGCTATTTGTTTCTAAGAAGCCCAGTGATAAATCCGCGAAGGACTGAAAGTTCGACCACATACAGGTGTGTGGGTACATGCGACCGTTCATTGACGAGAATATGTACAATCACGTTGCCAATTTAGAGCACATAAGAACACTTTGGGAGAACTGGAATCTTTGTATGCGAAAAAGACCGCAGTAAACAAGTTGTTCCAGATCCGACAAATCATGGGTCTGCGGTACAAAGATGATAAATCTATTGCGGACCACCTTAGTGAATTCCAGGACGTGGTTGACTAGTGTCACGCCTGTCCCAAAATGTAAACTACCCAAATTTTCAAAGATTTTTTATTTTTTATTTTGCTTAAAATAATAATCTTGAGTTTTTCATATTTTAAACAATATTTTATATAAAAAATAGTCTTAGTCATGGCTAAGTTTTATTGTGTAGGTTGACTAGAAAGTATGGCACAGCTAGTGCTGTCGTGTGCCGTGATTAGCATATTAGCTATATACCCCTCTATATTTATTTATTTTAATATTTAATTTGTTACAAATTATTAAATCATATTATCGTTCTCTTTTCCATGTTTTAATATTATTTATTTTTTGGAAAGAGTTTGAAAATTTACTATTAGTTCTGTAAAAATAATAATAGTAATAATATGTAATCACCAAAATACCCCTATTATTTTGTTGTTGTTAATTAGTTATTTGGTAATTCCTTAGAAAATAATTTTAATATATATATGTATATGATTGTAGTCATTATTTATGAATTATTAGGATTTTGTCGTAGGAAAAGCACTGAGGCAGTCACTAGAATATAATCTAGTCAGAGTCATATTTTAAGTTAACGCTATAATTCCTCATAACTAATTTATCAATCCCTTTACTTTAGAATTTCGAAAATCTGATCATCTTAGAGATTCTTAATTTATTTATTTTTATTTTCTCGTCCTTGACTGAGGGCTTGCAAGTCGTTTGACGACCTACTATTGTTCACTAGATTTGTAGACATATTTGCAAGGAGCTGCTATTATACATTGAAGAGGACCAGAGAACATGATCAATATGATGCGATTGAAGCGATCATGCTGGAACTATATCTTCTTATTATCATCAATCAGGTATATATGTATATGGTATACAATTATAATTGGGTTAATAGTTGTATTGGGTATAATAGTTCATTTCAAATTTATAGTTTCAGAATGTCCTTTGAATAATATTAATTTTATTTTGCAAGGATGACCTGAAATGAACCTATTCTAGAACCTTACGGGCGACAATCGCGAATATGGGTACTGGAGTATTAGTATGTCGCGTAGCTTGGGGATGTTGTTAAGTACCCAGCTCGTCGTATTATGGGAGTGGGGCGTAACACGTCTTTTTAGTGGTGGCCCATGCAGGTCATGAAAAATAGAAAACCTAGGATAGGATTAAGGTCATGCTTTTGAGGAGACCTATATTGGTTTAAAACCTAAGATATGTATAGTCTACAAAGAACCTTAGGTTAGGGAATACCCTACAGGTTTTATGTGCTAGACTATGATCCATTTTGCTTATCCTATAAATCCTTTCCTAATATACTCTTATAGTGATTCCGTATATTTAAGAATCCTAATCTATGACTGCCGTTAAGGATGTTGATGATATTGGGAAGTCATGGGTAGTATAAGGATAGATATGGCCCAAAAACTTAGGTTTAGTAAATTATAGAGAATTAGACAAGTATTCTTAATAGAGTGCCTTAGTGAAGGAGCTAGAAAATTCCTTAAGGATTTTGTACTTGGTATCCTTAGTAAATCTGGAGATCGGATTTATCTTGAACTATATATAGTTAGAAATAGTAAAGGAAGTAAGAGACTACCTAGCCAATAGACCAATAATGACCTAATACTTTATTTAGAGTAAGTGTAGTATGTTCTGTAGGATTAACATATATATAAATATACCTTGGAAGAACTCTTGGGTAAGTTAGTACTAGTAATATCTTGCTTAAGGTACAGGCATAAAATATGTTATATATAATATTGTATATAGATAGCTAACTGAGTGTAGTATAACACCTCGGTATCTTGATTTTACCAATTCTTAAATCCTGATTCGTTCCCCTACTTTGTCAAATCTTCTATATCCATTTTTCACAAAATTCCAACTTTCTTGTAATTCCTTAATCTTCTTGTTTCATCCATATTTTATGAACATAGAATTTTGAAATATATTCTTGCCTCTTTGTCCAATTTTATTTTTCAATAGTATCCCTGATTTTTGGGAATCGTCATCCATCTAAATACTCATGTATGCATTACCCATTGATTGTTATTGGATTTTTTCGTGAAGCATTATTTGATTTGACTTTCTGTAATTGAATTTCATGTGAAGGAATATTTAATTATTTATTGAGTCAATAATCCGAAAATTCTTCAATTGAATCGTGAAATGAGAAGTTGTTGCAGCCATTTGGACTGGCCATCCAGATTGGCGAGGCACATATTCTCGAAACCATGATTCAGGAATTTAATAAAATTTTGGGGATCAAGACATAATTCTTCCGTGATGGATTTCAAAATTTGATATACATATTTTGATTTTTGTTTTACCATAATTTGGATTTGAAAACCAGTGTCCTAAATAATTTAAAATGATATTCAATTTTTTGATAACATAGATATATGATATTTTCTTACTAATTTTGTCAAAAGATTTTTATTATGATATTTACTTTGATACTCAGATAAAGGACAAAAGAAAAAGATAAATTTTTAAGTACTGGTTCTTGAGTATCTTTTGAATTACCAAGAATACCCTAACGTGACTACTTCACAATCATAATTCTCATACTATGGATATCAAGGAAGAGGTAGCAAATTCTGATAATGAAATGGTATCTTGATTGCAGCCATATGCGCGACGGCGAGGCACAAGATTATTATATCATGCCAGAAAATGAGTATAAGGGATATGATTTTGAATTCAGAGAACATACATGGTTATAGTTTGCAAAACAATATGGTGTCTAACCATTTTATTTGATTATATGAAATTCCAAGAATCATGAAGATATGAAGTATCTTTGAATTGTCTTTATTTTTGTGAAGCTTTTGATAAATATGTTTCATGATATTTAATTTGTTATTTAATAGATTATTATTTCATCTCTGTAAAGTGGGTAGAATATCTTGTTTTTTCTCTATATATGTATTTTGAAATGCCTCTCTACTAAATTTAAATTTCGAAGACGTAATTTTTGTAAGGTGGGTAGAGTGTAATAATCGTATCGTATTCTAGAATACGGAATGGTGATTTTATAAATATATATTTATTTTCTTTTTCAAGAAATATTCAATTACAATTATTCTTCATACTGATTATAAAATTTTCTTTTGTTGAGAATGGTTATTAATTCTATTTAACTTTTACATTTTTATTTGCAAATAGGCCGTAGAAAAAGTTGGCAAATTTCTAAATTATTTAGACATCTCATGCATCTACGTGTCATCGTGCATGGGTGTCAAGTATAGAAATATAAAATGTAGGAAATAATAATGCCTTGTTCTCTTTGCTTGGGTTTGTTACAATATATATAGTGTCTACATTGGGCTTATGGGTTATGGGCCATATTTACATTACAAAGATAATCTAACAATCTAACACCCCCCTCAATTTGGAGCATACAAGTCACAAATGTCCAACTTGGGAAGAAAAGAATTAAACACATGCTTTCCAAGGGGCTTAGTGAAGATTTCAGCCAGTTGAGTAGAAGTAGGAACATGCGAGGCTATTACGGTGCCATCTCTAATAGCATCGCGAACAAAATGCAAATCCACCTCAATATGCTTACTGTGCTCATGAAACATCAGGTTCTGAGCCAGGTGCAGGGCTGACTGACTGTCACAATACTCCGATATAGCAGACTCCTGGCGAACGCCCAAACACACCAATAACTCCTTCAACCATTTCAACTCACAAACAAGCGCAGCGAGAAATCGGTATTCAGCTTCAGCGGAAGATCGAAAAACAGTTGGTTGCTTTTTAGTCTTCCAAGAAATAGGAGACCCCCCAGAAACACCAACCAGCCTGTAACAGAGTGGTGAGTCAAGGGACAACTGGCCCAGTCAGAATCACACCAACCAGAAAGACGGAGATCACAATCAGCTTTCAAAAGAATACCCTGTCTCGGTGCATGTTTGAGATATCTGACAACTCTCAAAGCAGTTTGCCAATGATTTTGTCGAGGCTCCTGTAAGAATTGAGACAAGATATGCACAGCATAGGCCAAGTCAGGGCGAGTAAATGATAGATAAATCAACCTCCCAACCAGCCTGCGATAAGGCTCTGCATTCGCCATCTTTGGACTAGTCGATTCTGCCAGCTTGTGATTGGGCTCTATGGGAAAGCCAGCAGGTCGAGACCCCATCAAGCCGTATTCTGAAATGATGTCCAAAGCATACTTTTTTTGACACAAGGAAATACCTTCTGCACTCCGAGCCACCTCTATGCCAAGAAAGTACTTCAACACACCAAGGTCCTTCATATGAAAGCAAGAACTAAGGTACTTTTTGAAAGCATCTAAAGCACCTGAGTCATTACCAGACACAATCATATCATCCACATAGATCAAAACATGCAACTCTACCTTTCCTTTAAAAAGAGAAGGAAATGATCGGAATAAGATTGAATAAATCCATAGGATATCAGGGAAGCAGTAAGCTTAGCAAACCAATAACGTGGTGCCTGTTTCAGTCCATATAGAGACTTACGCAGGCGACACACTTTGTTAGGTTCACTATGTGAAAAAACTGGCGGCAACTTCATATACACTTCTTCTGTCAGATCGCCATGAAGAAAAGCATTGTGCACATCCATCTGGTGTAAAGTCTAGCCTCTCACAGCTGCAACAGCCAAAAATGCCCGGACTGTAGGCATCTTAGCTACCGGGGAAAATGTCTCTGAATAGTCGATCCCCTCGACCTGATGATTACCGAGCACAACCAGCCGTGCCTTTAAGCGCTCAACACTTCCGTCGGAGTTGTACTTTATCTTGTACACCCATCTACTTCACAATGCCTTCTTCCCAGGAGGCAAATCGATTATACTCCAAGTCCCATTATCTTCCAGAGCCCGTATTTCAGTTTGCATAGCCTCACGCCAGCCTGAATCTCGTGAGGCCTAGCGATATAAAGTAGGCTCAATACTTGCAGTTATAGCTGCAAGAAAATCTCTGTGTCCAGCAGTAAATATATCATAACTTAGAAATTGTGTTAGAGGATACGAAGTACCTGAGGAAGTGATGGGAACAGATGAATTGTGATGAAGGGGGGACTTGTACTTCGAACAACATTCGTTACAAAATCCTGTAATCGTACTGGCTGTGATTTCTTTACAAAATCCTGTAATCGTACTGGCTGTGATTTCTTTCTCATTCCTCTTCCCAATACTACCTCGTCGGGCACCTCTGGCAATAATGTATCCCCTGTATCATCAGTAGTATCCGTATCACCCCCAGCAGACTCTCTTATCAATACTTCTGCATCTACCTGTGCATCCTCGCCACTCGGCGCCGAGCCGCCATCAACCCCTCCGGCCTCAGCAACCGTAGCCGACACCATCCCAAAAACCTCTATATCGTCTTCCGGTACAGCAACAGATGTATGGCGTATCGCAGAAGACATCTCGCTAGCAGCGCCACACCCAGGAAATTCTTTTTCATAAAAAGTAATATCACGGGACACAAAATATTCACCAGTCTCCAAATCATACAGTTTCCATCCCTCTTTATCAAGTGGATACCCAACAAAGATACATTGTCTGCTCCGGCTAGCAAATTTATTATGTCGGGATTTCAAATCATACGTATAACACAGACAACCAAAAATGCGTAGATGATCATACGAAGGAGCCGAACCATATAAAAGTTCATAAGGAGACTTAAAATGCAAGATACTAGAAGGGGTTCTATTTATCAAATAACATGTAGCCAGAACACATTCCCTCCAAAAATCCACAGAAGGAGAACCCTGAAATCTCAATGCCCTGGCTACATTCAAAATATGTCGATGTTTTCTTTCCACCCTTCCATTCTGCTGAGGTGTCCCAACACAGGATATTTGAAACAATATACCTTGAGATGAAAAATAATCTCGTAAACAATTAAATTTAGTGCCATTGTCACTCCGCACACGACGTATATCAACAGCAAACTGACGCTTCACCATAGCAATAAATTTAAGAAACATAGAATAAACATCACGCTTATCCGTCAATAAAATAACCCGAACAGATCTAGAAAAATCATCCACCAAAGTTAAAAAATATCGCGCCCCATTAGATGACGGAACACGATATGGTCCCCACAGATCACAGTGTATAAGTTCAAAGCATCTCAAAGCACGACTACTACTATCAGGAAAGGCATTACGAGTCTGTTTAGCTTGATGACAAATATCACAAGCCTTATGAGAAAATACACTACTACCAGAGAGAACAGGTAAAGTCTGCATTACTTTATCTGAAGGATGCCCCAGTCTACTATGCCACACCTCAGAATTACTCTCTTTGCATGCCAGGATCACAGAAGCCAAAGAAGCTGGAATCTCCCCCAAGAAGTAAAGTCCACCCCTTTGTTCACCTGCTCCAATCACCATCCTCGTACTTCGGTCCTGAACAAAACACAAATCAGGAGTAAATAACATATCACAATTTCTGGCACCAATCAATTGGGAGACAGAGATCAAATTGCAAGTCAATGTCGGAACATAAAAAATGTCTGTCAACACCAACGAAGCAGTCAAAATACTTTGCCTCTCAGAACAGCCTCAATAGTCCTTCCATCAGGCAAAATCACATGACAGACAGGGCCCTCAAAGCAATCAACTAAACAGTCACGAGAGCCTGTCGCATGAAGAGTAGCCCCAATATCGAATATCCAAGGGACAGAAGAATTCTTACCCATCAGACGATCAAAGTTTGAAGAACCAGGGTTGGAAGAATTGTCGTTACCCAGCAAGCTTATCAGTTTCTGCCATTGTTCACCTGCGAGTGGTGAAGGATACCCTCCATGCATCATATCCGCCGAAGTCCCAGCAAGACCAGCAGGGACACCATGACCAGCAGCGGCGACATGATGAACAACCCCTGTGCCACCAGCACCACGACCCCCATCACGTCTCTGCGGTGGTGCCGGGCCTCTGCCACCACCAGTACCACGTCCGCCCTCACGTCGAGGACGAGTCTCCCACCACTCTGGATAACCAATCTTGGCAAAGCAAGTTGCAACATCATGACCTGTTTTCTTGCAATGAGTGCAAATCATACCTGATTTGTCCATGGAATCTGAGGTCCTACTATTAGAAGTAGAAGACGGACGAGGTGAAGTCTTGATAGCCAGCGTCAACACCTCCTCAGCAGCGGATTGGACCTGAGTTTTTCGTATATCCTCCTCCTTACGGACTGCCTGGTATGCACGATCTAAACTTGGCTGAGGATCCTGAGCCAGAAGATTTGATCGGGTATGACCATACAACTCAGCATTCAACCCATACATAAAGTCCTGAAAGTGGTCTTCATCCCTCATAGCTTGTAGCTTTACAGCAAGTTTATCACAGGTACAAGATGGCAATGGGAAATAAGCAGCTTGTTCATCCCACAAAGAGTGCAAATTTCCAAAGTAGGTTTCTACAGACATCGAAGACGTCTGTTTACACTCAGCCAAAGCCACCTTAATTTGTTGCTTCCGAGTGCCATTGCTAACAACAAATCTTTTCTCCAACAAGTTCCACAATGGATAAACCTCCTCAAAGTACGGCAAAGATTTCTTCAGAGACGGATCAATGGTATTAAGAACCCATTGAACCAATAGTGCTTGCACACATCTCCAATCAAGCAATTTGCTAGCATCATTAACAGGTTTGACTTCAGTACCCTCCAGAAAAGTGATCTTTCGCCTAGAGATCAGGGAAAGACGTATCGACCGAGACCACTCAGCATAGTTCGGTCTACGAAAAATAATAGGAGTAATGATATTTCCTGGTTGATCATCAGAACTCAGAAAATATGGATCTTTCGAATTAGGATAATTTGGGTTGTGTGCACCGCCATTGCCAGTTGCGACGGAGTAGCTGGATGCAGCATCATCTGCCATCGCGGATGTCGTGTATACAAAATTTTGTACAACTCCGACGAATCGGCCGCTGATGGACGGGGTCGGCGGCGAATCGACCGCGATCAAGGGCGCCGAATCTGGCGCGTAGGGACGAGCGGATGTCGGGTGTACAAAAGTTTGTACAAATCCGATGAATCGTCCGCATTCAGGCGCTGGATGGGGAAGATTCGGTGCGAACGAGGAAGGTCCGACGCGGAGTCGGCGCGTCGGGATCAGCGCTGTCGGCGCGTCGGGATCAGCGTTGTCGGTGCGTCGGGATCAACGCTATCGGCACGTCGGGATTGGCGCGGTCGAAGCTCGGTGTGGTCGGCGGTCGGCCGCGAGCCGGCGCAGGTATGGCTGACGATCGGCACGGTTGGCGCTTGGCCGCGAGCCGGCAACCCCTACGATCAGACAATCGACGCTGTTGGCGCTTGGCCGCGAGCCGGAAACCCCACGATCGATACTTGCTGGGGAGGCTGGCGCTTGGTCACGAGCCGGGAACACCCACGATCGGCGCAGTAGGCGTGGGTGCAATCGGCGTGGTCGGCCGCGGTCGCCGCAGTCGACGCGGGAGCGGGCTAGGGTTTTTCGGGAGATGGCGGCTATGGTTTTTCGGGAGGCTCTGATACCATGTAGGAAATAATAATGCCTTATTCTCATTACTAGGATTGTTACAATATATATAGTATCTATATTGGGCTTATCGGTTATGGGCCATATTTACAAGATAATCTAACAATCTAACATAAAATTTTCTCTCTTTATCAATATGCTTGGAACAAAAAAATATAATAGAGAGAGAGAGAGGAGCAGCCCCCTTCACCTCCACTGCCTCTCTTTCCCTAACAAAGCCTTACAATATGACTCATCAATAAATTAAAGCTACTGCTATCGTCTCTTCCTTTACTCCCAAGTTCCAATACTCCCCTTCATCACCATATATTAACCCATATATTTCCTTCTCTACAACCATCCTCATTCTTTTCTTCTCATTCCTTTCTATCCAAGACAAAAGCATCCCCAACACCATCACCATCACTCATTCCCCTCTTCTACTACTGCTCCCGGCCACCGCATCCGACGTCGTACGCCTCTGGTCAGTCGACTAGGGGTACAACTCGGGCGGGTTGGGTCGGGCTTGAGGTCAACCCGAGTCCAACCCGATGAATCATAAGCCTAGCCTGAGCCCAAACCCAATTCGACCTCGGGTTCAACAGGTGAAGCCCAAGACCAAGTTCGGAGGATCGGGTTGGGTCGGATCCATCGGGTTTATCGGGCTCTAATATAATTTTTAAAATAATTTAAACATAAGTAATATTAAACACATAATTAAATAGCAATCAAGTCTTGATAATTTTAAAGTACAAACTGAAATAAGATTTTGGATAAAGAGTTGAAGAATTTGGTTGGAAAAATTTAGATTTTAATATTGTGACGCCCCAGAACCAGAATACTGGAGAACAGGGGCAAACATAGCCAGCTACGTATATTGAAATAGAATCCACCTTGCTATACGGTCACGACTGTCTAGATATGAGGGTTTACTACAAGCCAACGGTCTCTTAAGGTCAAGCCTATTGTCTCAATCTCAAGCAAGTAATATAATTACAAGATGTTAGACCACCAAATATACAATAAAAGGCGTCCCAAATATTACATATTCAGCTATCATGAAGCTAGTCATACAAAATGCGAGGACTAGCAAGAGTTAAGTCATACATGATCAACCCTAGGATTTGTTAATCATGTTACAGCCCGTAAGCAGACAGTAAGTAAAGATGCATCGAGCTAACAGGTGCTCGTCGGCTAAACGCCTCAAAAGAATAAATTTACAATATAGTGGGTGAAACAAAATAGAAAACCCACTCGTAGCCCGGGTTCCTTCTAGTCGCCACCATTGGGCTGGAGGTTCGGTAGATCCTCGGGTGCTGCTTCAAAATCTGGCCACACAAAACCAGCTGGGTCAAACCCCAGAAAGAGCAAGTGCCACAAAGGAGGCTACGAAATAAGAACAAAGGCCAGCATATCAGAACATAAGAAAATGGAAGAAAAGTACAAGTAATAAAGAGTACAGCAGGACAATGAATGACTAGGGACGTGGAACCGTTCCGGGAGCCAGGTTACAACCCGTAAACCAAAAAAGGACCGGGGTTGTAACCCTTCGCCTGAATAGCGCCTTGTCTCTACCCATTTATTATTAAAGATAAGTAAAACAATCATGTACAGGAGTACCAGGTACAGGGACTTAGACGAGACTTAGACCAGGCTGGACACCATCCATTCACAAGCGGCCAAGCAAATACTATGGCTTACTACTTAACTAACTAGGATTATCACAAGCCTAATTACTAACAAGATGCAAATGAGAAATTTCCAGTCCCAAGCCCTGCAGACTATCCAGTTATCCTTCCGCGGGTTGAGAGTATGGTTGGGTACATCGCCGAGAAGACGATATACCCTTAGGTGACTTAAAGGGTGCAACATATGACAGTGTGCTGGAAATGTGCCCTACTCGTCGGCAGGCTACAAGTCCATTTAAAGCGTCTAGATAACGAGATCGCCTGTGACTAGAAATTCTCCATGAACTATAGTTGGATCTAGTCATTAGCCTAACCCATATTCAGTGTGAATCCCTGACCGTGGTAACCAGGGAGTCACGTCCTAGACATGATGCGCGACAAGATAAGTGGATTGCACAAGGCAGCAAGAATGAACACCCACGGTGTCAGAGTTGATTGTACGAGTCAAGTTAGCCATCGCAACAGCATCAAGTCAAGTCAAGTTACAAGTTACAGGTGTACAAGTTACAAGTCAGGAGTGCGCCGCCACGGGCCACTATCAAGTTATCCAGTATCAAGATTAATCATGAATTACAGGTTAAAAGTTAAGGGCGCACCCCATCGGGTCACTATCAAGAAGATCAAAAAGTACTAGAATCATACTTCACAGAAATCACGAAAAACCATACTAGTCATAAGCAAAACAGCAAAAATCGTGCCAGGTCATGTTGGGTCGAGACAGTCGTGTTGTTGGAACAAGATCTCAAGACTCCAATCCGCAAAAGAGAACCCAAGTCCAAGGAATAAAACCAAACCATCATGGGCAAGTGGGTTGCGCTAGGGTTAGATTGCGCTAGGGTCGAACTGCGCATGAGTTGAACTACGCAGGAAATAAACTACGCATGAGTTAAACTGCGCAGGAAATAAACTGCGCACAGTTGAACTGCGCATGAAATGAACTGCGCACAGTTGAACTGCACATGAAATGAACTGTGCACAGTTGAACTGCGCATGAAATGAACTGTGCACAGTTGAACTGCGCACAATTGAACTACGCACAGATGAACTACGCATGAAATAAACTACGCACAGATGAACTGCGCATAGTTGAACTGCGCATGGCCTTGCGCTAAAGAGCGCTGGCCGAGGGTCATCTTCTCCATCAGGCCGAAGGAAAACCCAAGAATCACCAAAATTTCCAAATCTCATAACTTAGCCAAATCAAAATAAAATTTGGATTTTTAAAGTTCTAACTTGTGTAAAATTGAATTCTCTTCCACATGGAAGCCTCAAAACAAGGAAAAAAAATCTAAGTTTAATAGATCAAAACTAAGAAAATCTGAGAATGGTAAAAACATAGATCTAGAAAAATGGAAGCTCCAAATCACAAAATATCAAGTTCTAATGTTGTTCACCATGGCCTAATCTAACTAATGGACAAATAAAATGGGGTGCTTATTTGATGGCAAGGTGCACTTGCCTATGGTGTTGGTGTTGTGTGGAGGAAGGAAGAAGAAGATGAAAAAATTAATGGAAGTTATGAGGAGAGAGAAAGTTAGGTGGGGTTTTAATGAGGGAGGGTATGTTGTATTGAGGGTGGAGATTAACTAGGGTGTTCCAATGCATACTAAACCAAACCAAACCAATTCTTTCTCCATAAAATAAAACCAAGCCAGGTCCAAAACCCGTTTTACGAGAAAACCAAAATCCGCAAGTTAAGCCAAAACACAATTACAGGTCATAATCTGAGAAAATAAAATACAGGTCCAAAATACATATATGCCTAATCAAAATACGTATTCCGAAATACGGACATTACAAATATATATATATATATATATATATATATATATATATATATATATATATATTTATATATATATATATATATATATATATATATATATATATAATATATATATAAAATATATATATATATAAATATATATATATAAAATATATATATATAAATATATATAAATAAAATATATAATACATATATATATATATATATATATATATATATATATATATATATATATATATATATATATATATATATATATAATCTGAACCCACACACACACACATACACATATATATGTCGGGTTTCGGATTCTTCGGGTAACCCGACACATGAACCCAATCCCAAACCGATTTTTGATCGTGTTCAAATATTTCGACCCAAACCCAAGCCCGAGCACGAAAATATTCAACCCTAACCCAACCCATTAACGGGTTTATCCGATCGGGCTCAGGTTTAGCCCACTCAAGTTGCACTTCTATGGCCGATCGGCCGATCGACCCCCTCCCTCCGGCCGGCACCCCTTCTGGCCGCCGACCACCTCTACTGCCGACGGCCTCCCTTCTTGGTCGCGGTCTCCATCACCATCATCATCTTCATCTCCATCACCAAAACCCAAATCCCCTCTTTCAAAAAAAAGAGAGAAGGAAGATGAAGAAGAAGATGGTGATAAAGAACAAGAAATTGGAAGAAGAAGAAGAAGAAGAGCAAGTCCCAAGTCCTAGTTCCCAAATCCCTAATTTTCCAAGGCAAGCCCTCTCTTCCTTCACTTCAAATAATTTAATTCTCTTCAAAGTTTGTTCTTTAACTTATAAAGTCTTATGATCACTTAGTATATACATATTATTTAGAGTAGGAATTGAGTTGAAATGTATGTCTCATTTTCACAAGCATAGAAATTGTCTAGAAATTTAGAATATTCCTATATTATGGTACATACACGTGTTTCGGAAGTAATTACGGACACGTGGACACAATTTACTGGGATGACAATTCGGACACACGATTCGAATGTGTCAATATGATTAAACTTGGAACTACAACACGGACACGTTTATCGGAGAAAACTCGTTTACACCGACACACTATTAGGACATGGGTTGGACATAACGATAATTAGTTGGTGTCGGCCTTAGTATTGATTTGGTGATTGATTCGGAATCATATTTGCAAGCGTAGTTCGATGGAAATTATTCATAAGACATAAGCATATAAGTATATGTGATATACACACATATAATGTTAGACTCGGTATGGTAGAAATTGAGAAATGGTATATTGGACTTCACTTATGTGAAAATGATTGTAGTTAGTGATTTGCGTATTATTTAGTGCTGGAATATATGGATTATATATATACATATACGCCATGTCAGACACTGCATTGTAGCTTTTATATATATGGACTTGTAGTTCTATATGGATTAGAGGTATAAAGACTTGATACACGAACATGTATATGACGTTATGCATATAAGATATAGGCATAGAACCATACCAGGCTTTTTCAAACTAGTTTATCTTAGTAAGACAACTCATAGGATACTAAGAAGATGTCATGTTTAACTATAGAAAACCGTTGTCTGGTATTAAATTTAGATATGGAGAGGATCTAAGGCTATGATAAAGAACTTAAACTATCAATAAGTTAGGGATTACCTAGGGAGTCATTGTTTTAAGTTTTATCGGCCGTATCGAACTGTATTTTGGCAAATCATTGAATTCCAGAAATACAAATCAAATAATCATCTTTAGAAATAAAAATAAAAGATAACCAAGTAGATAAACCTCAGGATAATTCTAGCTCGACATTAGAAGGTCAGGATGTGATGGTATTGACAAAAAAGTAATAATCTTAGTCGACAAATTCCTAAATATTCTAAATTTTCAGAATTTAATAGCCTTAGGATTGCCGAGTCATCATTAAAGAATGAGGAAGCATGATTCAAATAACCATGAGTTCATATTTTAGGTTTTCTAAGCTGTATCAGTCAAAAATTGATCTAATTGAATGGTAGGAACTAATTGGAATATAGAATTCTGTAGTTATACTAATTTGGATTGTTTTGTGCTCGATTTGGTTTTAGAGAATATGAAGCCTTCCTTGGATATTCACATAATTGAATAATATTAACATATCGGACCTAAAATTGCCATTTTGGTAATTGTAAATTAGATTTCTGAAAAGTTCAGCATGTACGCTAAATAATGACTCTAATTTAGTGTCCATAAGTAAATGAGTTCAGTTATTACAGCAGTCTTAAGTTTTTAGTAAATCGAGAATTGTCGAAATATGAAATTCCAATATTTAGAGGAAAGTATCGCTAAGCTTTGGAAGTTCATATCCATAACTAAGGAGATTTCATTCAATATATATAATGACTACTATCTTAAGAATATGATATTTTGATATTCAAGAAATCAAGTATTGTATTTTTCTCTTGCTATCAAAAGTGTTAAGAACTATATGATTTCTGACTTGTATTGAGTTTCTGGACTTGTGTAGTGAACCCGGACCAGGGTTAATTGCTAAAATAGCTAATTTTTAATTAAGGTGATGTGATGCTTGGTAAGAAAACTTTAAATTTAACTGCATATTTAAAATTTGCGTGAGTTTCGGTGTTGAGAGTTGCTCCACCGAAGGGATCGGCATACCCGGGGACATATATATAAATTGCGTGGTACCGGTATTAGGGGTTGCTCTACCGAAGGGGTCAGTGTACCCAAAATTTTGATATATATATATATATATATATATATATATATATATATATATATATATTGTCTATTGTCTATTGTAGAATTTTTGGGTCAACAAATACAAAGGAGACTCTGCCAAAATTTTCAGTAATTTTGATGGTTGGCAAAATTTAGAAAATTCTAGAATTAGGAAAACCTAAATGAATAATCTAAGTTTATGTCCAGCTTAGTCAACAATATATTACCATATGGCGTATTGTCTTTGACACACGAAATGGTAAAGTAAGTGGAATGATTTCTTGCCAACAATTACCACCATATGGCGTATGGTTCTGACACAAGAGATGGTAATAAGTTGGATAATCTCCTACCAACAAGTGATTACCATATGGCGTATTATCTTTGACATACGAGATGGTAATCGAGGTGGAACCCGATATTAGACCTAGGAGTCAATAGACTATTTTCTATGTTTATAGTTGCATCATGGGGTGGAAGAGAACAACTGGATCACATCTATCAAAATTTCTGCAATATAATAACACCAGTAAAATTTGATCAGTAGTCCCACATCTATAAGGCCTTGCGATGTCGAGGGTTAGGCCTAGCTCACCAACAGGAACATTCCAGTAAAATTTAAGAATAAAATCAGAATTTAAAAAGTTAATACATACAAGTTTCCCACAAAATGTGGGGGGTCGGATCTAAGGTGTCGTACCCAATACAGACACCACCTGGTCCTGGGTAAATAGAATTATTGTCGGAACAATGGAGAGTGATCGTGACCCAAATGTGTTCTATAAACTCCATCATCATATAGAAAACTTGACTGTGATTGTGGTATTGAATTTAGGTTGTTGTGAATGTGACTGTAGTCATTATTTATGAATTATTTGGATTTTGTCATAGAAAAAGCACTGAGGCAGTCACTAGAATATAATCTAGTCGAAGTCATATTTTAAGTTAACGCTATAATTCCTCAGAACTAATTTATCAATCCCTTTACTTTAGAATATCAAAACTCTGATCATCTTAGAGATTCTCAATTTATTTATTTTTATTTTCTTGTCCTTGACTGAGGGCTTGCAAGTCGTTTGACGACCTAGTATTGTTCACTAGATTTGTAGACATATTTCCAAGGAGCCGCTATTATACATCGAAGAGGACCGGAGAGCATGATCAATATGATACGATTGAAGCGATCATGCTGGAACTATATCTTCTTCTTATCATCAATTAGGTATATATGTATATGGTATACAATTATAATTGGGTTAATAGTTGTATTGGGTAGAATAGTCCATTTCAAATTTATAGTTTCAGAATGTCCTTTGAATAATATTAATTTTATTTTGCAAGGATGACCTGAAATGAACCTATCATAGAACCTTACCGGCGACAATCGCGAATATGGGTACTGGAGTATTCATATCTCGCGTAGCCTGGAGATTGTTTGCCATTAAAATCTTTTTATTGCAATTTTAATTACAAACAGAACAGTGTTACAATGTAGGACTTAGATGTAGTCCTAGGAGAACACTTTTGTTTATCTGGATCCCTGTGTCGATGGAACGAGTGGTAATGCGTTTACTCCGTTGACGATCTGACGATGATTTTCGGTTCTCTGAAGGTCTGAGTTGCTCTGGGTGCTGGAGTTTGCAGATGGGAAGAAGACATTGAGTGTCTCTTTCGATCTTGGTGGATGATAACTCTGATGCTTTTTCTGTCTGTGTACGTATATATATTTTTCGTGGTCCATAAGAAGGAAATGATCCCTCTATTTATAGTTTGCAGGCTGGTTGCTTATGCGCGCATATGTAGGATACGCCAATACGTGGGGATGCCACAAGGCTGGAGCTGCGGGAGGCGCATGGATGATGCACCATCATTTGTGGGTTGAATCCTTCATGCTACTTTTGTGGGCTGGCACGTAGCAGGGGAGAGGATCTTTCTGTTGCTGAGATCTTGGGTGATTAGCACCCCTTCATTGGCTGAATTGAGTCAAAGGACACGTGTCGTAGGTCCATGGCTCAGAGATCTCAGATTTGGTGGAGAGTGATCTGGTAGGATGCGCCTGGGATTGGATACATGAGAAGACTTTGGCTCACAACCTTCAGGAGTCACGAACCAGTCTGGACGCACGACTTTTGAGGTGCATGCGAGTCTTCAGGCGCATGGCCGCTGAGGCACATGCGAGTGGTTGATCGGCCACGTGGGTTGTAACCGTCAGAGGAAAGTAATGATGATGCTGATGTCAGCGACGCTTCGTCTTCTGAAAAAGCTGCTAACTGTCCAGTCCTCGGAGGACGTGCTGCCAACTCTGTCACTTGAGCATTAATTGCTTGATGGGTAACGAGGTAAAATGGGCACATTGGTCTATGTTGATTAGGACGCATGGATCTGTGCTCTGTTGGGCGCATCCATACGGGGCATTTTTGTACTGACGGGCGCGTCTGTATGATGCGTGGTGTATGACCGGCGCATCCGTTTGCATGACGTGCCTTTATTGGTCCTACTTTTGTGTTATTTAATTGCTTTAAATAGCCGTTTTGACTTGGCTGAATTTGAAGCGTCAGGTTCATCACCATAAATGCAAATTCGTTGTACGGGATTCGGAGAGCCCGCCACTTGGCGCATGGGTTTGATTTGCCCGGCCTATAAATAGTGACAAAGAGAGAGTTTGCTTCTCGTTCTCTCACGTCTTCCCGAATGGACTTGGTTGCTCGAGCACATTCTGTTGACGAGATGCTCCCAAGGGTGAAGATGCGATGACTTGTCTTCGTTCATGCACTTGAAGGTGACTATTACATCCAAAAGTCGGAGTCGAGGGCTTCTGAGGCAGACGGAAGGTGCCTGTTGTATCCAAAGATCGAGATGCTCGAGTCTCGTCTCCGTTATGCTGGAAGAGCCGCAGATCGGAATTATGGTGCTCCCGGCTTTGGAGAGCTCTTTCTCCTGCCAGAGTGGGTGTTGCCCATTCTGGTTTTATTGAAAGCTGCTCCTAGCCGCGGATCGATTGCGGTGCTCTCATCTTCCTTGGAGAGCTCTTCCTCCCGCTAGGGTGGGGTTGATCGCCCACCCAGGTTCTGCTCAATAAATGCTTCATTAGTCGAAGCATTTGATTGGGTCAAAGTAAGGCGCATATGCTGAGACTTCATGATGCGCATAACTGAGACACTGAAGAGATACGCCTGACTAAAATGCTGAAGGCTGCGCCTGACTGAGACGCTGAAGAGACACGCCTGACTGAGACGCTGAAGTGATGTGCCTGCCTGATGATGCGCCTGGTGGGGGTCGCATGTCAGTTTGCTGTGCCTGGCTGTAGTCTTAGGATATTTCTTTTTGTAGAAATTCTCCTATGTAAAGCCTTCTAGACATGTAATAGACTTTTATATGAAAATAAAAAATCCTTTTGATGTCTATAATTTTGCTGTCTTGCTATGCCAAGTACTTCGTTTGAGTTCCCTGGCGCATATTCTGAGTAGTATTTGAGCACATAGAAATTCTGGCACATAGATGTGCCCTGAAATTCTATGCTTCTACAAAACCCCCTTCAAAGTATTCAAAACTTTTTGTCAAGTTTTGGAATACTTTGAATAAGAAGCATGGTGGTGTCTTCAACGGGGCGCATGACTGTTCGGACGCATGATTACTCCGTGCATCAGTGATAGGGCGCATGCTCCTCTCAGTTAATGCAAATGATAACGCTTCGAAGTAATCAAAAAAGGTTAATGATGATCTTTTTGGATTATTTGCAGTTATCATTTCGCAGAACCCCAAGCGGTGGCTGACGTCACTCCTCATCGGTTTTTGCGTATGCCCAAGCCTATAAATAGGCGTTTGTTGGAGAGAGAGTTCTTCTTCTCTTTTGCTTTATTCTTTAGAGTTCTTCTTTCAAAAACTCTAACTTCTTTTTCTTTCACGAGATGGCCCCCAAAACTCCTTGCGGTGGTGCTGGCAAAGGGAAGGATCCTGCGGAGTTTGTCGAGGAGGACGCTCTTGTCACCATTGTGACTCCGGCCGACGTTCGGCCTGCAGTGACGGGTGGGTGTGACATCCCTACTTTTTGGACGAGTCTGGAGCACATGGATGAGTTGCATCATGTTTTTATGCCCTAACTCTTTGTCGCTGGCGCACATGCACTTCTGTCCTGATGATGCGCTGAGGCTATTCCGTCGACGTGTATGGGTTTAGGCCCTGATTATGCGTCGAGGTTTTACTGCTGACGTGCATGGGTTTACACCCTGATGATGCGTCGAAGCTTCACTGCTGATGCACATGGGTTTAGACCTTGATGATGCGCTGAAGCTTCCCTGCTGACGCGCATAGGTTTAGACCCTGATGATGCGCTGAAGCTTCACTGCTGATGCGCATGGGTTTAGACCCTGATGCTGCGCCAGGCTGCTTGACAAACCCAATACTTTATCTTCTTAAAGTCTCTATGTTGCCTGAATTTTGTCTTTGCTGTGTCAGTGTCGATGACTATCCCTTTGCTGAATGAAGTCCTTCTGGATGCTTCTCTTTGCCAAATAGGGTTTGATTTCGACGAGGAGGTTATTAACCCTGCGAAGGCTACTATCTAACTGAATCAACCTTCCGAGAGAATATTGCAAATCCGGGATCAGTCGCCTGTTTATAATGGAGAGCGAAAAACTGAAATCCGCTGAGTCCGAGGATGCGACTTTCTTAAAACCTGCCTTTCTGTTTGGTGACCGCTTGACCACCACCGAGGCGAAGGTACTAAAGATCAAAGAGGACTAGTTCTTCTCTGTGAAGGGCATGGTTCTATACATGCAGCAGCTTGAACGTCAATTGCCGCTGACGGCCTTCTACCATCTGGCTTCCAAGAGAAGGATGCCATGGGAACTTACTCCTTCTCAAGGAGGGGCAGTAGGGGGTACCCTTTCGATTGGTGTTACTTTGAATCAAAGGGATACCTTGGCCGCCTCGCGAGCTGGGACCTCGTTCAGTTGCCGAACTTTGTGCCCTGGGAGCCTTTATAGTGATGTCCCTAATGGCACTTTTGCCTTTGGTGCTTCGACCTTTGCAAATCGGATGCTAACATCGAAGGTTATATATCCGAAAGGTGGTTTTAGGGTTGAAGGTTGGTGTCACCACGTGCCAAAATGGGACGAGCTGACCCTTTAGGTTTTGTCAAAGTTCAAGGCTGAGCTTAAAGAGATTGGGCTGACTGTCGCTATCCGTGCCACACTAGCAGGCGTGGACCTCAACAAGCATATGTTCCTTGTACTCCTGGAAATGTTCAATACGCAGAATGGTACTTTCTTTACTCTGGTGGGGGAGTTGGGATTGGCTCTCCATGAGATGTACGAGGTGTCCAAGCTTTCCTGGGGCTCGGAATCGTACGAGGAATATTTCTCGACAAATGAAGAGATCCTTGTTCTGGAAGAGAAGGACCCGGAGATGATGGCTGTTTTTAAGGAGGTGGCGAGCCATCATTATCTAATGCAACGGAAGGACAAAGACAAGTCACTGCCTCATGTGACTACTTGGAGGAATTATGTCTTCAAGCAGGACCTGGCGGACTCTACGAAGATTCGGTTTACGACTCCGCAGGGACTGAAGCCTGCGGAAGTAACCTTCGAAATGAGCCGACTAGGCGAGAAGGCTCCTCGTTCAAATGAGAATGGCGAGGACGTATATAGTTGCTTCTGGCATTGCGTGCATCGGATGTCGTCCAAGGCAGTGTTGACTGCCTACTTGATGATATGGCTTCGGGACTGTGTGTTCTCAGGTGGGTCAGGCTCTGTGGAGAGGGTGACCCGGAACCTCATTTTGCCAGCAGTGAAGTTGGTTTTTGGTCGTCCTTTGGCTCTTCTCCCCGTGATGGTGTGTAACCTGCTGCGGGGTTTGAGAGATTTTGCTGACGATGTGGCCCATGAGAGGGGCCGAAAAGACAACTTTCCCCGAGCTGAGCTACCATTCCATTATCTGATGGGATGGTTAATTCTGCATCACCCAAACGTGATGAGTCCGGGTCCTAAAGACGATCACATTGAAGGTGACTCCTTTATCTGCCGCTTCTATAAGATGAAGTGGCTGCACACCGACGTCCTCGTCTGTAGGAGAGTTTTGTCTTATCTTCAGGGGTGGGAGATCGTCAAGGTCAGTTCCATCTTCAAAGATTTTGAGGCTGACCAGGATTTGGAGGACTCCGGTGAGGATGCGATCACTCTGCCGAAATGGGGGTTTCGTTGGTTGCAGAGTATTCAGCCTTCCCACTTGGTCTACCGCAACCAGAATAAGTGTTATCTGGAGCCGTATCTGCCGAGCCGGTTTGCTCGCCAGTTTGGTTACACCTAGCTAATGTTGCGGAAACCCAGTAACAGTCTGGGGTTTGCTGAAAGTTTACTGGATGGAGCCCGAAGTTGGCAATATTACAATGTCAGGGTGCACTGGGGTTCGTTTTAATACACCAGTTCACAACCTTCGGCCACAGATCCTGTATTCGGCTGTTAAGCTATATTGCGTCATGAATACTATACCTCCTGAATATGACAGGGAGACTAGTTTCATCGTTGGAACTCAACTAGAGGCTACGAGAAACATGTTGGCGGTGGCCCGGTCATATCGTCCACCAGAGTTGGTGGGATATCGGGCTGCTACTGTAGCGTCAACGGGAGGCACTCGGAAAGATCCCCCTGCTAGAAAGAGGTGGGCTGACGCAGAAGCTGGTTTGTCTGCACCAAAAAGGTCGAGAAAAGTGATGACTCCAAAGGTGGAAGCTACGGGAGTGCCACCTGTAATGCCAATGGAATCAGTTCCTAATGAGGTAAAGACGTCCCCCATAGTCTGGCTCATTCTATCATTTTTGTGACATATGCTTTCTTTTTGTAGGAACCATTGAAAAGAGACCTCGAACTCTAAAATTGGGCGCTAGCAGACCAAAGGAGGTGGCGGGCTCATCTGAAGAGCGCATTTCGCCGATTGTGATGTCTCCCGTGGAGAAGAATCCGGATGATGTCGTTCCTGCGAAGATTTTAGTATCTTCAAATAAGGAAAACTGAGGATACAGTAGTTCCCGGGAGGGTACAAGCCGACGTGGGGGCCTCTGGCATTGAGGACCCAGCAGACACAGAGCTTGCAGATGAGGAAGTGGAGTGGAGTTCGTCCTCTTCGGATGACGTTCCTCCAGAGATGAGTGAGCCTATTGCAGGAGCAACATACATGGTTGAAACAGAGGAGAGGACTGATTCCCCTCCTTGTCATGATGAGGGAAGGTCGGCTGCAGCGTTGTCGAGCCCTACCCCAGACTTAGCAGCAGAGGCTGAGGTGGCTGCCGACCAGGAGGTAGCGACAGATTCTATCCCCACTGAGGGATTCGGTGAGGAAGATGAGACTCGTCCACCGAGCCTGACTCCAGGGGAGCCGAGTCAGGAAACAAGTGCTGATCTCGCTGCTTTGCCAGAGGAAAAAGGTCCCGTACGGCCTGCTGATAGTGTATTAGAGACGGAGGAGATAGCCCCTGACGTCGGTGGTTCCTCTGAGCTTGAGAAGGGTAAGGGTTTGCTGGAACCCCATGTTGTTCCTTCTACTTGGGGTACGATATCGACGCCCCTCTCGGCTCCTTCCACTCTCTTGGCTTCTCGGGCTAGTGGCGAAGTTCAAGCCCCTGTTGAGGGAGAGTCTGTTGATGCCGAGGTTTCAGCCTCGCAGATTAAAGTCGGTGGGTCTTTTACAGGCCCGCCGTCTATCACAATACCTTCTGCAAATCCTGCCGTGACGCCTCAAGTGCTGGCTGATGCAGATGAGTACGTTCAGTTTGTTTTTGAAGCAGTGTACAAGATGTTACAGAAGGGCGTATCAACGGTGCTGAATGCAAATGGAAGTTTTACGACGGCAAAAGCTATGGCACTCTCTTCCATTAGTTTAATACGTTTGTACCGTGGCCACGATCACATAGCTCTAATTCTGGAGGATTCGGTGGTTGAGCTCGACCAGCATCTTTCTGAACTGTAGAGTATCCAACGGAATGACTTTTTTGCTCTGATAGGAGCAGAACAGAAGAAGTTGATAGCTGAGGTTGAGTCGTCTTATCGGGCCACGGTGGCCATCTGGGACGGCGAGGTGGCCGCTGTTGAGGCTACAGTAGAGAGACTGTCTCAATCCACACAGGAGCGGGTGGAGCTACGGGCTTCATTGTAGGCAAGTATATCATAGGTTACTGCCAGGATTCGCCTCTTAGAAGACCAGAGGACCCAACTTATGTTAGAACTTGAGCGAGCCCAGGCTGAGCACATCTCGTCCAAGGAAGATGAGGCAGTTGTTACTCGCCATATTCTTTCTCTGACTCACCAACGGCAGGAGTTGGACGCGAAGCATGAGAACGATACTGCTCCCGAGGCTGTGGAGATGATGCGGCAGGAAGCTGAACGCCAGGTCTTGGCGACTGCAGAGACCCGGGCTGCAGACTTGAGGCGTCGGATCGAAGAGCTGTCCGCCAATCCCAATGATGCCTAGGGATTTGTAGTCTTCTCTTTTTTTTTGTTATATGCTGGAGATGTAATCCTTTACTTTTTAGATGAAAAATAAAGAATTTTGTGGTGTGTTCATCTTTTGTTGTCATGAACCTGTGATTTGTGTGGACCTATTATCTTTTGTGCACATTGGTTGTTAGGTACAGATAATAAGTTTGAGAGAACCAACATGTTTGCTCAGAGGTAATATGGACGTGGCAAATATGGGGTTCAAATGTCAGAATCTTCCTACTCAGAGGTGTTATGGACGTGGTAGGAGTGACTCTGGGGAGATACGCGAAACTACTCAGAGGTAATGTGGACATAGAAGTTCTGCGATCGATATACGACAACACAGGGGTTGTCTGTACGGGATGTTTACTCAGAGGTAATGTAGACGTGGTAAACATGATGGGTAGCATAGTCTTATGGAGCATAAGATTCCGCTTTGTAGGGCATAGAGGAGCAACTCAGAGGTAATGTGGACGTGGTTATCCTTCTACTGGAGATAGAATGCAATGGAACAACTGGGTTCCGAAAGCATAGGATTTTTATGAAAGGGAGGTGTATGTGAGCTCTGATGATCAGGTCCACTGACTCCCTTGCTAGGTAGAGGTGGAAGTACATATCTGAAAGATGTCAAGAGTAGTACTTTTTAAGGAACTTGCCGTTGATGGGCATCATGAACAAGTCCCCGTTTGATCAGACGAGGCGTTAAGCACCGTTTGAGTATACCGTCTCTATGATGAAAGGTCCCTCCCATTTGTGCTCGAACTTTTCTGGTGTTTTGTGAGTCAACACCATCGGCCTCCTGACTGCCAGAACCAGGTCGTCTACTTGGAAAGTCCTCTGCTTGACCTTCTTGTTGAAAGCCTGTGATATACGGGCTTGATAGAGTTCGATGCACTGTTGAGCTAGGTGATATTTTTCGTCAAGTGCCTCCAATTCTTGCAGATGACGACGCTGGTTGTCTTCTTCTGTTAGTTTATTTGTGATCGCTACACGGAGTGAGGGTATCTGAATCTCGAGAGGCAGTACTGCTTCGCTTTCATAGACTAAGGAGAACGGGGTGTTGCCCATCGGAGTCCGTACCGTTGTGCGGTAGGCCCAAAGACATTCGTCGAGCTTTTTATCCCAGTCGTATTTGTTAGATGACAGGACCTTTTTGAGTAGCTTGATGATAGTCTTGTTAAAAGTCTCGGCCAATCCGTTTGCTGCCGGATTGTAGGCGGTTGATGCCACATTCTGAATGCGGTTCTTTCTACAGAATCTGCTAAAAATATGGCTGATGAACTGAGGACCGTTATCATGGATAATCCTCCGAGGTACCCCGAAACGGTAGATAACATGGTGCTTGATGAAGCTGATCACCCTAGAGCTCTTCACTTTCGTCAACGGAACTGCTTCTGCCCATTTGGAGAAGTAGTCGGTGATAGCCAGGATGAAGCGGTGTCCCCTCGATGATGGAGGGGTGATTGGTCCTACAATGTCCAAGCCCCAAGCTTCGAAGGGTCAGGAGGCGACCATAGGATGTAGTGGTTCCGAAGGTGTATGGATGAAGTCGGCGTCGAGCTGGTACGCATAGAACTTTTTAGCATAGTCGACAGCGTCGGCTGCCATGGTTGGCCAGTAGTAACCCATGCGTCGCAGTCGATCCTGCAACTTAGGGCCAGGTTGATGAACCCCGTAAGTCCCATCATGAGCTTCTTGAAGGGCTTCGGATGCTTCTTCGTTGGACAGGCATCGAAGGAGAAGTCCATCGTAGGAGCGTCGGTACAGCACTTTAGTAGTTGTATCGTAATAGAATCGAAGGTAATGCCTCCTGACTGAGACGGTTTCTTTTGGGTCTTCTGGGAGAATTCCGTAGACAGCGAAGTCGATGAACGAGAATCTTCAGTCTCGGACATTAACACCAGCACTTGTTGTCATAGTATGGGCCATTTGTGAGCATAGGTTGTTTTTAGGATAGACCAAGTCTCGACTAACTACCGTGACGTAGTGTTAAGTCCCGAAGGGTGCTGCCAATGAGGCTGCGAGGCCAACCAGAGCGTCAGCCTCCCGGTTTTGTAACCGAGGTACGTGTTCTATGAAGAACTTGGTGAAGCTTGAAATAATGTTCAATACAACTTCATGGTAAGGAACCAGATCTTCATGGTGAACTTCGTATTGCCCTCTGATCTGGTTAACGACGAGTTTTGAGTCGCCGTAGGCTTTCAAATGATCCACCGCAGCTGTTGTGCCAGCTGGAGTCCCATAATCAGAGCGTTATACTCGGCAACATTGTTGGAGCACGGCTTCGAAAGGGAGTAAGCACGCTGGATGACCAGCTGATCGGAGGAGACCAGGACCACCCCCACTCCTGCGATGATTTGGCCTTTGGGGCCTGTTCTTGAAGCGCCATCGAAAAACACCTGCCAGACGGAGTTTTTTCGGTGACGTTAGATTCTTGGACCTCATCCGGGATATCTTCATAGAGTCTGGAGGACTTCGGAATGGGGTGCGCGGCTAAAAAGTCGGCTAGAGCTTGACCCTGGATGACTTTCTGTGGAACGAACACCATGTTGTACGGCATCAACATGATTGCCCATGTAGCTAGTCGGGAGTTCAAAGATCCCGGCTTCGTCATGAGAACCCTAAGTGGATTGACTCGGAAGATGACATAAATTGTCTGGCCCGAAACATAATGGCGAGTCTTCTGGATGGCGAATACTAAAGCCAAACACTCCTTTTCAACAGGGTTGTACCGGTGTTCGGCCCCGATCAGTGTCCTACTGAGGTAGTAGATAGCTTGTTCGTAGCCTACATCGCTGTTCTGAGCCAGCATGGCACCGAAGGAATGATCCATGGCACGGACGTAGAGGAGAAATGGTTTGCCTGCGACGGGTGCCAACAGGACTGGCAGGCTCGTCAAGTAAGCCTTGATATCATCGAAAGCTTTCTGGCATTCTTTTGTCCAGACGTCGGAGACTTCCTTTTTCATGAGCTGTGTGAAGGATTGGCACTTTCCGAAAAGGTTTGCTATAAACCTTCGGATGTGTGCCAGACGCCCCTGCAGGCCTCGAAGTTCTCGGAGGTTCTTCGGAGGGTCCATGTCAAGGATGGCTTTGGTCTTCTCGGGATCGACATGAATGCCTTTTGCCGTGATAAGAAAGCCCAAGAACTTTTCGCTAGAAACCCCAAGGAAGGATTTAGCGAGGTTCATCTTGAGTTGGTGCGCTCGCATGAGATCGAAGACTGTCTTTAGGTCTTATAGATGATCACCTCTAAGACGTCTCTTGACAGTGATATCATCAACATAGCATTCGACTGTTTAGCGTAGATGTTGATGGAAGATGATACTCATAGCTCGTTGGTATGTAGCACCAGCATTCTTCAAGCCAAAGGGCATCACTGTGTAGCAGAAAATCCCTTTCGGTGTCCTGAATGACATGTGTTTTACATCATCGGGGAATATTTTGATTTGGTTGTAGCCCGAATACCCGTCCATGAAAGACATACATTCGAAGCCACATGTATTATCGATTATTACGTCGGTGATCGGAAGTGGGAATTTGTCTTTCGGGCAAGTAGCATTGAGATCTCTGAAGTCGATGCAGACCGTATCTTCCTATTCTTTTTGGTGACAGGGACGACGTTGGCCTCCCAATCCGGGTGTTGTTCTTCACGGATAAACCCGCTGGTCAGGAGTTTGTCCACTTCTTGGTTGATAGCGTTCATGACATCAGGACGAAAACGTTATTGTTGCTGCTTTATAGGCTTGGCATCAGGTAAGATGTTAAGCCTATGTATTGCGATCTGGGGATCAAGTCCCGGCATATCTTCGTAGCTCCAAGCGAAGACGTCGATATATTCTTTAGCGAGTCGGACTAAAGAGTCCCGGTCTGGTCCCTTTAGACTCTTGCTGATAAAGATGGGTTTGGAAGAAGATCCATTTCCAATGTCGATCTGCTCGACTTCGTCTTCGGCAGGGGGTTCGCGTGATTCAAAACGAAACTCCTACTGCGCTCCTAGGCGTTGAGTCCAAGGTTCTTCCTCGAAGAATTTCAGCGTTTGGTCTTCACCTTCATCTTCTTGAGATTGTGCAGATACCATGTTGACTGATAGCACCATCTTGAAGACTGATCCGATACTGGTATCGGAATCCCAAGTTGATGCTTCAGGCGAATAAGAATGTTCTACTTCTTCTACCTCCGAAATCTCTGGAGTTGTCGGCGGTGTGACATAGCCCAGCCCCCGTCGAGTTCGATGATAGTAGTCCTGCGACTTTTTTTAGGTATTGGGAGCCGGAGAGGAAGACGTCGACCCTTGCCATAGTTCAGGCCTTTGTTTCTTTTTAGATCATAATCCATCTTTTGGATGAGATACTTTGCCTTGTCCGTATACCGATAGACTTGTATTCTGCCGGTATCTGGTTCTTGCTCGAGTGGTGGGAGATCTTGATGACGCTCGACTTTGCCGAAGATGATGGATTCTTCATCTCGATTCCGCGGTGGGACTACGAAATAGACCCTTGGGACTAGACTACTCAATTTACAAGATTGACGGTCGTTATTTGTGTTTACAACGACCGTAGAGTGTTATCTAATGTATACATGGCATTCCAATGTGGAAGACTAAAATAATTAAAAGATAATCTATTATTAATGAAATACGAGATTTTGTCCCGTGGGATTACATTGTCCAGAGAGGGTGCATTTACATCAGCAGATATGTACTCCCCTAGCTCTTCATCTGTGAGTACTGGGGTTGGTTCGGGAGAGTCCACCGTAGCTTTGACCTTGGGGTCCGAGAGGGCTATGTGGGCCTTCTCCGGCAGCTTCGATGAGACGGATGATTGCGGATGCTTGCCTTTAAGACGCACCTTCAGAGGTGCCTCAACTGCGCCTTCAGTGATTGGTGCCTTCCCCTGTAGTTTTACCACAAGGGGAGCCGATGTTTGAGGCAGATTTCCTTTGAGGAGCTTCAGTAGGTGTTATACCTAGAGAAGTTGGTGCTTTTCCAGGTAGCTTGATGGTCATGGGAGGCAGCATCTGAGGCGGTTTCCCTTTGAGTCGAATTTTCAAAGGAGCGTCAGGAATCATCTCTGGCTCCATGTCCCGCTCTGTTGTCGTTTCTGCTTCATCGTCAGCATCATTGGCTTTCCCTTCGTCGGATGACTTGTACAAGGTAGAGTCAGTGAAGTAGGCTTCGACCCCCTTGAAAGGGTCAATGTCCGCAAAATCTGTCCGGATGATGTCGTTGGTGGACACGTACTTCATACATTGGTGGAGTGTAGATGGCACCACCATGTACTCATGCAGCCATGGACGACCCAGTAGGAGGTGCAAGTCACCTCGGTTTAGAGGTTACCAATATGACATTTCAGTCGTATTTTACCCAGCGGTTCACTTTTGCTAGCATTGAAACCGCTGATTGTAGTGTTGAAAGACGCTAGACGGTACATTGGGATCCCCAGTGTTGAGAGCAGCATCTTCGGGATAATGTTGAGGGAGGACCCTGGATCGATCTGAATCCGCTTTACCTTGACGGAACTGGCATACCCTGTATAATACAGTGGCTTGTTGTGTCGGTTGTCCTTGAGCAGCATGTCTTGTTGGGTGAAGGTTATGTTGGGGATAACTTCATCCACACAATGGCAGTACGCACATATGGTCGGGGTATCCTCAGGTTGCTTGACCTGACTGATGAAGGATTTAGCATCCTTCAGGGCTTCACAGAGAGCTTCGCGAGTGTCCTTGGAAAGACGACGAAGCTCAAACAGAGATAGGTGGGCAGGAGTACTAGCAAGTTGTGCCAGTATATCGAAGTTGTGGGGCTTGGCTAGCCCCAAAGCATTCTTCTTTCGCAAAGGCTCGTCGAAACGGGCCTTTACATGCTTTTGTTTATTGGCTGCTGGTGGCCTGAATGGGCCCTCTTCATGGACAACAGGGACGGTGCAAGAAGGCACCACCTCGACGGCAGCTTCGTCAGGTTGGGTGTTCTGATGTGAACGTGTCCGTACAGGAAGTGCCTCTTCCGCAGAAGAAGAGACCATGCAGCAAGACTTGATCTTCCTGCCCTTGGTTTTGGAGGTAGAGCGTACCCCCGGTTGAGTAACCTCGGAGACGAGATCGGGGTGAACCCGTAAGATCTCTCCCCGAGATGTGGTGAGTGGGATGAGTCCACTCACGTTGTCATGAGTAGGTGGTAGATTAACCACCTCCATTGTCGCCTTTGGGATGGGGACGACGCCATCTTGTGTTGTGGTTGGCGGCAAGGTACCAAATTTGAGTGACACCAGGTTGGCCGAGACCGTTTTCTTCTCGTAGTCGACGAAGATGACATCCGTATTGATCATGCGCTTGATGTAGTTCTTGAGGACGTAGCAGTCCTTAGTTGTATGTCCGATAAACTGATAGTAGTGACAGTACCTCGGATTGTCCACTCTCCCAACCTCGTCAAGATGCTTTGGGTCCGGTAACTTGATCTTGTCACCCTGCTTCAATATCTCAAAGAGTTTCAATGTGTCTTCATCGTTGAGAGAATAAACCTCCTTTGGCCTTGGTGCAAGTGAAGGCTTCTGAGTAGGTGCTAATGCACCTTTGGAGGCATTGACAGTCAACACCTGCTTCTCCTTCGTCTTTCGTCCAGGGTTGTTGGCTGCAGGCCATTTTTCTTTGTCCTTAAAGGCAGGGAAACTGACTCCTAGCAGACGAGCATTAGATGCCTTCTTTTCTGCTGCTTCGACCTCAATGATCAATGAACTCCAGTCGGGAGAAGGAGTGGAGTTGAGCCAGAGTTTGATCGCAGGCAGCATGTTCATGCTGCAGGAGGAGAGGAGTGAATGTTCTGGCATACCCGGGGGCAGTCTGAAGCAGGCTTGTCAGAACAGTTCGATGAATGCTCGAACTGTTTTCTTCTCCTTCTGACGTATCTCTATGAGGGATGCCATTGTAATGTCCTTCCCTCCATCGTAGAAACGATCGAGAAAGAGACGTGTTAAGTCATCGAAGGAAGATATGGAGTTGTCGGGGAGACTGCAGTACCAGTCGTAAGCTACTCCTTTCAATGCTCCAACAAATATGCTGGTGAGTAGCACGTCTTCCTTCGGAAGATGTCCCGTTTGAGACTGAAAGTACTTTAGATAGCGGCATGGAGAGTCCTTCCCGTCGTATGGCGTCAGTGTTTGTGGTTTATACTTGGGAGGATAAACCACTTTATTCCATTCGAGGGGATATGGTTGTGGAATCTCCATTTTCTGGCGCTCCTCCTGTCTGTTCTTGGACTCGAAGCGCTCACGCAAGTCCCTGATCATCTCAACCACGTCTTCCGTGGAGCTGGGAGTCGGAGAAGGTGGTACAGCCTGGAGTTGAGCATTTGATGGCTCCGACGTCCGAGGTACTTCACGGCAATCTGTATCCAAGGATACCCGTTGAAGGGGTACACTTGATTCTCCATTAGTCCCTAGGTCAGGACCGGTAGAAGGAGCCCTGGCCAAAGCTGACCGTATCTCAAACACTGCTTGAGTCAGTATTTGCATGGAGGCAAAAAGGGTTTTGAGTCCCCCTCCAAAGTATCCATGCGCTGGACGAGGTCTGCTGGCGGCGCATCTGACTCTGTATCACCCCCAGTCATGTATACTGTCATGACATGGCTGGAAGTGGATGGATCGGTTGAAGCCTCGCTTTCATTCTCGCTCTCTTGTAGAGGAGTCGCTTCTCCTGGATCTTCATCTTGACTGTCCCCAGCTATGTTCTGGGGAATATCTTCGTCTTGGGGATGAAGATCGGCAAGGACTTGGCTACCCCCAGCTGTGCTCTCTAGGACATCTTCGTCTTCAGAAGGCGGATCAACAAGGGCTTGACTACCCCCAGCTATGCTCTGGAGGACGTCTTCGTCTTCAGAAGGAGGAACAACAAGGGCTTGACTACCCCCAGCTTCCTCCAAGATCTTCTTTCTCCCTCGAGTGCCTTCAAACACTCCAGAGGATGAGACAGTTGTCTTGGTTTTCCTCGACTGGCTCTTGGATGAGGACGAGACCGAGGAGTTGCCAGTCACCTATCGGATTGACGAGGAGTTAGAGATTACGTTGCAAGAAGCAACCTTTAGTTCTGGCTCTTCTTCAATTGACACCTTCTTTCCGAGTCGACATTGGAGGGGTGTTGATGATTGCAGCCGCTGGAACACCGACTGCCTTGGTAGGGGGACTGCTATTTTGCAACAACAGTTGATGATGACTACAGCACAGGTGTGCCCTGTAAGGGGCGCATTGTGCTTGTCAGTCAACTCTCCTTATCGACGCTTATGACCGATCATATTACATAGATGGTTGGAGGAGAGTGCCACCTTCATACCTCCATCAGGTGCATGGCAAGGCCAAGCACCGGGGTGGTCAAGTGAGAGTGCCACCTTCACACCCCCATCAGGCGCATGGCAAGGCCAAGCGCTGGGGTGGTTAGGTGAATGCTGCGCCCCCTGAACCAACGCAGAAGATGCGCTCAGATCAGTAGTGGGGGTACAACATTTATGGTGACTTGAAGCAGCCACAGACGTACATCCTATGTAGGCGCTGGAGTTCAAGACCACAGAGTTTGCCTTTTTCAACTTGGTTGCGAACACAATAGATGCGCCCAAGTGAGGTAAGGACATTGAAGGTTGGCTCGTTTCTGGCACAGAAGCACCCGATTCGACCTTATACAGCTTACGATCAGCAGTGCGCCTGATTGTGAGCGTATGCTTCTGGTTTGTCGCTGGCATAGCACATTTGAGGTGCATGGCCCGTGCTGCCTTGGACTTGTTTGTACCAGCCCGCTGGGGTGTATAGTACTCAGAGTCTAAATTCTCCTCTCCACGACAGCGAGTGAGTCTGTCAAATCCAGAAGCCTTCTGTGGCGCATCAGAGTTACTGCGCAGGGCGTTAGATGCGCCTCTGCTCCGTCGGTGCATCTTTCTTGTCTGAGAAGGAGATGGCTGGGAAATATGGTCAGCACCACGCTTTTTCGAGAGATGTGCTGTACCGGTGGGCGCATCCTGGCTGCTGAAGACGTCAGCGAGAAGGGTGGACTGCATCGGCGCGTCCCCTTCAGTGGTGGTGCCAGGGGCCTCGACCTTGCATACCCAGGCTTGGCGAGTCTTCTTCGGCTTTGGCAGCCGCTTCGAAGGACTTGCGCTGCCTTCAGAGATGAACTCCTTATACGCCTGTTGATTGAGGCGTATGATCAGCGTCTTGTGGGAGGAGCCCACCTTCACGTCGTCGGATTGCGACACGTCTTTTTCGATGGAGGAGAAAGAGTTCCCCAACAGAGTCGCCAGCTTGTTTGCCATTAAAATCTTTTTATTGTAATTTTAATTACAAACAGAACAGTGTTACAATGTAGGACTTAGATGTAGTCCTAGGAGAATACTTTTGTTTATCTGGGTCCCTGTGTCGATGGAGAGAGTGGTAATGCGTTGACTCCGTTGCTGATCTGACGACGGTTCTCGGTTCTCTGAAGGTCTGAGTTGCTCTGGGTGCTAGAGTTTGCAGATGGGAAGAAGACGTTGAGTGTCTCTTCCGATCTTGGTGGATGATAACTCTGATGCTTTTTCTGTCTGTGTACGTATATATATTACGTGGTCCATAAGAAGGAAATGATCCCTCTATTTATAGTTTGCAGGCTGGATGCTCATGCGCGCATATGTAGGATGCGCCTATACGTGGGAATGCCACATGGCCGGAGCTGCGGGAGGCGCATGGATGATGTACCATCATTTGTGAATTGAATCCTTCATTATGCTTTTGTGGACTGGCACGTAGCAGGGGAGAGGATCTTTCTGTTGTTGAGATCTTGGGTGATTAGCACCCCTTTATAGGTTGAATTGAGTCAAAGGACACGTGTCGCAGGTCCATGGCTCAGAGATCTCGAATTTGGTGGAGAGTGATCTGGTAGGATGCGCCTAGGATTGGGCGCATGAGAAGACTTTGGCTTATAACCTTCAGGAGTCACTAACCAGTCTGGGCGCACGGCTTTTGAGGTGCATGCGAGCCTTCAGGCGCATGGCCGCTGAGGCGCATGCGAGTGGTTGATCGGCCACGTAGGTTGTAACCGTCGGAGGAAAGTAATGATGATGCTGATGTCAGCGACGCTTCGTCTTCCGAAAAAGCTGCTAACTGTCCATTCCTCGGGGGACGTACTGCCAACTCTGTCACCTGAGCATTAATTGCTTGATGGGTGACGAGTCGAAATGGGCGCATGGGTCGATGTTGATTAGGACGCATGGATCTGTGCTCTATTGGACGCATCCATACGGGGCGCTTTGTACTGACGGGCGCGTCTGTATAATGCACGGTGTCTGACCGGCGCATCCGTTTGCATGACGTGCCTTTATTGGTTCGTCTTTTGTGTTCTTTAAGTGCTTTAAGTAGCCGTTTTGACTTGGTTGAATTCGAAGCGTCAGGTTCATCACCATAAATACAAATTTATTGCACGGGATTCGGAGAGCCCGCCACTTGGCGCATGGGTTTGATTTTCCCGGCCTATAAATAGTGGCAAGGAGAGAGTTTGCTTCTCGTTCTCTCACGTCTTCTCGAATGGACTTGTTTGATCGAGCACATTCTGTTGACGAGATGCTCCCGAGGGTGAAGATGCGACGACTTGTCTTCGTTCATGCACTTGAAGGTGACTGTTACATCAAAAGTCGAAGTCGAGGGCTTCTGAGGCAGGCGGAAGGTGCCTGTTGCATCCAAATATCGGGATGCTTGAGCCTCGTCTCCGTTATGCTGGAAGAGCCGCAGATCGAAATTGTGATGCTCTCGGCTTTGGAGAGCTCTTTCTCCTGCCAGAGTGGGTGTTGCCCATTCTGGTTGTATTGAAAGCTGCTCCTTTAGTCGCGGACCGATTGCGGTGCTCTTCTCTTCCTTGGAAAGCTCTTCCTTCCGCTAAGGTGGGGTTGATCGCCCACCCAGGTTCTGCTCAATAAATGCTTCATTAGTCGAAGCATTTGATCGGATCGAAGTAAGGCATATATGCTGAGACTTCATGATGCACATAACTGAGACGCTAAAGAGATGCGCATGACTGAAACGCTGAAGGCTGCGCCTGACTGAGACGCTGAAGGGACACGCCTGACTGAGACGCTGAAGTGATGTGCCTGCCTGATGATGCGCCTGGTGGGGGGTGCATGGCAGTTTGCTGCGCCTGGCTGTAGTCTTAGGATCTTTCTTTTTGTAGAAATTCTCCTATATAAAGCCTTCTAGACATGTAATAGACTTTTATATGAGAATAAAAATCCTTTTGATGTTTATACTTTTGCTGTCTTGCTGTGCCAAGTACTTCGTTTGAGTTCTCTGGCGCATGTTCTGAGTAGTAATTGAGCGCATAGGAATTCTGGCACATATATGCGCCCTAAAATTCCATGCTTCTACAGAGATGTTGTTACGTACCCGACTCGTCATATTCTGGGAGCGGGGCATGACAGGGACATTACACTAGATCCCAAGATCTAACTCATAGGGTTTGGTCCAAGCTTGAGGGAAGAAGAAATAGGGTAAAATAGTGAAAAGAAGGAAAAGAAAAGGGAGGACATAGAAAAGATAAGGGTTTTAATGAAGAAGAGGTGATGCTTGGCCCTTGTTCATGCCAAGTCATCAATCTATGGTTTCTCCATATTTAATCCTAGCTACAAAAACAAAAACAAATGACTAATGGGTAATAGGAAGCTCCAAGTCCATAGGCTGACTGGGTTGATTGGGTCTAGGTATACCGACGGTATACTGTGGTATACCAGTGATATATTGGTCTGATACTGAAATTTACATTTTTTTGGGAAATTTTGGCATTAACATTCTACATATGGGTCCTAGCCGGGTATATGGCAATGTTATTAGATATTTACAAGTTCATGGTAGTCTCATAAATAATTATCTTGTTGTAAACCAGTTACCCAAATTTGCATAAGTCAGTTAATTAATTTACCCAACATGTCGCTATATGCCTATAATACATTCATAATAACTTGTGCCATAGCATAGACCAGTATCCCATCATTGTAGCAGTAAGTCACATCTACACCAAATAAGGACAATGGATGTCACACTACTCCGAGACGTGTACTACTTCATGCTATTTTCTACAACCACAAGATAGAACTAGCATGACACATTGATCGACCCGAATAGAAGAGGAAGGAAAAAAAAATATTATGATTTGTTGCCGACCGGGTATGAATATTCTTTAAAAACTAATTTAGGCCTTCTTGTGCGACGTAACCACTACTACTAGAAGAAGTAGGTTAAGCATAATAAAGATGGATGTACGAATGTCAAAAGAGTAATGTTATTTGTACCTCCAAATTGTCCCTCAAATATATCTCTCCTTATGTGGCAGTTGACATGGCATGTTAAATAATATTATGTGTCATCTGAAATGGCCGATGACATGGCAAATTTTAACCCAAAAATTTAATTATCCAATTTTGTCCATGTTAATATTAATATTAATTAATTTTAATATTAATATTAATTTAATGTTAATGTTAATATTAACTAATGTTAATATTAATGTTAATATTAATATTAATATTATTGTTAATGTTAACGTTAATATTAATTTTAATGTTAATATTAACATTAATTTTAATGTTAATTTGAATTTAAATTTTAAATTTTGCCACGTCAGCTGCCACATCAACATTGCCACGTCAGCTGCCACGTAAGAAGGGATGGTTTGGAGGTACAATTTGGAGGGACAAGTAGCATTACTCATGTCAAAATATTATCAAAATCTTCGGCTTGAGAGGAGGTTTAGAAGGTTAGTGGCAAAGGGAGTTCTTGTTTGATATGTATGGCTAAAATAGTAGAGATTCTGGCTATTAAAGATGGTGTGTATATTGCTTTTTTAGATGATATCATGTTTGTCTTTGTGAAGTTTGATTCAGGTTGCCACTAATACCATTATGGAGATCAATATTAACCGTTATCCACTTGGTATAATTATTAAAGAATGTCATTTCATGATACTTAGATTAGAAGGATGAAAAATTGTTCATTGTTATCAAAAAATGTAATTAAGTAACATATCATTTGACTAATATGAATATCATCCAAAAATAGAATAAAATGAAAAACTTAATGTTATTTTTTTCCATGAAATGAAAAACTAGTATTTATTTCTCGTCTTATGGAGCTAGACATAGTAAGATTTCGCATGATTAATAATGTTATTTCTTTTCCATGTAAAGGACAAACAAATATATAGAATGAAATAAAAACTAAATATTATTTTGAGACAACAAAAAATCCCTCACATGAGTCCTCAGATGAGTCCTCTGCGACCGAAAATCCCCAATTGACAATTACCACCCATCCAGATGATATCCCCAAGGAGTCAGAGGCACCTACAGCTACTACCCATATGGATGGGACCAACACCCAAATTTATGAGACCAGCTACCAGGTTCCGACGCCCCAGCCAATGGAGATCAGTCCCGTAGACACCCAACAGAAGGAGAACACCAAGGAGTCGGTTGAAGGCTGTTAGGAGGTAGAGCACCTCGTGGGGTCCTCTGTAGCCAGACCCCTGGGTGCCTCAGAGATCTCTGCCTCTCAGAGATATGGGACAAGCTCCCAGAAAGCGGATACCCAGCCGAACTTGAGCAGCCTTGAAGACCCCAACCAACCGGAAGGGAACTCTAAAGAATCACCCGATGCTGACTGTATCCGCGAACACAACCGATACAACATCCCTACTGCTGTGGCAGACTGTCAGACCAACTTGGCAGGATGGCAACCCTCGGAACCGGAGGAGTCACCAGACACATAGATCAACAGAATTATGACATTCAAAACGAATGACAAACTCTGGGATAAAATAAACTCAAATATGTCAGATTTTGATCCGACGTCTGACCATGAGGAAGATATCACAGTTGGATCTAGCTTCCTGGAACGTATGGTGAACGAAGAAATAGCTAGGGTGAACGAAGAAATAGCTTGGCCTAATCAACAGGATAATTTGAAGGACGAGGAGCTAACCCGGTCAAAGCAACAGAAAAAATCGGCTAGAAGGAAGTCGGCCGAGCCAGGGGCTAATACCACGACAAAGTATCTGAATGGGCAATCTAATAGAATGACCTATGCAGCGTCGACCATAAATAAGTCCACTAATCCCAACCCAACGCCTAAACCAATGCAAACCAGGCGACAGAAGGACGCCAACAAAAACCACACTAGCCTGAATGGGACTTAAAGCCATCATCTGGAATGCTTGGGGCATCAGGAACCAACCGACCAGAACCTACCTCAAATATCTCAACATGAAACATTCACCTGATTTCATAACGATTCTCGAACCTATGAATGATGGGGAGAACATTCAGGAGCTTGCCTATAAGGTGCATATGCCATACTCTTTCCATGGTGGAGATCTTAACACATACATATGGATATTCTGGAACAACTATGTTGACTTGGTGGTCTCGGAGACCAACAAGCAGCTCGTCCACTGCAACATCTTGGACAAAAAGTCGGGATAGACAATGGCCCTCATGGTTGTTTATGTTAGCTATATTATACGCACCAGAAGAGATTTGTGGCAAGATTCACTACTTTTATTTAATAATATAGACCGCCCATGGATGCTTGTTGGCGACTTTAATGTTGTCACCTCGGCGGTAGAAAAATCAGGGCCAGGAATCATTAATGAGAATGCGGTGGTGGACTTTAACAAATTTATCTATGAAACGGGGCTTATCGATGCTGGCTACCACGGGTCGATATACACTTGGTGCAATGGCCTCACTAACAATCCAAACACCTGGGAGCATCTCGACTGTGTAATACCCATATATCGTATTACGTATTTGAAATACGTGTATGTATTTTAACCCGTATTGCATGTCTTCCTGCTTGATTTATTTTGGCATTTCATTGATTGGTTATTTTGGTTCGGTTCGGTTTGTTTGGCTTGGTTCGATTTTGTTGTAAACCCACCCTACCTACCACCACTATCCCTATTTATTAGCCTAACTCTTTCTCTCTCTTCATTACTCTTCTTATTTTTCCACCATTACTTCTCCACCAACCTGAGAGAGTGGAGAGTTGTAGGCAAGTGTATCTTGCTTCATGGAGGAATCCTATTTTTATTATTTTATTGTCTTCCTCATGTCTTTCTAACCTACTTTAGTACTTAGCATTTTTTATTTCTGTGGTTAATTTTTTGTAGATCTAGTTTTGTGGTATTTACGATTTCCATAAAGTTGATCTATCAAACTTGTATATTTTTGCTAGTTGATGGTTCCATGTTGTAGAGAATTTTATTCTGCACCATTTTGACCTATGGAAGTTCGAATTTGGACTTTGGATGATAGAATTATGGAGCTTGGAAGCATGGCTTCATGGTGTTCTTCTTTTCGGAAATTGGAGAAGAAGAACAGTACTTGATCGCATGACTATTTCATACGACAAGTGTTTTTTCCAGCCGCATGGCCATTTAATTGAATATTTAATAGAGTGGACCGCATGAGCATTTTTAGCTCTGAGTCGCATGAGCGTTAACCAATTGGCTAACCACATGGCCTTAATTATTTAGTTGGGCCGCATATGCATATGCTGGCCGCATATGCATATGCTGGCCGCATAAGCCATTGCTTGCATTCAAATGCCTTGCCTTGCTTGTATGCTTATTAGCATTTGTTACGTGGCAGTAGCTTGCATGCAAATGCATGCTTTGCTTGCTTGGTTGTACATTTAATTATTAGCTTGGCCGATAGTTGGCCGCATGGAGCTTTGTATGCTTAATGTATTATTTAATTAGCTTGGCCATAGTTGGCCGCATGGGAACTAAGCTTGGCCGCATGGCCTTAGAATGAGTTGGCCGCATGGCCTTCATATTGAAATGTATTATTTAATTAGCTTAGGCCGTTACTTTAGTTGCATTGCTGCATGTATTTAATTATATGCATTCACTTTTGCTTACTTGGCCTTTAATTAATTATGTGCATTAGCTTTTGCTATATGTATTAGCATATGGCTGCATGGCCTTTTCTTTAAATATTGCATGCATTGCATGCAATGCTTGCATGAGTTAGCAGTTGGCCACATGGACTTATATGCAAGCACTAGCTTGCATGGAACATCACATTTGGCCGCATGGGCCATTAACCTTGGTAAGCCGCATAGGCCTTTAATAAATGGCTTGTCCATTTTGTTTGCTTGGAATATCAGCTTGAGCCGCATAAGTATTTTTGCATGCAACCTGTTAGCCTACGTTAGCATTAAATTTTGCATGTAGGCTACTATTAATTAATTAGCAATAAATAGATTGCATGCTCCTTTGCTTGCCGCATAGGCCAGCAGAATACTTGTAGCCGCATGCAAATATTAGTATATTATTTTGGCCACATGGTTTTGCTAGGAATCCGTTCTTGGCCGTATGTATAATTGTTTGCCGCATGGACCAACCCATTTAGCCGTATGGACCAATCCATTGTAGCCGCATATGGCAACTCAACTGATGTGCCGCATGCATTTGCATGCACTGCATGCTTTAATTTGCATGCTTATTTAATTTGCATGCATGCTTACTTAGTTTGCTTAGTTAGTTTGCTTATTTAGTTTGCATGCAAGCATTAGCTTAATGTTTATAGCCGCATGCATGCTTGCTTGCATGCTTGTGCATGGATTATTAGCTTGGCCTAGAGTTGGCCGCATGCAAGCTTTGCTTGCATGCTGGTGCATATATATGCATGGCTGAGGCTTTGGCCATTAAATTAATGCTTGGGCCATTAATTTAATTCTTTGGCGGTTCAATTGATATGTGAGCCGCATATGGTAATATATGCTGGCCGCATATGGTAATTTATGTTTGCCGCATACAATTCATGGCCGCATGGATTATTAGCTTAGCCGCATGCTTATATAATATTTGCTAGCCGCATGAATTCTTTAGCTGGCCGCATGCTTACATTATTAATTGTATGGCCTATTTATTATTCTTGGCCGCATGCAGCAAAAGTGTGCTAGCCGCATATTGTATGGTGACAACATTTATTGGCTGGCCGCATGGCATACTTACATTAATTGCGGGTCCCACTATCTTTTGTCTTATTTGTCTTTACAATTATATTATTATGATTAAATAATATGTGATTCTAAATTGCTTTCCTAAGCACGAATTGTTAGTGTAATGATGGATAGTGACTTGCTGGCCGCATATGGCCTAATTTTCCTGAGCTGTATGAGTCCCCCACGGCCCTTGCTCATGCTAATATTTAATTACCACATGTATGTTTGTGCCTTATAAATTGTTCTCTGACACGACGGTGACCCGTTGTGGTACACTTTTGACAATGACATGATAGTGGCCCGTCGTGGCGCACTCCTGACAGTGAACTTGACATGATATACTTGACATGACAAACCCGACATGATATATCCCGATATGCTGTTGCGACGGCTAACCTGAGATAACAAAATTGAATGGCCTGGACACCGTGGACGATTGTGCTTGTACAAATGAACCCGTCTTGTCTTGCATCATGTCTAGGACAGGGACCCCTGAGTACCACGATCAGGGGTACCTACTGAAATCGACTAAGGCTAATTACTAGAATAATCTAGTAGTCCTGAATAGATTTCCCCAGCTACATGCAATCCCGTTATCTGGGCGCCCACTTGGGATCTGTAGCCTGCCGTCGAGTAGGGCACATTTCTAGCACACTGTCATGTATTGTACCCTATAAGTCACCTAAGGGTACATGCATTTCCTGGACGATGTACCCACTTGAATTCAACCCCTAATTGCGTCTGGATAGCCTGGATGGTCTGCAGGGCTTCTGGCTGTGGAAGAATCTCACTGCATCTTGCTAGTAACTAGGCCTGTGATAATCCTAGTTAGTTAAAGTATCAAGCCGTACTTATTACTTGGCCGTGATTGTTGGATAAGGTATAATCAGTCCAGTCTTGTCTTGATCCTGTACAAGATCGTTACTTGTCATGATTTCTTATATTATCTTGCCGATAAATGGTGGAAGAAGCTAAGTTCTGTTCTGACAAAGGGTTACAACCCCGGTCCTTGTTTGGTTTACGGGTTGTAACCTGGTTATCTGAATAGTTCCATGATTATCTCATCGTATATCACCTATCATGCTTTTCCTTAATTACTGTCTTTCATTATGTAATTATATTCTTGTGCAAATCTGCTGGTTTTAGTTCCTAAGTGAAGCTTCCTTTGTGACACTTGCTCTTTTTGGGGTCTGACCCAGCTGGTTTTGTATGGCCAGATACAGGAGCAGCTCCTAAGGATCTACCGACTTTTCAGCCAGATGGTGACCACTAGACGGAATCCTGGCAACGAGTGGGTTTATTTTGGCTCTCACACTCTATTGTAAAATTATTCTTTTGAGGTATTTAGCCGTCGAGCAAGTATTAGCTCGTGTACATTTTTACTTATTGTCTGCCTACGGGCAGTAACATGATTGACAAATCCTAGGGTTGATCATGTATGACTAAACTCTTGCTAGTCCTTACATTTTATAACGACTAGCTTCATGATCAGCTGAATATATAAAGTTTGGGACGCCTTACTATTGTATATTTGGTGATCTTACATCTTGTAACATTTATTTGCTTGCTTGTGATTGAGACACTAGGCTTGTTCTTGACCATAGGAGACTGATGGCTTGTAGATAAACCCTCATATATCTAGACAGCTGTGACCCTATGGTGAAGTCGATTCCATTTCATTATACGTAGCTGGCTATGTTTGCCCCCGCTCTTAAGTATACTGGTTCTGGGGCGTGACATGGTTTAAGTGGTGGCCCATGCAGGTCTTGTAAATCAAGATATATGAGGGTTTACCGAATAGATGTCTCAATCAGCACTCGCCCTTGATCTCTACCCGTATCTTCTTATCCCTGAGATTTTCGACCTGATCATATGCTTGTATCTTCGATTTGTCCTGGTCCTTTCTTATTGTTCCCTATGTTGTCTTCTTCAGCGGCATTGTTCCTGGACCTGCCGATCAGAAAGGCGGAGCACCTCCCGTGGACCAGCAGCAACCTGGGGATCAAGCCCATCACTCAGGAGCAGTCTTCCAGCAGCAGAGACCCCAGCAGTATGCCCATGTCCAAGCTCAGATTCAGAACCAGTAGAGAGGTTTCTTGCAGGATATCTTCCCTCTTCCTCATGCCTTCAATTCCTTGCTTGCATGATTGATTGTTTGATTGATTTTTTAATATAGCTTGTCCTTGCATCTCTAGCCTCTTGATTAAATTTCGAGGATGAAATTCTTTTAAGGTGGGTAGAGTTGTAATGCCCATATCTCGTATTACGTATTTGGAATACGTGTACGTATTTGGACCCGTATTGCATGTCTTTCTGCTTGATTTATTTTGGTATTTCATTGATTGGTTATTTTGGTTCAGTTCGATTTGTTTGGCTTGGTTCGATTTTGTTGTGAACCCACCCTACCTACCACCACCATTCTCATTTATTAGCCCAACTCTTTCTCTCTCTTGATTACTCTTCTTCTTTCCCCACCATTACTTCTCCACGAACCTGAGAGAGTGGAGAGTTGTAGGTAAGTGTATTTTGCTTCATGGAGGAACCCTATGTTTATTGTTCCATTATCTTCCTCATGTGTTTCTAACCCACTTTAGTACTTAGCATTTTTCATTTCTGTGGTTAATTTTTTGTAAATCTAGTTTTGTGCTATTTTCGGTTTCCATGAAGTTTGATCTATCAAACTTGCATATTTTTGCTAGTTGATGGTTTCATGTTGTAGAGAATTTCATTGTCCCATTTTGACCTATGGAAGTCCGGATTTGGACTCTGGATGATGGAATTATAGAGCTTGGAAGCATGGCTTCATGGTGTTCTTCTTCTCGAAAATTAGAGAAGAAGAACAGTACTTGACCGCATGACTATTTCATGCGGCAAGTGTTTTTTCCAGCCGTATGGCCATTTAATTAAATATTTAATATAGTGGGCCGCATGAGCATTTTTAGCTCTGAGCCGCATGAGCATTAACCAATTGGCTGACCGCTGGCCTTAATTATTTAGTTGGACCGCATATGCAAATGCTGGCCGCATATACATATGCTGGCCGCATAAGCCATTACTTGCATGCAAATGCCTTGCCTTGCTTGCATGCTTATTAGCATTTGTTACGTGGCAGTTGCTTGCATGCAAATGCATGCTTTGCTTGCTTGGTTGTACATTTAATTATTAGCTTGGCCAATAGTTGGTCGCATGGAGCTTTGCATGCTTAATGTATTATTTAATTAGTTTGGCCATAGTTGGCCGCATGGGAACTAAGCTTGGCCGCATGGAAACTAAGCTTGGCCGCATGGCCTTAGAATGAGTTGGCCGCGTAGCCTCCATATTGAAATGTATTATTTAATTAGCTTAGGCCTTTACTTTATTTGCATTGATGCATGTATTTAATTATATGCATTCACTTTTGCTTACTTGGCCTTTAATTAATTATGTGCATTAGCTTTTGCTGCATGCAATAGCATATGGCCGCATGGCCTTTTCTTTAAATATTGCATACATTGCATGCAATGCTTGCATGAGTTAGCAGTTGGCCGCATGGACTTATATGCAAGCACTAGCTTGCGTGGAACATCACAGTTGGCCGCATGGGCCATTAACCTTGGTGAGCCGAATAGGCCTTTAATAAATGGCTTGGCCATTTTGTTTGCTTGGAATATCAGCTTGAGCCGCATAAGTATTTTTGCATGCAACCTGTTAGCCTACGTTAGCATTAAATTTTGCATGTAGGCTACTATTAATTAATTAGCAATAAATAGATTGCATGCTCCTTTGCTTGCCGCATAGGCCAGCAGAATACTTGTAGCCGCATGCAAATATTAGTATATTATTTTGGCCGCATGGCTTTGCTAGGAATCCTTTCTTGGCCGCATGCATAATTGTTGGCCGCATAGACCAACCCATTTAGCCGCATGGAACAATCCATTGTAGCCGCATATGGCAATTCAACTGATGGGTCGCATGCATTTGCATGCACTGCATGCTTTAATTGGCATGCTTATTTAGTTTGCATGCATGCTTACTTAGTTTGCTTAGTTAGTTTTGTTATTTAGTTCGCATGCAAGCATTAGCTTAATGTTTATAGCCGCATGCATGCTTGCTTGCATGCTTGTGTATGGATTATTAGCTTGGCCTAGAGTTGGCCGCATACAAGCTTTGCTTGCATGCTGGTGCATATATATGCATGGCTAAGGCTTTGGCCATTAAATTAATGCTTGGGCCATTAATTTAATGCATTGGCAGTTCAATTGATATGTGAGCCGCATATGGTAATATATGCTTGCCGCATATGGTAATTTATGTTGGCCGCATACAATTCATGGCCGCATGGATTATTAGCTTAGCCGCATGCTTATATAATATTTGCTAGCCGCATGAATTCTTTAGCTGGCCGCATGCTTACATTATTAATTGCATGGCCTATTTATTATTCTTGGCCGCATGCAGCAAAAGTGTGCTAGCCGCATATTGTATGGTGACAACATTTATTGGCTGGCCGCATGGCTACTTGCATTAATTACGGGTCCCACTATCTTTTGTCTTATTTTTTTTTACAATTATATTATTATGATTAAATAATGTGTGATTCTAAATTGCTTCCCTAAGTACGAATTGTTAGTGTAATGATGGATAGTGACTTGCTGGCCGCATATGGCCTAAATTTTTCTGAGCCGCATGAGTCCCCCACGGCCCTTGCTCCTGCTAATATTTAATTACCACATGTATGCTTGTGCCTTATTAATTGTTCTCTGACACGATGGTGATCCGTTGTGGTGCACTTTTGACAATGACATGATAGTGGTCCATCGTGGCGCACTCCTGACAGTGAACTTGACATGATATACTTGACATGATATACTTGACATGACATACCCGACATGATATATCCCGATATGTTGTTGCGACGGCTAACCTGACATGACAAAATTGAATGGCCTGGACACCGTGGACGATTGTGCTTGTACAAAAGAACACGTCTTGTCTTGCATCATGTCTAGGACATGGACCCCTGAGTACCCCGGTCAGGGGTACTTACTGAAATCGACTAAGGCTAATTACTAGAATAATCCAGTAGTCATGAAGAGATTTCCCCAGCTACAGGCAATCCCGTTATCTGGGCGCCCCACTTGGGATCTGTAGCCTGCCGTCGAGTAGGGCACATTTCCAGCACACTGTCATGTGTTGCACCCTCTAAGTCACCTAAGGGTACATGCATTTTTTGGATGATGTACCCACTTGAATTCAACCCCTAATTGCGTCTGGATAGCCTGGATGGTCTGTAGGACTTGTGGCTGTGGAAGAATCTCACTGCATCTTGCTAGTAACTAGGCCTGTGATAACCCTAGTTAGTTAAAGTATCAAGCCGTACTTATTGCTTGGCCGTGATTGTTGGATAAGGTATAATCAGTCCAGTCTTGTCTTGATCCTGTACAAGATCGTTACTTGTCCTGATTTCTTATATTATCTTGCCGATAAATGGTGGGAGAAGCCAAGTTCTATTCAGATGAAGGGTTATAACCCCGGTCCTTGTTTAGTTTACGGGTTGGAACCTGGTTATCTGAATAGTCCCATGGTTATCTCTTCGTATATCACCTATCATGCTTTTCCTTAATTACTGTCTTTCATTATGTAATTATATTCTTGTGCTAATTTGCTGGTTTTAGTTCCTAAGTGAAGCTTCCTTTGTGGCACTTGCTCTTTCTGGGGTCTGACCCAGCTGGTTTTGTATGGCCAGATATCGGAACAGCTCTCAAGGATCTACCGACTTTCCAGCCAGATGGTGACCACTAGACGGAATCCTGGCAACGAGTGGATTTATTTTGGCTCTTCCACTCTATTATAAAATTATTCTTTTGAGCCATTTAGCCGCCGAGCAAGTGTTAGCTCATGTACATTTTTTACTTACTGTCTGCCTACGGGCTGTAACATGATTGACAAATCCTAGGGTTGATCATGTATGACTAAACTCTTGCTAGTCCTTACATTTTGTAACGACTAGCTTCATGATCAGCTGAATATGTAAAGTTTGGGATGCCTTACTATTGTATATTTTGTGATCTTACATCTTGTAACATTTATTTGCTTGCTTGTGATTGAGTCACTAGGCTTGTTCTTGACCATAGGAGACTGATGACTTGTAGATAAACCCTCATATGTCTAGACAGCCGTGACCGTGTGGTGAGGTGGATTCCATTTCATTATACGTAACTGGCTATGTCTGCTCCCGCTCTCAAGTATACTGGTTCTGGGGCGTGACAACTGGGTCCTCTATGATACCAACTTCCTCCTCAACAGACCACCCACATCAGTTATGCACCTTCCTCGTATGCACTCCGATCACTCCCCCTTCTCATCACCCCCTCTGACGCCCTATCTACTCCGGCCCTTTTTCGCTTTCAAAGGATGCGGTGCGACCACCCGTCTTTTTTGGACTTGGTTACGAAAACCTGGACCAAGGTGTTCCAGGGACCGCCTCTCGTCATCCTGCAAACTAAACTCTAAAGATTAAGAGCAGCCCTGAGGGACTGGAACTGTAATGTCTTTGGGTACCTTAGGAAACAAAAACGGGAGCTTCAAAAGGAGATTGAAGATTTGGAGGTCGTCCTTCAAGAACAATCACTACTAAAATCTGTCAAATCAGCGACGCCTCAGGACGTTGCTAAATAGGGAAAATACATCGCCAATTTTAATTAGCGACATATTTAGCAACGTTTGGACGTAGTCGCGATTAAACTAGTCGTTAAACAACACGACGTCGCAATACGTCGCTATTGCGACGACACTTAGCGACGCGTACATGTCGCTAATTCAGTGACTACCAGTGACGTAAAACGATAGCAGTTACCGACGTAACCTAGTGACGTTGAGCGACTTGACAAACATCGATGTTGACCTGGCTTGAGAGCCAAATGGCGACGTTCTGCGACTTTGTTACGTCGCTATAATATCGACATATAGCGACGTTGAGCGACGTAGTACGTAGCGACGTTTAGTGACGATCAGCGAAGGTATTCATCACAGTTAGCGACAATTTGATACTTGCTTAGCGACGTTAACTTTCGTCACTGGACATCGCTGAACGTCGCTGAACGTCACTAATTTTGAAAAAAAATACAGCATTTGCAGCATCCCCTACATCATTTGTTACAACAGCGACGGTGTGTATCACGAACACAGTATCAAACAACACAGATACACACAATCACGAACACGTTTGAAACACAATCTCATCAATCAACACAGATATATGAAAAATTGTAACAACAATGTCAAACATAATGCTCCACATAAGAATAATGTATGTATAACCACATAAAAGACCCAATAATGGGCCATCACACAACAATATATATATATATGTCGACTACGGCTGATCAGGAGGAGCATCACTGCTCCTAGAAAGAAGGTAAGCATACTGCTCTGGTGTAAGAACCACCGACGACAATGAAGGAGGAGGCAATGCAACCGCTGAAGAAGGAGGCAGTATAATCGCTGGAGAAGGAGGCAGTGTAACCGCTGGAGATGGGTGCGTCCGCGTCTCCTCTAGGGCTAGCAGTCTGCCGCTGCATTGCTCCATGCAAGCCGCTATCCTAGTAACGGTGTCGTGAATGGACTCCTGCGTCCCCTATACGTGCCGTACGGTGCGCTCGAGCTCGTCAAAGCGTGCGGTGACCGACGCAGCGTCCCCTTGCGCCTGAGACCCTGGCTGCTCAGAAATCCTCCTCAGCATATCGTCGTACATTTCAGCAACCTGGCGGGCAATGGTATCCTCGACTCGGGACGACTCGGCCTGTGACGGATGTGAATACGCACTGGTAGAGGGAGCCCTAGATGCCTGCGTCGCAACAAATGTGCCGTAGGATCCCATACCGTAGTACATACCCCTCTGAAGACCACCAACAGCGGTCTTCCAGAGCTCGTCCTCCGACTGAGGCAGAGAGGGCTGCGATGTACCAACCCCTCCCTCTGCCGGTACACTAGCACTCGCACGCTCATCACGTAGCCTAACAAACTCTTCCTAGAAATCATTGTGCATCTCTATAAATCAGTACTTACCTAAATTAGCCTAATAAACGTCTAAAGTAATTAATTATTATTAACTATATGGTTATCTGTATATTCTTCAAGTTGTGTTAAAAATTAACGAAATCTAAATTAGTACTTACATAGCTCTGAGTAGCCGGTCGTCGATGAGCTTCCCGTCCTTCCGATGGGTGGCCAGGAAGACGGTCACCATGTTTGCGTCCTCACCCCTCTTTACCTACGTGTTTGTTATATTTTATTCTTTAGTACAATAGAAAATTATATACTCCTACTATCAATAAAACCTTATATTTTACAATAAATTATATACCAGATGACGGAAATGCTCCATCATAGGAATCGATCCACCACACCACTTTCCGGCCCTCATCCTAGCCGCCTTCGCCTTCTCCGACCGCTCTCTGTACCGGGGCTCCTCATACTAAATTAACTATCTTTAGTTACCTTGAAGTGGGCAAACCAGAATGCCTTCCTCTCTTCCGAGGCATCCGAGTAGTTGATCCACGGACCCCCATAGTTGGACCTTAGAAAGGAGCCCAACGCTCTCTGTACCGACGAGGGACGATATCTGTATACAACGATAACCGACGTATTAATAAATATATATCGATATACAGACATGCATAATATATATATATATATATATATATATATATATATATATATATATATATATATATATATATATATATATATATATATTCATTTAACTTACTTCGTAGGACCGTCGGCCCAAATCTCCATCATCGTCTCGTCCTGAGGTGCGCATGGAGGGTCGCTCTGTTATGGATCCGCCCGGGCGGGAGTAGGGACTACCTCATCCACCTGCTCCCCACCCGCCATGCTACTGTCAGCGGTAGGAAGGCTAGGGGAAGTAGTATGATCAGCAAGCCTGGAACTGCTCGTCGCAGGTGCACTGCCACCCGGACCTACAACCGTATGGTACAATGGAGTGCTCGGGTCAGACGATGGTCCGGAGCCATCCTCTGGTAACGGAGCTCTCTGTCCACCTAAGGACACGGCTCGTCCTGACCTATCTCCGCGTCGTCCTGAGGTACGTCCGCGTCGTCCTGTCATGCTGATAATAACATATGATTAAAAATATAAATAAATAGAATGATAGTTTAGAAATATCTGCATACATTGGAGTTCATAATTTAAGTTTTCAAAAATCTAAATACTAATAGAAATGATCATAGTTCATAATTTAAGATTACAGAAATATGAATACATTAAAATCATATTTGCTCAATCATCCTCTGAAAATTCATCTTCTTCGTTTGCCTCCTCCTCCTCCTCATCCTCTTCCTCTTCCTCCTCATCGTCACTAGCATCTCCTTCGTCTTCCCCTTCGGATACTTGTACCTCTTCTACACAAGTAGATATTGAATGGAGAACTTCTGCTGAGTCAACATCAACTGTATTTGGTATAAGAGGCAGCTCGTCCTCCTGATAAGCCACTTCGTCGACGTCGTAGGTATTTCTGGCTTTAGTCTTGCATACTGCCCACCAGTTGTACCTCGTTGTTCCCCGTCTAGGATATGTTGTAAAATATACGAGTTTAGCTTGACTTGCTAGGATAAATGGTTCGTATCCTTGGTATCGACGACGGTAGTTAATATCCACAAGACCATGCTTGTCAATTTTCCATCCTTGATCTTGTATGGGATCGAACCAACCAACTTTGAACAACATGATCTTGGCAGGCTCTATGCCATAGTTGTACATCAATTCCACGATCTCCCGTAAGACGCCATAGAAATCATTGCCTGGAGTGACATCCTTGTAGTTTGTAGATTTGATACACAAGCAACTATTTTTTGCGGAATCAAGATCCAGGAAGCTATCTCTGATGAGAGCATTTGTTGACTTGAACGTAAACCCATTCACGCAATAACTTGGCCATATTTTGACGGCATAAATTGGTCCCTTAGCAAGAGTTCTGATAGATTCATTCTCAAGGATGACGTCCGGACGATCGACCTAAACACGAGAAGATACAAAATTTAATGTTAAGTTATTTCTTGTGCAGTTATGAATGGAAGAAGATTCTAACTAGCTTCTTACGTACATATACAGTCAACTAAGACGGGAAATGAAGTCTCATTTCTTCTTCTACTTCTTTATCTACAATGTATGGTCTACTTGACCTCACCTCATCATTAAATTTGCTGAAAACCAATAAATATCGGGATATACTCATTAAATTATAATAACGTAATCAACAAATAGATGACTTGAACGTTGAAAATTTTCACTTACCACTCTAGCTTTTCTACTTCATCCTCCTCGCAGTTGAGTAATATATATAACTGGACAGCCTTTAGTTCCTCATCATTCAAATATCTTTTTTTCAGTTTTCTAGAAGGCTTTCTAAGAGCATTGAAGACTTTCAATAATGCATCATTATATTCTATATCTCCATCGTCGTTCCTCGGAGCTCTTGTTCTATTTGTAGCAATATGAGGCTTGAAATACATTGAACAAAAGTTTGTAATCTCCTCAAGGACATAGGCTTCACAAATAGAACCCTCGATCCGTGCCTTATTTTTTACTTTCCTCTTCAGGTGGTTTAGATGGCGCTCGAACGGGTACATCCACCGATAACCGACGGGCCCACCAACACGTGCCTCATATGAAAGATGAATTGGCAAATGCTCCATAGAGTCAAAGAATCCAGGAGGGAACACCCTCTCAAGCTTACACAATGTTACTGCAATGTCCTTCTCCTGCTTTTCAAGCCGATCGACGAGCAACTTAGTAGAACAAAGATCTCTGAAGAATATGCTAAGCTCTGTCAGTGGATCCCAAATGACCTGAGGTAAGAATTCCCAAAATGCAATCGGGATTAACCTCTCCATAAAAATGTGACAGTCGTGGCTCTTCATACCCTGTAGTTTGTTCTCCTTCGGGTCAACATATCTTCTCAAATTCGATACATACCCGTCTGGAAATTTTAGGCCCTGGATCCAACTACAAAGTTTACCTTTGTCCTCCTTGTCCAGTGAGAAAATGGCCCTGGGCTGCTTATACTTTCCACTGCCTTCCTTTATCAAATGCAACTCTGGACGTCTGCATATTTCTTCTAAGTCCAACCTGGCCTTGGGCTTGTCTTTCGTCTTCCCCTTTACGTCCATCACAGTATTTATTATATTGTCAAATACATTCTTCTCGATATGCATGACATCCAGGTTATGTCTGAGCAGATGGTCACTCCAATATGGTAGGTCCCAGAATATACTCCTCTTCGTCCAGTTGTGAGCGCGGCCAAATCCATCACACTTGTACCCCGTTGTAGGCTCTTCAATAGCACTTGACAATTCTTTAACTTCTTCCCATATCGTGTCCCCGGACCACCGTGGCGGTGGACTGGACTTCTCTACCACGCCAGCACGAAAAGCATTCCTGTTCCTCCGGTACGGATGATCCTTTGGCAGGAACTATCGATGCCAATCAAAGAAGCACGGTTTTCCTCCGTGTTTCAAATGGAAAGCCTTAGTACGATCCATGCAATACGGACATGCGAGACGACCATGGGTGCTCCAACCCGATAACATTCCATAGGCCGGGAAATCATTGATGGTCCACATTAGTGCGGCCCTCATCTGAAAGTTCTGTTTTCTGGAAACATCATACGTTGTTGCACCTACTTCCCACAACTGATTCAGCTCATCTACCAAGGACTGTAAATACACATCGATGTTCCTCTTCAGGTTCTTCAGACCTTGAATAATAACAGTTAGGAACATGTAAGGAGTCTTCATACACATCCAAGGCGGCAAGTTGTACGGAGTAACAATCACAGGCCAACAAGAATATTGTGAGCCCGAAAGTCCAAATGGGGTAAAACTGTCGGAGGAAAGCCCCAATCTGACATTACGCAACTCCGAAGCAAAATCGAGATACACTCGATCAAAGTGCTTCCATGCTTCCCCGTCGGATGGATGATCCAGTACTCCATCTATTTGTTTCCGCTTGTGCCAACTTATATTATCAGCTGTCTCCTTTGCCAAAAACAACCTCTGTAACCGCGTCGTCAAAGGCAAATAGTACATCGAATCTGTTGGCTTGCGTGCACCAGAAGTCCTTGTTGTACTAGTTTCCTTAAAGCGATCGACACCACAAAATCTGCAGGCGTCTTCATCCTTGTCGTCCTTATAGTACAACATGCACCCGTTGTGACATGCATCAATTTTTTCATACCCCATCCAGAGCGATCTCACCATTCTCTTGGATCGGTAGAAGTCTTTAGGTAACTTGCCACCCTCCGGCAATATATCTTTAATTAACTCCAGGATTCGGTTGTAGCATTCTTGAGACATGTTAAAATTTGATTTTATGGTCAACAATCTTGTAATCACCTCCAACGGTGAATGGTCATCACAAACAGGATATAAAGGAGTCCTTGCATTCTCCAGCAACTCCATTAACTTTGCAGCATCGGCATTCGGTGCCTCCTCAGCTGCATATTGAATGTTCGGATCGAAACTAGGCCCCGCAGCATCGAAAACCATATTCGTCTACCCTTGGTCGTAATCAGCATGCTCGTGGACATCTACATAAGGCTCCTGCTCGGAGGCTAAAGGCACAAGTTCTCCGTGTGCGGTCCACTGATAATAATTTGGCATGAAACCCCTCGAATACAAATGATATGTCACATCCACTTTCGAATGATATTTCTAGTTGCGACATCTCACACATGGACTCTTAATTCTTGTACGGTCCATGTACTGAGGGAACGCCATAGCAAACTACAGGAACTGTTGCACATCCTGTATAAATTCATGTCATCGGGATGATGATTAAATACATCCACAAACGGTTCCGCAGATAGTAATTCATATCCATTTTAAGATAATTCTGTAAAGATTGACACAGATAATAATTCATCAGGATGACGATTGTACATCCACAAACGGTTCCGCAGATAGTAATTCATATCCATTTTAAGATAATTACTGCAGAAAGTGAAGACAGACATGAACTGACGTACGAAAGTAACGATTGTACGACCACAAGTTTTATGTTCTTCAACGATATATTTCACATGGTTCTTATCAAATCTAGTATCTGAAGGATGTAACAGAATCAAGATGAACCCACATAATGTAATACTAAGACATTATCTACTACTAAAAGATGTAGTGATAGGTTGTCGTATCATCATTGCCGAGCGATGGGGGTTGGAGGATAGTCAACTTTATCTACGGCTATATAGTTTCTGCCTCACCAGTCGAATGGCTGCAGGGACTATGTCCTGATCATGATGTTGTACCGTATATTAATGCAAAGTCCTTATAGCAAATGTCGTACATAGATTTCTGCCTCACCAGTCGAATGGCTGCAGGGACAGTGTCTAGCTGATATAATACCATGGAGTTGGGTCCCTACCTCTCCAGCTATAACTTAATTCAATGCAAAGTAGGGGGAACTTGAACTAACCAAGTAAGGGACTGACAAGGTTGAACATAGATGAAACTAAACTGGAACATGGGACTAGTCACTGAACATTTAAAATATGACTAGATCCTATACTACCTGGGAACTGAAGAAGAAGTTTTGGACTGTACAAGATATAAAGGTTTGAACATATAAAACAGGGACTGACACAAAGGATAACAAGACTAGACATGTAATTAATATAGCGCCTGATACATTACTAGTGGACTGAACAAATAGTGCAACTAAGGACTGAACAATGGGCTAACTGCTAACCCCAATACCTTTGTCCATTGATACCTCACTGCTGAACAATGTAATTAATGTAGCGACTGATACATTACCAGTGGACTGAACAAATAGTCACACTGCTGCCAAGGGCCAACTATGCATATGCATGGAATCTCTGATACTATAGGCTATGGACTGAACAATAGTCTAAGGTAATCTCTTCATCCCTTCTAACTGATAATGATTTAATCAAAAAGGTTGATACATGGGGCATAGAGGATTGCATAATAAATACAAACCTCTCCTTTACTGATACCAAAATGAAAGGATGAACCAAGGTAGCCTACAACTCGAGCCTAACCCAACTGAATAATGTGGTTGCTAAGACCTCCCTTAGGACTGAACCAAATTAAGCAGGGACTGGACACCTAATGTAATGAAGACTGATACTTAAGAGAGGATATGGACTATAGTTCAAAGGGACTGCTGTGGATCTAAAACTGATACCAAACTAAACAAGGACTAATACATGTAAACCCTTACAAACTCCCATGCTATCAAAGCGTTTACTATAGATATTACATGGGGACCCATGCATTTGATATCAAGCTTCAAACAACAAAATATATAAAATACAATGTCTGATACATTCAAGCAAATCCATTCTCTTCATCTACTTAATTGACACCCACACACCCAAATAACTCCAAGTCAGTACCTTGGGTAACCCCAAATAAACAAATCCCCCTCTCAAAGCCTCGGTCTCACCATAACTGAGGATGAAAGCAAGTACCATTAAAGCAACCTGAGGAGCAGGCCATCCCTTCCCTTCCCTTCCCTAGTAGTGCCCTATAGAAACAGAGAGAGAGAGAGAGAGAGAGAGAGAGAGAGGACGAGAGAGATGGTGGGGGCTACCTAAGGAGAATGCCAGAGGAGGGTGCGTGGAGGAGGAGGCCGGAGGAGGGTACGAACGCCGGAGGAGGGTGCGAGGAGGAGGAGCGCCGGAGGAGGAGAAAAATTTTTGGGGGGAAAAAAATTTCGGTCGCGAATAGAAAAGAAACCCTCGGGTCCATGTCCCTATATGAAACATTTAGCGACGTCCGTCGCTAAACGTCGCTAACTATTAATATACTGCGACGTCAAATAACAGTCGTCGCTACGCGTCGCTATGTTAAAATAATTAGCCACGTGTAGCGACGAAATTGCGACGCAGGTTCCCATTTAATATACTAATATCGCTATTCGTCGCTAGTAGTCGCCACCAGCGATGGATAGCGACGTCATATTTACACGTCACTAAATTTCCAAAAATTAGCGACGTCCTCCCATGGAGTCGCTAAATTCGTCGCAATTTTGCCATATTTTGGTAGTGAATGGAGTGACTCAGGTGGTGAGGATCTCCTAAACGTAAAATACAGACTAGATAAGGTCTTGGGCTTGGAAGAGCAACTACTTCAGGACCAGGCCAGAATTAACTTGGTCAAGGATGGTGACCGAAACTCCTTCCTTTTCCATGTTATTATTAAAGAGCGGGCAAAATCGAACAGAATATGTCTGTTTGATCAGGATGGGGCCATGGTGGAGGATCAGATCTTTATAAATATGGCTATTCTCCATTTCTTTAAGTTTTTCGAAGCCGTGCCGGCCACAGACCCGGATAACTTCATCGACGGCATCCCAAACCTTATCTCAGATGAGCAGAATCTAGAGTTGACAGCGATCCCCCAGGAAGACGAAGTTGAGAATGCGATCAAATTGCTTAATGCACAGGGAGCCCCGGGACCCGATGGTTTCACTGGAGTTTTCTATTCCAGGTGTTGGAATATCATTAAACATGACCTGATGGCTGCTGTCACGGACTTCTTTTTAGGATTCCAACTCCCTAAAGGCATCATTGCGACGAACTTGGTTCTTATGCCTAAGACTTCCAGACCCACGGACATCCAGCATTTCAGACCCATCAGCCTAAGCAACTTGTTCCATAAAATTATCTTAAAAATCTTGGCGGACAGGCTCGCTGGCATCCTCCCATACATTATCTCTAGGGAGCAATCGGGGATCGTTAGAGGCTACAGCATTCATGAGAATATTAGCATGGCACACGATGTTATTGGGACCATTGACAACAACATCACAGGTGGCAATGTGGCGATAAAGCTGGACATGTTGAAAGCTTACGACAGGGTCAACTGGTGGTTCCTCATCCGGGTTTTGTGCCATTTTGGCTTCAGCCAAAAATGGATCGACCTTATATTCAGAAATATCTCTAATTGCTGGTACTCGATCTCCATCAACCGAATAATATGAGGCTTTTTCCACTCGGCTAGAGGCCTAAGACAGGGGGATCTGATCTCTCCCGCCTTATTTATCATAGCCCATGACGCCCTCAGCAGAAAAATTTCAAAACTAAGTCTCCACGGCCACATTAAGTACTTTTTGGCCGTAGAAATAGCCTTCCCATATCAAACCTCTTCTATGCGGACGACAACCTCATATTCCTCAACGGGGGTAATGTTAGTGTGGACAACCTTTTGAAGATGTTACAGGACTACTCTCAGACATCGGGACAGGTGATCAATATGGGTAAGTCCGCTTTGATTGCCTCCCAAAAGGATCACATCTCTCTTCGGGCTGAGGAGATTGCTGTGAGTACTGGTTTTACGATCACGCATCTCCCCATCCAATATTTAGGGGTGCTACTGTTCAAAGGAAGGGCAAAACCTGAATACTTCTTTGAGATGGCTGAGAAATTTAAGAAAATGATCTCGGGATGAAGATGGAGACTTCTCTCGTTTGGGGGCAAGATTACCCTCCTCAAGAGGGTGATTACTGCCCTCCCTATCCACTCTCTGTCAGTGATTAAAGCCCCCAAAATACTTCTCCAGAAATTAGAGAAACTGATGGCCACCTTCCTCTGGAACTCTAAAGATCAACACCGGACCAAATGGATCTCTTGAAGCAATGTGTATCGACCGATGGATGAAGGGGGTCTGGGCATAAGATTCCTTGACCAGGTGACGACTGTTCTCCATGCAAAAAGGTGATGGGCATTAATTAATGGTGAGTCGGTGTGGGCCCAGTACATGGTCCGGAAGTATGGGGACCCTACCACTCCCAGTTATTCCCTCCCTTACTCCCCCTCCCCGCTATGGCGATCTATGATGAAGATATTTCACAATGTCTACTGCAACTGCCAATGGGTTCTGGGCCGTGGCAATATCCCTATTTGGGGCCAGAACTGGTGTGGTACCCCTCTCCCCAAACCTCGCGAGTTCATCTATACTCCCTCCGTCCGTCAGGTGGTGGCCTCCCCGATGGTCCGTATATCCCTGGATGAGGAGGTCAACATTCGTAATTTTCTACCTGTGGAAGCTAATGCCGTGTTGGACGACATTACCCTTAACAATGAGAAGGACAAGATAGTCTGGGTTCTTGACCAACACGGAGAATTTCCTACTAAATCTTACTGGGAGCATCATCGTAGGAGACACCCGATCGAAACCTGGAGCAGCTTCTGCTGGAACAAGTATATCCAGCCTCGCATTGGCGCCTTCCTCTGGCGTCTTCGAAGGAACGCCATTCCGGTTGAGGCAGACTTCTTTCCATGGGAATCAACATTGCTTCAAGATGCGTGTGCTGCACTAACCCGGACACTAAAATAAATGACCTCTCTTTGTTTTGGGCAAGACGGCTCCACTTCGCTACCAATTTCTACCTCCCCACCTACTACTCCACTGTCGATCAACTTGCTCAGGTATGGCTTCATAACTCCTCTCTCTTCTCTCTCCCCTCCTCGGCGGACATCAGCAGGAACATTATCTTCGTTTCCTGCTTATGGAAAATCTGGAAGGAAAGGAACTCCATTAAGTTTGGCGACGGGACTGGAAACTACCAGGAGATCATCCGTCAAGTTACCTCGCATCTGCAACATACCTTCTCTGCTCATAATCTAGGGACGGACGTGTTGGGGCGTATCAGCACGAATACGAGAGACGTCCACTCGGGGATCTCTGCTCGATGGGTGGCACCGGGGTGGGTAAGAAGCTGAGCATTGCGGCAAAGATAGGGGAAGTCCCAGGTCTGGCGTGTGGGGGTGTCATCAGAGACAACCTCGGCAAAATGATCTATGCCTTCTCCATGTTCAAAGCGGATACTACTAGCCCTCTACCGGAACTTAACGTCCTTCTCCTGGCGTTACATTGGTGTCACTCCCAGAATATCCAGTACAATGAAATTGAAAGCTCGTCCATCCATCTTACCAACATCATTGCCAAAAAAGCTGAACCTCCCTGGACTTTCAGAAACAAGACCCGCAAAATCCAACAAATTCTCAACCAGGCTATCGACATTAACCACATCACTTCTAGTGCAAATGGCGTGGCGAAAGCTCTGGCGTCTCTAGCTCGGGATCCCAGTCGTGACCAGATCTTCTTCCACACCTCCGAACTTCCAACGGTGACCAGCAACACACTGCTTAACGACCTCTCGGGTCCTTAGGGGGCCCTTTTCTTCTATTTTATTTCTCACTTTTGTATACCCCCGGTAACTCCGGGGTGGATAGTTTGAATTTTTCTTTGGTTACCCCGGTCTCCCCGGGGATGGTAGTTTTACTTTGGTATGCCAGGGCTAAGGCCTGGCACGTATACTTTTGTAGGTCGTCGGGCAATCTCCCGACGCCTTCTTTGAGCTTAGGCTCCCCCGTATAGCAATAAAGTCCTCTGTTTTCAAAAAAAAAAAAAGTTATTTAGTAATAGAGTCTCAGGCACGTTCTAGTACATTGCAAGTCGAGCTCTGGCTCGGCATTGAGATAAAATAAAGAAAAGGCATAATTACAAAAATAGACGAAAATTATTTTGAAAAAAAAATGTAAAATAAGACATTGCCAATAGCTATACTAAATAGATAACAAAAAAACAATTCACCCGAATAATATTGTAAAACGAATAATTAAGAAAATTTCAAAAAAAAAAGTCAACAAATATATTCCGAATAGTTTTAAGGCTGTGAAATTTGAATGTCACTATTTGTACTTTAATATGTTTCACAAGCTCCGGTAACTAGGTCTTCTTAATCTTCAATTCTCCTTCTTCGTCAACGGATTTTCTTTATCGTCACCTTACCCGACCTTAATAATAATAATAATAAAAAATAATAATAATAATAATAATAATAATAATAATAATAATAATAAGAAGTTATGTTAGGTTTGTAGCCAATCTAATTCGTGTAGGAACTTGGGCAGATCACCCAAATCTTTGACTTGAGCCGTCTTGGTTTTAAATAATTTCATTATTCCAATTATAATGGTGGTAAATGGGTCCTTAAACCCATTTATTATTACTAATTTTGGTTTAAGTTACAAGTTTGAGCTAAGATTATTAAGATCAATCTACATCTAAAAGGGGTTGACTGAATGTGTTTGGTCAGCTGCAACCAAACTGAATGGAAAGTATATTTTTTTCTTTCATCTATTTTTTAGTTGAACAAATCAAATAAATCGAAAACCGAACTAGTTATCCATTAAACAATATAAATAGTTTAATTGAATAATTCAATAATCCTATTAATTATAGAGGTTCGGTTAAGATTCGGTTACCGTTAATTTTGATTTGTTTTTATTTTAGTTTTTAAAAATTATTTCGATTCCATTGAAATCGAATATCCTAACGCTCACCATTAATAGAAACTGGTGAGAATTAATACAGTAGGTTAATGGAAAGGTCTTAGATTGGAGTTCAGACCTAAAAAAAAAAAGAAGGGGCACATCAACTCAGACCTAAAAAAAAGTAGGGGGGAAATCAACTCAAACCACCAATAACATCTTATCAATTAGAAAAGTTAGTTACGATAAATTGAAAAAAAAAATACTTCCAATTCCAAATGATACCTAAGTATGTCAATACTAATTGCTTGACAATTAACCAATACATCGATTTCTAACCCTCTCAAGCTTGGCATGGATTCTCTCTGCCAATTTGGTGACGATGTGATTCAAAAAAAATTTTTTGGTGACGATGATTATGTTCACATACATGTTTGGCGAAAACTTCTCTAGAGCAATGTTTTAAAAATCGGACCAATGATCGAACCGAATTTTTTTGGCATAGGTCGGACCTAGATTCAATCGGAGTTCAATTGGAGTTCAATAGACTTGGTTTGGTTTGATTCAAATAGGTAAAATATCCATATTTACTTCTTGGTTTAATTTGTTTTGGACACAACTATGTTGGTTTAGTTTAATTTTACAACTATAAGGTCGATTAAAACCAAATCAAGAATAAAATGGTCCAAATTTCACATGATAATTTATTTTAAATTTTTTTATTAAAAAAAAATCAAAATTGGTCGGTTCAAATGTGAGCCGGTTCGGCCGGTTTACCGGTTGAACCCGATTTTGACAAAAAAACCGATGGTTCTTTAAAAGATCCCGTTTTAGTCGAACCGGACCAATTTTTTGGCTTAAAACGGTTGGACCCGGTCCAACCGCCGGTCTGGTCCGATTTTTACAACATTGCTCTAGAGGCATAAATAGTATTACCGGTTTGAATTACAGTTACATGCGTCTTATTCGAGATTCAAATGGGTGTTTCTGAAACGCAAGTCTAACTAATATTCTGGAGTCGGATAATATATACATCAACACAATCTGACTCAAGGTTAACAGTATCGGTATGGGAATCGATATCAAACCATTCCTATGAGTATCGGGATAGTCGATATCGACGGTTTTGGATCAGAGTATCGGATTTTGTGGTATCAAAAATCAAGTAACTATTAACAAATTTTTCACATTTTAGAAAGTATATTTTATACATTTAGACATAGTTTTAATTATTTCTAATGTTGTTTCTTAGCAGTTTTGAAATTGAATAAAATAGTAGTCACTATTGGCAACTGGTTTACATACGATAGATAAGTTTTCAATTTTTACATGCTTTTACAACTTTAATATATTCTTACGTCCTTGCTAACTGGTCTTTTTCGTTCAATTTTATTTGTCAAATTGACCGAAAAAGAGCCCTCCAATGTCAGTATCTGTTAGTACCGGATATCGGCTGGTATGGAATCGGGACATGTCAAACCGTATCGGTATCGGCCATATCGGATCGGTATCGTCTAATACTGCAAACTATGTTCTGAATAATAATAAGAGTCATCACGGTACCAAATCTACATCGTTGTGTCCATATCGTATCATGTTCATGTCATTTTTATCACAAGGTGTCCATGTACTGACACATCTTTTACAAACTAAGACTCAGATTGTCAGTTGTTCATACAACAAGGTTGCAAAGAAAAACTGATGAACGTTAACGTACCATCATCCCTTACTGAAAGAGTGAGCGAGCTCAATATTTCGAAATGAAACAGAACTGAGACCCTTATATGGCATCCCCTCCGGCATGTCTCCGTCTACGTCCCCAGCCCTACTCCTCCACCTCCTACTCCAAATCCGAAAACCCGCAAGCCCGCATCCGCAGGCCAAGACCGCGGCCACTCCGACCGCTACAAGCGCCACTCTTGCTCTCCTCCTGTCGACTCCTCCTCCAGTGCCACTGTTCACAGCATTACCCACCTTGAAGTAACCAACCTTCGCCTCGTCGCCTACCGCTACGACGGTCAGGATCGGATACTCGATCTGGTAGCACTTTCCCGAAGTGTTACTATAGACCGCGCCGCGGCAGGAACAATCGTTCTGGCACGACCCCTCGCACCCTTCCAACGAGCTCACCTTCTCGAACGCGGTCAAGTACTCTTTATTGGCCAGCTCCACGCCGGTCCTCCTCAAGACCCAGTAGCCGCTGGCCCCGCACGTGTCGCCCGAGTCCGGTATCGGGAAGCAGCCGTTGCCTTCCCACGCCGTCCGGTTGTCCAAGCACTCGCACCGTGCGGCCCCGCCGTCCGCGCGGCAGAGGCCGTACGCCCCGCACGCGGACGGGAGGCCGCACGGGGCGGACACCGCCGTGAACTCGGAGACCCAGCCCGACCCTTCGGTGGAGGAGTAGTAGTACTCCCGCAGGTTGCCGTCGGGTTCGAGGGTGAGGCGGCGGAGGCTCCTGGGAGTCCCGGAGTTGAAGCTGTCGAAGGAGATCACGTCGAGGGGAGCCTGCTCGGTCTGGTAGAGGCCGAGGAACCCCGTCGGGTCGAGCCTCGCGTAGACGGGTCCTCCGCCTTCGACTATCTGGGCCTTCGTCTCCAGAGCCGTGTGCTTCCAGTACACCGCCTTGGGGCTGTCGGCTAGGCTCAGCGCGAGGAAGTTGCTGCCTAGCTTCATCGAGTACTGCTGGTTGCTCGAGACGAGAGTAGATTTCGACGTGAAGTTCTGGTCCTGGACGATGGAGTCGCTAGGGAAGTCGAAGCTCTGCCAGACGACTCTCGAGCTGCTGACAATCTGGAGGTTGGAGGAAGGAAGGAGGGAGAGCCGGTCTCCGTTGTCGGCTCCGGTAGACCAAGAGAGCGAGTTGAGCTTGTCGACGAGGACGAGGCTGCCATTGAAGAGGAGGGAGGTGGTGGATAACCACGAGAAGGGCTCGGACGGCGCGGCGCGCCAGAGGGGGAACGAGGAAGGGACGTGGACCACCGCGAGGTCGAGATTAGACGAGCCGACGCGGAGGAAGCCCAAGGAGAAGTTGGAGGTGGCGTCGGAGAGGAGCGGCTGGAATTGGAGAGGAGAAGAAGAAGAAGCGTCGGGCGTGGCAGAGAAGCCTCTCTGCATATGATCAATAGCAAAAGAGGGTACTGTGGTCTGCATGGAGAAGAAGAGGAGGAAGAGAAGAAGAAGGGAGAGCAATGCCAATGCCATGTTGATAGTGGTGAGAGCTATCAATGTATGTATGCAGCAATAGAAAACACAAAAAACAAAGAGATGTATATGATATACGATTGGACAAAAATAGACATGGGAATGGGAGATGGGGATGGTAGTTGAATTGGGAAAGGTCAAATGTTGCATGAACTTTTTAAATTTTGTTTTTTATGGTGTGCGACGTAAAGTTTGAAATTTTTTGTGCAAATTGTATTATAGATATCCAAGGTAACGATCGAAGTTCTTTATACACACTGCATTATATATTTTTAAAATTTATTGTCTTTCAACTCCTATTATAAATAAAAAATATAGGATGTTGTTATTAGCACTCCTAAAATATTATTCGGTATTCTTTTTTAATTTTTTAACATTCAAATTTTAAATTTGTTCATGCATTAACATTATTAATATTCTTAAAATGTCATCCTACACTCCTCCCTCCATTCATACACAAATTAATGTCATATTTAATGCGGGATAGATTTGAAATTCAAATTTTAAAAAAATTAAAGAAGAGTGTTGAATGACATTTTAGGAGTGCTAATAACAGCACCCAAAAAATAATATCTCTATGATTTAATAATTTTTTTGCATTCAATAAAGATTTTTATGCCTCTCCCGACCACGAAGGCCACTCCGATTTGGCAACTTCTTTGGATTATAGATATGGAGCAATGTTATCAAATCCATGAGTATAGATAGTGGACTGCTTGTCTGTCATATTACAATAATACAACTATACATTATTTTTTAAGATTTTTTTGTTTGTTTTCTATATTGCTGTAATAAGCATCTGGTTAATTAAAATAATGGCCGGCTAGGTCCACAAGAAAACAAAAATACAAGTGGTGGTTAACTATACATGTGGTATTGTGTGAGAATACCAAATATAAAAGTTTATTTCTTTAACACGGTTGACGACAATTGCTTATTGTTATTAAAGTAAAGTTAATAATTGTTTATTGTTATATAAGCAAAAACATGGTCCCTTTCTTTTCACCTTATATGTAAAAGTAAATTATTTGATATTGTAACATATATGTCGAATTCCAAGCCCTACATGTCGAACTCCAATACCAGAAGTCCGTGCAGGTCGAGCCAACCAATTTCCCTCACGGGTACTGACGAATGGAGTCGTTGGGTATCAGTGATCCGATTATGGCGAGATTTAGGACCCTGGACTGTAATGCCCCAGAACCAGAATACCGGAGAGCGGGGGCGTACATAGCCAGCTACGTATATTGAAGTGCAACCCACCTCGCTATACGGTCACGACTGTCTAGATACATGAGGGTTTAACTACAATCCATCAGTCTCCTAAGGTCATGAACAAGCCTAGTGTCTCAATCACAAGCAAGTAGTAGTAGTCACAAGATATTAGAACATCAAATATACAATAGTAAGGCGTCCCATACATTACATATTGGATGATCATGAAGCTAGTCGTACAAAAAGTGAAGACTAGCAAGAGTTTAGTCATACATGATCAACCCTAGGATTTGTCAATCATGTTATAGCCCGTAGGCAGACAGTAAATAAAGGTGCAACCGAGCTAACACGTGCTCGTCGGCTAAACGCCTCAAAAGAATAATTTACAATGAAGTGGGAGAAAAAAAGAATCCCACTAGTTGCCAGGGTTACGCCTGGTGGCCACCATCTGGCTGGAAGGTAGGTAGAACCTCTGGAGCTGCTCCGATATCTGGCAACACAAAACCAGCTGGATCAGACCCCAGAAAGAGCAAGTGCCACAAAGGAGGCTTCACTTAGGAACTAAAACCAGCATACCACAATAGAGTGTTAAAGATAAATAATAAATAAAGAACTGATAATAATAGAGATAACAACAGTAAACTGAGTATGGAGAAACCATTCAAGTAGCCAGGTCACAACCCTTAAACCAAACAATGACCGGGGTTGCAGCCCTTCACCTGAATAGAAACCCGTCTCAAATACTATTGTAAGTAAAACATGATTAGTCTTGGCATAGGGTAAAATAAAATAATAAACGAAGAGAGGATAAGGAACTGCTCCGGAAGCCAGGTTACAACTCTTAAACCAAATAAGGACCGGAGTTGTAACCCTTCGCCTGAACAGAACCTTGCCCCTGATCTTTATTGTTAAGGCAATCATAGGTAACCATGTCATGTCATATTCTTGTAAAATAGGACGAGCATGACACGGGATGCAAATAGGACAATAACGAGAAGAAGACAGAGAACTACTCTGGGAGCCAGATTACAACTCTTAAACCAAACAAGGACCGGAGTTGTAACCCTTCGCCTGAACAGAACTGGCCCCTGATCATTATTGTCAAGGTAAGCATAAATAGTCATGGTATTAAGGTGAGGTAAAACATGACGAACGTGGCATGGGGTTGCGATAAGACAATAAACGAAGAGAGGACACAGAACTGCTCCGGGAGCCAGGTTACAACCCTTAAACCAAACAAGGACCAGGGTTGTAACCCTTTGCCTGAACAGAACTGGACTCCCGATCGTTATTGTTAAGGCAAGCATAAATAATCCCGTCATGTCATAATCTAGCACAGGATCAGGATAAGACTATGCTGGAATAAACTCCAATCAATCAATCACGGCCAAGCAATGAGTACGGCTTGATACTTTTAACTAACTAGGGTTATCGCATGCCTAGTTACTAGCAAGATGCAATGAGATTATCCCAACAGCCACAAGCCCTGCAGACCATCCGGTTATCCAGGTCGAATGTCCGTTTATTAATGGTGCACCACATGACTGTGTGCTGGAAATGTGCCCTACTCGTCGGTAGGCTACAAGTCCACTTAATGCGCCTAGATAACGGGATTGCCTGTAGCTGGGGATCTCTTCATGTCTAGTGAATTATTTTAGTTTATTAGCCTTAGTTAATTTCAGCAGGTATCCCTGACCGTGGTACTCAGGGATCCCTATCCTAGACATGATGCAAGACAGTACCGGTTTATATGTACAAACACAATCGTCCACGGTGTCCAGGTTAATCATTCTTGTCAGGTTGTGTCATGTCGTGTTAGCCATCGCAACAGCAATTAGAGATAATCTTGCCAGGTATACTTGTCATACCATAGCATGTTCAATTATCATTTCCAAATATATTAAATAAATTCGTGATTATCAAGTTCATGACAAAAGGCGTAAGGATATAAAATGGGCGTAAAATATATATAAAAGGTAAAGGTGTACGCCATAGGAACTCAAGTTTCTACGCGCGTACCACCGATTACGCTAGTGAAACTTTACGCGTGAGCTTTACGCTAGCAAGCTCTACGCGAGCAAGGGAGCATACGGCTTAGATTTACGCTAGCCAGGCTTTACGCTAGCAAGATTATACGCGAGTAAAACTTTACGCGCGCGAACCCTCGAGCAGATTTTATGCGAGTAAAACTTTACGCGAGGAAAACTCGAGCAACTTTACGCTCGTAAAGGTCTGCTCGAGCTAGGGATTTTACGCGAGCTTGATTTTACGCGAGCGGGAGAGTCCCGAGCGTAAAATTGAACAGCTCAGCGTAAAACGAAGTACGCTGGCACGCGATGCGTGTGCGTAAATGGAAACCACGCTAACACGTTAAGACGTGAGCGTAAAAGCTGAATACTACGCTGGCACGCAATGCGTGTGCGTAAAAGGGAACTACGCTAACACGTTAAGACGTGAGAGTAAAAGCTGAATACTACGCTGGTACGCAATGCGTGTGCGTAAAAGGGAACTACGCTAACACGTTAAGACGTGAGCGTAAAAGTTGAATACTACGCTGGCACGCAATGCGTGTACGTAAAAGGGAACTACGCTAACACGTTAAGACGTGAGCGTAAAAGCTGAATACTACGCTGGCACGCAATGCGTGGGCGTAAAACTATATCTTCTCCACATGGTCAATACAACCATACGTAAAAAAAGCTCAGGAACTCCATCTCGGCCAGGACTTGGTAAAATTCGGCCATCCCAAAACCAAACTTGTGCAAAATCAAGAGGCCTACCACATGGAACTCTTAGTTTTTGAAAACAAGCTATTTTAGTAGATCAAAACCAAGAGGATCGAAAATACTAGAACTTAGATCTACGTAGAATGAGCCATGGAATTTGAAAACACTAAGTACTAAAGAGGCTTAAGATCTTGAGGAGAAGAAAATGGAACAACAAAATGGGAGTTCCTTCGTGAAGCAAGTTACACTTGCCTAGCTCTCTATCTGGTAGGTGAGGAAGTGTTGGTGGAGAAGAAAAAGTAAACGAAGAAGAGTAATGAAGAGAGAGAGAGTTGGGCGGCTTATAAAGGAAGGAGTGGGGTGGTAGGTAGGAGTTGGTTCGGTCCATACGGACCCAAGCAAACCGAACCAAGCCAACCAAACCGAACCAAAGAAACATGCAATATACGTACATGTATACCAGAATACGTAGTACGAACCACAGGCCTTACAACTCTACCCACCTTAAAAGAATTCCGTCCTCGAAATTTAATCAAGAGGCTAGAGATACAAGGACATGCTATATTAATCACAGGCAAGCTATACTAGTCAAGCAATCAAGCAATTATTTATGTAAGTAAGGAATCGAAGGCATGAGGCATAAGAAAGATATTATACCTCACGAGTCAAACAGGTCGGGATATCGTGATCGGATATCATCCTCACGCTCCCACGTTGACTCACCCAAAGAGTGATAACCCCAAGCAATACGGACTAACTTGATAGTCTTGTTCTTGAGTATCTTCTCTTTTCGGTCCAATATGGATACGGGCCTCTCCTCATACGAAAGGTTGGTACCAACAACCAATTCTGAATGATCAAGGACATGACTCGGATCCGGGATGTACCGTCGTAGTTAGGATACATGGAACACGTCACGTACCTCGCTTAGCGACGGCGGAAGAGCGAGACGATATGACACATCTCCTACTCGCTCCAGGATATCTAACGGCCCTATATACCTAGGACTAAGCTTTCCTCGTATGCCGAAACGAATGACGCCACGGTTAGGCAAAATCCTCAGGAATACATGGTCGCCGACAGAAAACTCAAGAGGGCGCCGATAAGAATCGGCCCAATGACGCTGGTGATCTTGAGCAACGCGAAGATGATCCCGGACTCTCCTGACCACTTCGATTGTCTGGACAATAAGTTCCGGACCGAGCATCTGCCTTTCTCCAATATCGTCCCATGCTAGCGGGGATCGGCACTTCTTACCATATAGTGCCTCGAACGGTGCCATCTGGATACTGGCCTGGAAACTATTGTTGTACGAGAACTCCACCAGGTGCAGGTGATCTTTCCACGAACCACCAAAGTCGAGTGTACATGATCGTAACATATCTTCAAGTATCTGGATCGTACGTTCTGACTGGTCATCTGTCTGCGGGTGATAGGCTAAACTGAACTGGAGACGGGTTCCCAAACTCTCTTGTAAGCTACGCCAAAAGTGCGACGTAAATCTGAAATCTCGATCCGAGGTGATACTGACTGGTACTCCATGCATCCTGACTATCAACCTGAGGTACATCTCTGCTAGCTGAGTCGTCGACTGACCTATTCTGAACGGAAGAAAGTGAGCCACCTTCGTGAGCCGGTCAACTATAACCCAGATAGCATCTCTACCAGCTGGGGATCTAGGTAATCCAGTCACGAAATCCATAGTTATATGCTCCCACTTCTATTCTGGAATCGGCAAAGGCTGAAGAAGTCCAGCTGGATGTTCAGCCTTGACTTGTTGGCAAACCAAACACCGAGAAACAAATCGGGCTATCTCCCGCTTCATGCCATTCCACCAAAAGTGCTGTCGGATGTCACGATACATCTTCGTACCACCAGGATGAATGGAATACTGTGAACTATGAGCTTCTGCCATGATCTCTTGTCTGATATCTCCACTGGGTACACAAAGACGCTTACCATGTCGAAGTGTACCATCATCAGGAATGCATAACTCTGGTCTACGTCCTACCTCACACTCTGCTCTGAGTCGCTGGAGCTTGGAATCTGCTGACTGCGCCATCCGGATCCTCTCGACTATAGTGGACTGAACTTGCATGCTGGCCATCAATGCCGCATTGGTAGGAAGGAAAACTTCTATGCCCATCCTCTGAAGATCCGCTAACAACTCTGGTTGCGCTGTTAGAAGATAAACTTCGGCTCTCCTGCTCAATGCATCTGCTACGACATTGGCCTTTCCTGGATGATACTACAAATTGACATCATAATCCACAAGAAGCTCACTACAACAAAAAACCCTTTTAATAACGGCTAAAAAGTGTCATTAATGACGTACCATGACGCTTTTTTTCACAGCAACCGTCATGAAAATGGGTGTTATAAATGTTTTTTAAAAGCGTCATAAAATAACCGTCATGAATATGATGAGTTTCTGCTACACTTATTTTCAGCGTAGTTTGAAAGTGTTATGAATAGATAATCTGTATAGACTCAATTCAGCACATTTATAACGCTTAATTCTGCATATTTATATATTACTTTCCAAAAAATTATAGAACAATGCTCAATGTTGCTCAATTCAATTTCAAAACATTCATTTTGGACCATATTCACAAGAAAACATCTAAATGTTATAGAGTACCATTTAATCCAATTACAAATATATACATAATATATATCACCATCTTCATTACATTTTTTTTCAAAATAGGACATCCAAATACATATATTTACAACTACTACTAGTAAGTAGACCCTCAAAACTATTAGTACATTGGCTTCAACTTTGAGCACATCAAAACTGTCGGCATCACGTAGCAAAACCCAGAAAAAGATTAAAAAAAACTTAGTTTGAATTAGAGGATAACTAAGCTAGTTTGATCAAAATACAACACGGTTGGCTCAGAGTGCATAGTAAAACTGCAGGAGCAAAGCTGCCATATAAAACCAAGTTAACCGCACCTGCAAATTGTAGACACAGTCCATAAAATGACCAAAGTAAGGTAAAAAAATAGTAGGATCAAAATACATAAGGTCGGCTCATAGTGCATAGTAGAACTACAGAAAATGCCATGTAAAAACAAGTTACCTGCACCTGCAAATTGGAAAAACCGTCGAGAAAATGACCAAAGTATGGTAAAAAATAGCAGGATCAAAATACATAAGGTTGGCTCAGAGTGCATAGTAGAACTGCAGGAACAAAACTGCCATGTAAAAACAAGTTAACCACAACTGCAAATTGTAAAAACAGTCAAGAAAATGACCAAAGAAAGGTAAAAAAATAGCAGTATCAAAATACATAAGGTTGGCTCATAGTGCATAGTAGAACTGCAAGGACAGATTTTTTCAAAACCATAATTCATTGTAATGGAAGTCACAAAACCATCTCCAAATTGTATCTCATCATTGCCAATATATAAATTTTTTGGTAGGAACACAATAAAGTTGTAGGTATGTAGACAATAGAATAGAAAAAAATTGTTTGCAGTGAAATATGGGTTGTGAATTTGGTTTTCCAATTGAAACATGCCCTGTTCCTTATATTTCAGCTAAGGTAAATATCTGGAAAGTATGGGTTTGGGAAAAACTCTACTGTCCTATCCACTCCCTGTCTCCATGTAGCAGCAACAATATTATCACTTCATAATAAAAGAAAAGAATTCAAGTTAGTCACATTTTTGTATCATAATTCAAATGTAGCAGCGGGACTAGCAGCAGGAAAAACTGGAAGGAAAAACACCACATTGATGAGGCCATGAATCTGTTGGACACTCTATCATGTCAGAAGGAAAAACTGGAAGCTACGACCTTCAATATTTTAATTGAAGGAATGTTTCAAGTTGGTAAGGTTAATACAATAAAGGATCTCTTTAACTCTATTCTTGCAAATGACAGTGTCACCAGATGTTGCAACATACACTATAATGATGAACGGCCTTATTAAAGAAGGGTTGTTGGATGAGTTTGATGAGTTGTTTTTGCCAGTGAAGAATGACGGTTACTCTTCAGATTCTGTTATGCTTAATGCTATTGTTAAGGTCTTGTTGGAGAATGGTGAAGTAAACAGAGCTATGGGGTTTCTTTCAGAAATGGATAAAAGTAAATTTATCCTTGAGGCATCTACTGCGGCATCCATAGTGGACCTAATCTCAAAGGACGGACATTGTCATCATTATATGAAAGTGCTTCCTAATTTTTCTCAACATTGTGCGAAGAGTATTGAGATTAATATCGACTCGTCGATATCAGCATTGATACAAAAAATTTCTGAATAGTTTAGTCCCCTTTTAGCATTGATACAAAAAATTTTTCTCAACATTGTGCGAAGAGTATTGTGAATTTGGTTTTATTCCCCTTTTAGCAAAGTTGTTTGAAACTAATAATAGTTTAGTCCTCCACATGCATTAAAATTGAAGAAATAGTTTGGCCATCTTACTTGGCAAGATCCTTGTCCATGAGATGGAGAACCTGTAAGCATCAAAGCCTATATCCTTCATGAGTTTTACATCTTCCTGCAAGACAGATGAGATAATATTACTTCCAAAATTTTGTGCATGCTCAGTTGATGATGTCACTTGTATGAATAGACGGGAATAGGAAAAAAAATACCTTATATCGATGGTATTGATCATCTGCTATGTCTCCATTGCTTCCATCTGATATCTTATCTGCTCAATTATGGTAGTTTTGATATCAATGTCCGTAAATTCCAAGTTAACCTTGCATTTTATTTTGACATGTCCCCAGAAACATAGAAAATGATTCCATAAACCGTATATAATTTATAAATTAGGATGCAGAATAGTGAAAAAGAAGAGGAGATAAAATGTTTCCTTCTCCAAAATAGACACTTAACCTACATCTCCAAATATCCCATGAGATGACATTGTTTGAGTCTCAACTGTAATTTTGTTACGATACTATCTTAATGTATGGAGGATCAAGATTAGGTGCATGTCAAACTAATCCAAAGTTTCTATCATCATATATTAATTTCATTGCTATTAATTAATTTAACATTTTCAGCATAGTATCATCAAGGTTAATCATAAGAAGAGGAAGTGGTGATACATGTAGCAGGCAATTAAGGACCTGGATGCTCATGAGTAAAGGTATCCCATATACTCGGCCCTCGACCGCCTTCTCTTGCAGCACCTTCATACTGTCAGAAAAGATCATATTATTATAAAGCCAAGTACACAAAAGATGATAACAAATTAACATCGAAACGACGAATAACAAACCTGATAAGCCGAGGAAGCTGTACCAAACACGAAGCCTTCTGGGAAGTCACTACGTTGAAGCGATGAATCGGCCTTACTGGCCTTCCCGACTTCCGCTGCTATTGTCGCAAAAATGGACATAAAAAGTAGGAAGCTGTTTCTGTGCTCCATCGTATAAGCATTGGCTAAGTTGAGGTACTAGGCCTCTCAAATATTTATACTCTAATGTAAGATACAAAAGAAAAATTGATGAAATCACCCACACGTTGAAGTCTTCACAGCATGATTTCCCTAAGTGGGGACCGAGTTAAATGCACCAAACTTTCACTAATCTGGCTAGTCTTACCAAGAAAATGGACTGGCATTACTTCAGGAGAAGGAATGCTCCTGATTACCTAATGGGGAAAGGACTCGGGAACTGAATGTTTCCAGATTACTTGTGATGGATATGACACGATGTGTCCAGTACATGTCTGATCCCTTTGTTCCAACTACAATTAAGGAAATACAAGTGCCAACTAAACCCCAAATTCAGAAATTAGACGCAAAACCCCTCTGACCCAGATCACAACAATGTAGTAAAATTCAAGAAATGAGTTAGCTTTTTCTTTTCTGGAGGGGTAAAAAAAAAGAAGGAAACTTACAGGGAGACAGGCTCTGTACTTTTTCCATTCGGAGACGCATTCTTCCTTGTCCCACCGTTCCTTCGAGAATCTCTCCGCGTACCACCTGTATCAATTAAAAAAAACATTCCCCATAATTTATTTTCTTGATAATAAAGAAGAAGAAGAATATCATCATCAGCAGCAGCAGCTGCTGTAGAATTGAGGATGATGACGATGATGATACCTATTGAAGCAGTCATGGTAGGCGGCTCTCAGCTGAGCGCAGGGATGATCAGCACCCCAAGCTGTTGTTGACGACGTCACCGTTACCTCCTTCTTCCTCAAATAAAAGGGTTTTTAATTTCTTCAAAATTAGGGTTAGGGTTTTGGAGTTGGGGGAAAGGAAAGAGAAGAAGAGAAGAGGAGGGTGTAAGGAAGAGGAACTGACCCATGAGGGCTTCGGATCCGAGGCCGGCGCCGGAACCGATGAAGCGGCGGTGGTTGCGGACCCACGACATTGACGACGCCGGAGGAAGGAGAGGGAGAGCGCGGAGAAGAGGACGAGCAGAACCCTAACGCTCCTCCTTCGCGTTCTTGTCGATCGCGTACGCGACGGCCTCGAGCTTGTCCTGGAGGGCGACGAGGAGCATGAGGCCCTCCTCGAAGATTTTGGATCTAGGGTTAGGGTTTTGGAGTTGGGAAAGAGGAAGGAGAAGAAAGGAGGAGAAGGAGAAGATCAGAATGTTTTGGGGGAGAGGCGGGCTACAGCAAGGATTTTGCCAAAAATTGAAGTTAAAAAATATTACAAGTTTGCCACCGCTCTAAACTATTAATAACGCTTTATTTTATAAACGTTATAAAAAGCCCAGAATTAGCCCAAGCCGTCATAGAAAAAAGGTATTTTTCAACTTAATAACGCTTATGTATCAGCCGTCATTAAAACTCCGTGTCGAGCGTCATTAAAAGGGTTTTTTGTTGTAGTGGCTCCAGCCATCCTCTGTCGCATGTTACGTTCCTTCTGAGTGAATACATACTTCAGGCTCTTGTGGTCGGTGAAAATCTCCACCCTATCTCCGTACAAGTAGTGCCTCTACAACTTAAGCACAAACACTACTGCTGCCAACTCCAAGTCATGGGTTGGGTAATTCCTCTCATGTTCACGAAGTTGGCGTGACGCATAAGCTATTACCTTCCCATGCTGCATCAGAACACATCCTAAACCTCTGCCTGAAGCATCGCAATATACTGTGAATCCCCCGGTTCCATCTGGAAGCGTGAGAATGGGTGCCGTGATCAAGCTTCTCTTCAACTTCTCAAAAGAATCCTGGCACTCTACTGTCCAAGCAAACTGCACATCCTTACGGGTCAACTGGGTCAATGGCGCTAAAATTCGAGTAAAGTCTGAAACAAATCGCCGGTAGTAGCCGGCCAATCCAAGAAAGCTACGAACTTCTGTAACTGTGCTAGGTACTGGCCATGATTCTATAGTCATGATCTTCTGGGGATCCACTTCAACTCCTCCTTGGGTGACGATATGGCCCAAGTACGAAATGCGATCGAGCCAGAACTCGCATTTACTAAACTTGGCATACAATTGGTTCTCACGAAGAATCTGGAGGATAACTCGGAGATACTGCTCATGCTCCGCTTCACTCTTACTGTAGACCAGGATGTCGTCTAGGAACACAATCACGAACTGATCCAAATAAGGCATGAAGACACGATTCATGAGGTCCATGAATACAGCCGGTGCATTGGTTGCTCCAAAGGGCATGACAAGGAACTCCCAATGCCCATACCGGGATCTAAAAGCTGTCTTCGGGATGTCCTGCTCTCTGACTCTGATCTGATGGTATCCTGACCGCAAGTCAATCTTCGAAAATACTGACGCCCCTTTGAGTTGATCAAACAAGTCATCTATCCTCGGGAGAGGGTATCTGTTCTTGATTGTCACTGAGTTCAAGGTACGATAGTCAACACATAATCTGGACGTACCATCCTTCTTTTTCACAAGAAGCATCGGGGCTCCCCAAGGCGATACACTAGCAGGAATGAATTCCTTGGTTCTGAGTTCTTCAATCATCTTGTACAATATCTCTAGCTCTGACGGTGCCATCCTGTAGACTCTCTCTGACACTGGAGCTGCCCCGGGAATCAAGTCGATGGTGAACTCGATCTCTCGCTCTGGCGGCATACTTGGAAGCTCTTCTAGAAAAATATCAGGAAACTCCTCGACTATCCGAGGTAACTGCACTACTGCTATTGCCATCCGTAATACGGGAGAAGAAGGTTCAACTTCGCCTCGGGAGAAGGAAAACTCCGGCTCGTCGGAAATGCTAAAAATAACCTGCCAATATGGCAGTCTATCCTAGCATACTGATCCCTCAACCAATCCATCCCTAATACCACATCATAGTCGGCCATCGGGAATTCTATCAATCTAGCGAGGAATTCTCTACCGCTAACTACGATCTGACACGAGAAAAACACTCTATCTACTCCCACAAGTCTATTACCAGTAAGTATATTGAGCCTCACTGATAATGACTTGGTCTCTAATCCTATCCGTGTCACGAATCGTGCAGACATAAATGAATACGAGGCACCAGAATCAAATAATACTGAAGCTGGAAAGGTGTTGACGAGAATAGTACCTGTCACTACCTCACCTGGTGTTATTCTTTCTTCTCCTATGGTCAAAGCCAGCACTTGACCATGTCCTCTGGGTGCGGGATCCCTCTGCTGAAAACTTCTCTGCCTGCTCTGGATCAAGGCTTGGGCTTGGGCATACTGTTGCGGTCTTTGCTACTGGAATGCCTGGGACTGCGTCGGCAATGGCCTCGGGAACGGGTACTGCGGCTGCTGCTGCTGGACTGGCGCTGGTCCTCTAACTGAAGGACTAGAAAAGGCTGAAGAAGATGAACTCCCCCTGTTCGGGCAATTCCCAACCCTGTGGTCCGGGGTACCACAAACCAAGCACAAACCCTGTTTTCTACGACACTCTGATACCACATGCCCTGGCTTCCCGCAGTGTGAACATCCTACTGCGGAAGACTGCTTCTGCTTCTGCTACTGAGGGTACGTCGGGGTAGAATGCTGAACCGATGTCACTGAGGCCGCTCGCCTCGGAGCTCCAATGGTCAAGGCCCTGGCTGCCGGGGCTGGTGCTGATGACTGATTTATCTGGCTGTGGGATCGTTTCCGACCTTCGGTCCTATCTACGATCCTTTGGGAGGTATACTCATGCCTCCTAGCTGCTCTCAATACTGCATCAAAAGTCTGATGCTCAAACTGCTCCACCGCCAATAGAATCTCCAGATGAAGCCCCTGTTGGAACCGCTGGGCTCTATCGAACTCGGTTGCTACCAAGGTGGGAGCAAACCGACTAAGCCTGGAAAACTCGATCGCATATCCATCGACCGTCCTGTTCATCTGCTTCAGATTGGTGAATCTCGTCTGTAGATCGTACCGAGCTACAACATCAAAATACTTGGTTTGGAATCTCTCTCTGAAGACTGTCCAGGCAATGGGCGCCACTAATCCGACGGCCTGTGATGCCTACTAGCTACGGGCAAGATCCAATAGCTGTAGGCGCACCACGGCCACCTTCTCGTTCTCGAGCGTTTTCGCTGCTTCTAGAATCACCTCCGTGTCCTGAAGCCAAGCATCTGCAGCGTTAGCATCTTCACTGCCATCGAAGAATGGAGGGTTTAAGCGCTTGAAGCTGTTGGCTGCGCTGTTACCCTGATGACCTCCTCTGGTCAGAGCGTCTGCCACTGCCTGGTGTAAGGCATCTCCTCGACGATCCTGGGAAGCTAATAATGATCTGATGAGACCCACCAATGTGCCATCATCAGGATCTACAGACTGGACGGGCTGAACTGGTGGCTCTCCTCTAATAGGCTCGACTCTGGAGGCCACTCCTGAATGCTGGGCTTGATCTCCAGGTTGCTGATGGTCCACAGGTGGTGCTCTGCCTGGCTGATCAGCAGGTCTAGGAACAATGCCGCTGAAGAAGATGACATAGGAAACAATAAGGAAGGACCAGGACAGATCAACGATACAAATATGTGATCAGGACAAGAATTCCAGGGATCAAGAGGATAGAGCAGAGATCAAGGAAGAGTACCGATTGAGACATCTATTCGGTAAACCCTCACATATCTTGATTTATAAGACCTGTATGGGCCACCACTTAAACCATGTAACGCCCCAGAACCAGAATACCGGAGAGCGGGGGCATACATAGCCAGCTACGTATATTGAAGTGCAACCCACCTCGCTATACGGTCACGACTGTCTAGATACATGAGGGTTTAACTACAATCCATCAGTCTCCTAAGGTCATGAACAAGCCTAGTGTCTCAATCACAAGCAAGTAGTAGCAGTCACAAGATATTAGAATATCAAATATACAATAGTAAGGCGTCCCATACATTACATATTGGATGATCATGAAGCTAGTCGTACAAAAAGTGAAGACTAGCAAGAGTTTAGTCATACATTATCAACCCTAGGATTTGTCAATCATGTTATAGCCCATAGGCAGACAGTAAATAAAGGTGCAACCGAGCTAACATGTGCTCGTCGGCTAAACGCCTCAAAAGAATAATTTACAATAAAGTGGAAGAACAAAAAAAAACCCACTCGTTGCCAGGGTTACGCCTGGTGGCCACCATCTGGCTGGAAGGTAGGTAGAACCTCTGGAGCTGCTCCGATAACTGGCCACACAAAACCAGCTAGGTCAGATCCCAGAAAGAGCAAGTGCCACAAAGGAGGCTTCACTTAGGAACTAAAACCAGCATACCATAATAGAGTGTTAAAGATAAATAATAAATAAAGAACTGATAATAATAGAGATAACAACAGTAAACTGAGTACGGAGAAACCATTCAAGTAGCCAGGTTACAACCCTTAAACCAAACAAGGACCGGGGTTGCAGCCCTTCACCAGAATAGAAACTCGTCTCAAATACTATTGTAAGTAAAACATGATTAGTCTTGGCATAGGGTAAAATAAAACAATAAACGAAGAGAGGATAAGGAAGTGCTCCGGAAGCTAGGTTACAACTCTTAAACCAAATAAGGACCGGAGTTGTAACCCTTCGCCTGAACAGAACCTTGCCCCTGATCTTTATTGTTAAGACAATCATAGGTAACCATGTCATGTCATATTCTTGTAAAATAGGACGAGCATGACACGAGATACAAATAGGACAATAACGAGAAGAAGACACAGAACTACTCTGGGAGCCAGATTACAACTCTTAAACCAAACAAGGACCGGAGTTGTAACCCTTCGCCTGAACAGAACTGGCCCCTGATCATTATTGTCAAGGTAAGCATAAATAGTCATGGTATTAAGGTGAGGTAAAACATGACGAACGTGGCATAGGGTTGCGATAAAATAATAAACGAAGAGAGGACACAGAACTGCTCCGGGAGCCAGGTTACAACCCTTAAACCAAACAAGGACCAGGGTTGTAACCCTTCGCCTGAACAGAACTGGACCCCCGATCGTTATTGTTAAGGCAAGCATAAATAATCCCGTCATGTCACAATCTAGCACAGGATCAGGATAAGACTATGCTGGAATAAACTCCATTCAATCAATCACGGCCAAGCAATGAGTACGGCTTGATACTTTTAATTAACTAGGGTTATCGCATGCCTAGTTACTAGCAAGATGTAATGAGATTATCCCAACAGCCACAAGCCCTGCAGACCATCCGGTTATCCAGGTCGAATGTCCGTTTATTAATGGTGCACCACATGACTGTGTGCTGGAAATGTGCCCTACTCGTCGGTAGGCTACAAGTCCACTTAATGCGCCTAGATAACGGGATTGCCTGTAGTTGGAGATCTCTTCATGTCTAGTGAATTATTCTAGTTTATTAGCCTTAGTTAATTTCAGTAGGTATCCCTGGCCGTGGTACTCAGGGATCCCTATCCTAGACATGATGCAAGACAGTACCGGTTTATATGTACAAACACAATCGTCCACGGTGTCCAGGTTAATCATTCTTGTCAGGTCGTGTCATGTCGTGTTAGCCATCGCAACAGCAATTAGAGATAATCATGCCAGGTATACTTGTCATACCATGCCATGTTCAATTATCATTTCCAAACATATTAAATAAATTCGTGATTATCAAGTTCATGACAAAAGGCGTAAGGATATAAAATGGGCGTAAAATATATATAAAAGATAAAGGTGTACGCCATAGGAACTCAAGTTTCTACGTGCGTACCACCGATTACGCTAGTAAAACTTTACGCGTGAGCTTTACGCTAGCAAGCTCTACGCGAGCAAGGGAGCATACGGCTTAGATTTACGCTAGCCAGGCTTTACGCTAGCAAGATTATACGTGAGTAAAACTTACGTGTGCGAACCCTCGAGCAGATTTTACGCGAGTAAAACTTTACGCGAGGAAAACTCGCGCAACTTTACGCTCGTGAAGGTCTGTTCGAGCTAGGGATTTTACGCGAGCTTGATTTTACGCGAGCGAGAGAGTCCCGAGCGTAAAATTGAACAGCTCAGCATAAAACGAAGTACGCTGGCATGCGATGCGTGTACGTAAAAGGGAACCACGCTAACACGTTAAGACGTGAGCGTAAAAGCTGAATACTACACTGGCTCGCAATGCGTGTGCGTAAAAGGAAACTACGCTAACACGTTAAGACGTGAGCGTAAAAGCTGAATACTACGCTGGCACGTAATGCGTGTACGTAAAAGGGAACTACGCTAACACGTTAAGACGTGAGCGTAAAAGCTGAATACTACGCTGGCACGCAATGCGTGTGCGTAAAAGGGAACTACGCTAACACGTTAAAACGTGAGCGTAAAAGCTGAATACTACGCTGGCACGCAATGCGTGGGCGTAAAACTATATCTTCTCCACATGGTCAATACAACCATGCGTAAAAAAAGCTCAGGAACTCCATCTCGGCCAGGACTTGGTAAAATTCGGCCATCCCAAAACCAAACTTGTGCAAAATTAAGAGACCTACCACATGGAACTCTTAGTTTTTGAAAACAAGCTATTTTAGTAGATCAAAACCAAGAGGATCGAAAATACTAGAACTTAGATCTACGTAGAATGAGCCATGGAATTTGAAAACACTAAGTACTAAAGAGGCTTAAGATCTTGAGGAGAAGAAAATGGAACAACAAAATGGGAGTTCCTTCGTGAAGCAAGTTACACTTGCCTAGCTCTCTATCTGGTTGGTGAGGAAGTGTTGGTGGAGAAGAAGAAGAAGTAAATGAAGAAGAGTAATGAAGAGAGAGAGAGTTGGGTGGCTAATAAAGGAAGGAGTGGGGTGGTAGGTAGGAGTTGGTTCGGTCCATACGGAACCAAGCAAACCGAACTAACCCAACCAAGCCGAACCAAAGAAACATGCAATATACGTATACGTATACCAGAATACGTAGTACGAACCACATGCCTTACATGGACCCACTACGGACGTTATAATTTATCGTTGATCGGGTGACGAAGTTGAGAACCGCCACTACGGATAACGATAATCAATCCGCCATTTTGAACGACTAAGCCAAGGGTACGATAATAGAGTAACTTCAGTTCCCACCAAAACAAAAGTTTTAGAAAAAATTAATCAATAACTTGCAGAAAATTTCGTATAGGATAAATAACTTTCTCGAAATTGTAAAAGGAAATTTTTTTTTGGATAATTGTGAAGGGGGGAGGACAAGCCAAGTGACTTGGCGTGGGAGGCGGGGCACGCCAAGTGAGTTGGTGTGGGCGGCCAGCGTGGAGTGGGGGGTAGGGCACGTCAAGTAACTTGGCGTAGGGGGTAGGGCACGTGCCAAGTTACTTGGCGTATGCCGTGCCAAGTAACTTGGCGTGGGTCGTCAGGTGTGGTGGTGGAAGGGTGAGGGGGCGGTTGGGGACATGGCGGCGAGGCTGAGGCGGCGGTTGGAGGCCTCCTGGACGAACTGCGGGACGAGGAGTTAGGAGACACCATGGATGACTCCGTCGGGGTAGACGACGGTATTGGGGTGGACGATGGTACTGTCTGAGAGGTGGACTGTTTGCCATTAAAAATCAAAGACAAGTATTACAGGAACACTGAAATTGATTGCAAACTCGCTTGTACAAAGAAAAGCCTAGAAAGAAATCTTAGGAAACAATCTAAGTATAATTGTTTAGTTTTGATTCAGGGGGGTGACGGTAGAGGCTCGGAAAAGTGTTATCAACTCTGCCTTACTCCTTGGACTATCTGACGCAGTCCTTAGCTCTTGAAGAAATTACTTTTCGAAGGTTGCCAGCCTTTTGCAGGGGTATAGCACCCTGCTATTTACAGTGGTATGTATGTTGAGCTGCATAGATGGCCTGTGGCCACATGGCTAATTGGCATGTGAAGACCCGCTCTTTAGCTGCCATCTGTCGATTTGCTGGAATTTTGTTACAGCAAATCTGGGTAGTTAAGACTTGATCAGCCTACCACGTGTCCTGTCGCAGGAATCATTTTGAGCCGCATGAGTCTCTCAGTTTTAGACCATGTGGGACCGCATGAGATTCATGCGGCTTAAGTCGTAAACTTTCTTAGTCCACATATAGCTTAAAGTTTTAAGCCGCATAGATTCTGTATTTTGGCCGCATAAAGCTCATACGGCTTGAGTCACAGTCACCCTTGGCCGTATCAAGTTCGGAGACTTTGGGGCCGCATATGTTTGAACCGCATAAGGTTCATGCGATTTAGGTGACACTCCTTCTGGCCGCATGAAAGCGTATGAACCCTACTTTTGGTGACGTCTCACATCTTATCTTTTTGTCAAAGTGTCAGAACTGTCATTTATGACAGTTTTAACAGAACTTGTCAGCTTTATCAGACGAACTGATCCTCTTGGCCGCATATCTTTCTCCTGCAGCTGGTTGTCTACGGGCCGCATAAGGCATTGAATATGTCATGCGGCTTTCCTTTCTGCGGACCTGTTTGGCCCAAAGTACATATGCAGAAAATTGTGATCCGCATGAACCCCATATTTTCTATGCTTCTACAAGATCCCCTTCAAAGTTTTCAAATTACAAATTTGGAATACTTTGAATAAGAAGCATGGAGATATGTCAAGCCGCAGGGAGTCTTCAAGTCACAGGGAATTTTCGAGCCGCAGAGAGATCTCGAGCCGTGGAAAAACCTCGAGCCGCAGAGAGACCCCATCAGCCTGCCAGCTGTCACTACTGCATTTAATTTTCTTGATTCAATTTTGGATTTGAGTTCTCTTTTCGAGACAAAGTCGACGGTTACTAGGGATAAAATCCCCAATCGTCATCATTATCTTTAATAATCTCGAGAATCGAAGCGGCACACTTTTAGAAACTCTATAAATAGGGGTTATTTTGAAGAGAAAATTTTCTCTTTCACCTTCTTCTCTTTCGTCTTCATCTTCCTGTCTTAATGGCTCCAAAAGCTTCTAAGTCGACTGGTGCTGTGGCCAAAGGGAAGGGACTTACCTCTCCGTCGAGAGCGGCGGGCTCTCCTTCCGTTCATTCCGACGTGCACCTTCTATCAAAGGTAAGGGAAGACGACGACTGAAATTTTGGATGGCTATATCGCATATTTAATACACGAGCCTGTGCTATATCGCTTTTTGTGCTTTAAGTCTTGTCGATGCATGCCCTATCTTAGTTGGACCGTATGTGTTCTGTATGATAGGATCGCATGGGCTGAGCCGCATAAGCGCTGCACATTCAATCCTGAATCGCATAAGTGACCCGGGACTAATCCGCATGAATACTGTGTAACTGTGCCACATAAATGTCTCCTGATTAAGCCGTATGGGTGTCTCATATTTTGAGCCACAAGAGTACTTCATAACTGAGCCGTATGAGCATTTCATGAGCCGCATGAACCCCCTAAGTGCCTCATGACTGAGCCGTATGAACACTTCATGACTGAGCCGTATGAGCGCTTCGTGACTGAGCCGTATGAACACTTCATGACTGAGCCATATGAGCACTTCATGACTGAGCCGCATGAACCCCTAAGTGCCTCATGACCAAGCCGTATGAGCACTTCATGACTGAGCCGCATAAGTGCCTCATGACTGAGTCGCATGAACGCATCATGACTGAGCCGCATGAGCATTTCATGACCGAGCTGCATGAACCTCCTAAGTGCCTTATGACTGAGCCGTATGAACACTTCATGACTGAGCCATATGAGCACTTCATGACTGAGCCGCATGAGCACTGTATGACCGAGCCGTATACGTCTCATGTTCTAGGCCGTCCACGCATCCCTCATAACTAGGCCGCATAGGTTCTATGTATCTTGGTCGCGTAGCTGAAGTATGAACCTCTTCTAACCTCACTTCTTCTTTGTCCTTCGCAGTGACCTTGCCCTCATCTCCATCAGGGGAGCTCCTGATGGGATATGCCCAATCTGCGTTCGGTGTGAGTTTTGACCAGATAGTCGAACATATGTCGACTCAGATTACCCGAAATCAACCTAAAGACCGGCTGAGGGAGATCAGAAGCCAGTCCTTCTTTTTCTTACTTAGCATGATGAACTCCGGGCAACTGAATAGCATTCATTTGAAGCCTATGTTTTTATTCGGGGATGCCCTGACTATTTCAGATCCGAGCATCATAGAGACTTTTGAGAGTTGGGACTTCTATTTTTAGGGGGAAATAATTCATATACCCTTAATGGAGCACCACTTTCCCTTATCTTGTTTCAATATGGTACCTTTTGAGAGAAAGATATTGAGTTCTCTAACTCTGGATCAGCGGAGGATCTTTGTGGGCCATATCCGTTTTAACAACCCTACGAGGTCAGTGGTCGCAGTAAAGGAATCAATGAGCTACTCCGTTATTGGGCTGGCTCCTGGCAGTCTCATCAACGAACTGAAGTCCAATATGTTTTTCTCTGAGGCTGACACCTTTTTGAATCGGATTGCTCGCAAAGGGTCATACCCTGCAGGGAGATTGTCGTTACTGAAGTGGCAACATCGTTCCCCTCCATGGGTTAACCTGACTTCTTGGATCATGGCGGAGTATGAGGACATCCTACGACGGATTGGCCTCTATTACGCCATTAGGGGCTTCTGCTATGGCTTGTTTATGAACCCTAAATTATTTATGGCATTGCTTGAGATGTACAACTGCCAGACGGGGACCTTCTTTACTCCAGGTAGAGCGATGGGGCATGCTCTTCACGAGATGCATGGTGTGTCCAAATTGCCCTAGGGCGATGAGGCTTATGAGGAGTATACCCCGACAAACAAAGAATTTGAGGAACTAGAGCGGCGGTATCTCGGATTCCTAGCCGTATATCAGGAAGTGCTATGCCACCATAACACCTGTCAACAAATATCCAAGAAAAAGGACGATAGTTCAGAAGGGAACCTTCCTCATATCAAGGCTTGGATTGGCTATCTTTTTAGCCTTAGCACGTTCGGTCGAGTCGCTGTTAGGAGTCCCCAATCTCTGGAGCAGGTGGATGCTCATGTGCAAAGTACTAAGAGGGCCCGTGCTGCTGGTGACAGATTTAGGAGCCTGAGTGACACTTTTAGCTATTTTTATCATGATACTCAGCCTCTGTCTGTTAAGGCCATCTTGGTCGGATACCTGATGATATGGTTGAGGGTTTGCATCGTTTCGACGGGCTCTGGTGCGATTGAGAGGATTAGCCGCAACCTAATCCTTCCAGCGGTAAAGCTTTTTGGGGGTAAGTTGGCTCTGCTTCCTGCTATGATATACAGCATCCATAGCGGGTCTTCGTACCTTTACGTCGAAAGTCATCGCTCGTGATCTTACGAAACCCTTCAACAGAAGCGAGCTGTCGTATCATTATTTAATTGGGTGATTGTTGATGTATTGCCCCTCTCTGATGCGACCTGGTCCGGAAGGCAATGCGACAAGTGACGATGCCTTCATCTACCACTATCGCGACATGCCCTGGAACTGTACCAGCTTTACCGATTGCCGAGCAGCTCTCGCGCGGGTGGATAGATACTCTTTTTTGTGTCAATTCCGTCTTTTACTGAGGAGGAGATGGGACGCGTTCACCTTGATAGTGCTGTTGCGCCCCAGACTTTGTCTGAAAAATTATTTTGCTGGTTGCAGAGTATTCGTCCCTCCCATCTGGTGTACCGCAACCGCAATGTTGTATACCTAGATCCATACCTGCCTAGCCGGTATTTTCGACAATTTGGGTATAGCTAATTATATTTGGATAGCCCTAACCTTTGCCTTGGTTTCGAAGGGAGCGTCTTGGATGGTATCCGGGCCTGGCACTATTATTCGGCGATCCATACCCAGGCCAGCTTCGTCTTACCTGACGCCGAGACTTGGGGCATATCGCATATATGGCGGCTCTTCGTCACATATCTGTGAATGTGCCTCCCAACGACTTTGATTCCCGTGCCAGTTTTATTGTTGGTACGAAATTGGAGGAGCGACTGAGGGACTCCCGAAAAAGGACGAGGAAGGGAAAGAGGAAAGCTTCCGATTCTGACTCTGACAGCACGGAGGAGGAGGAATATGACTCTGAAGATCTCTAGCTCTCTGTAAGTCGTTTGGCTATGCGTGTGTCTTCACCTGTGTCGAATCCTCCGTGTACAAGAAGCAGGCCTAAACCTTTTGTCGCTGATATACCTCGTTCCCAGAAGCGGGTTGCGGCTAGGTTCCGTGGGCTTGGTATCGAAGAAACGTGTAGTGGCACCGAAGTCAACATGGGGGTAAGTTCTTTCACGACAAGCCCTAATGTTGTCCTTGGGATGTTATCTGAAGGCTCTCCTTTACAGGAATCGGAGGAAGCAAACCTTTTATCACCAGATTCCGTCCATGCGGTTTCCTCTTTGGGTCCCGACCCTGGAGTTGCGGGGTCCTCACAAGCTGGTGCTGATATCATTACGTCTATACCCGGAGCAACAGGGGCAGAAAAGATAGGCATTGATGGTTCGGGTGTCGCCGCTGACCTCACTGGAGTTGTGGAAGCGGTGGGAGGAGCTGAGACGACTCTGGCCGAGCCTCAGTCTTTGCCCTTCACTTCTGGTAAGCTATATCGCTTTCTTACCAATGAGAAGATTTTCTCTTTTTTTAACTCCATCTTCTTCGTGTCAAACTGATTGCTGGTTGTGCTGGAACTACAGGACCTACCTCTCTGCTACCGGTGGTGGATGTGGCCGCGAAGGAGGAAATAGCAGAGGATCCAGGGGCTGACCTGGTACAAGTAAGAAGCATTCCTTCTCCCCTACCGGCTCGAGTTGAGGGGCCTTCTACCGTATTGAGCACAGACGTCCCGGCTCCTTCAACCTCTTTGGCGAATGCGGGATCGATCGATTGGAACTGCCTCTTCCCCGAAATTTGAACTTTCTGCCCTGTCCAGCCTTCAGCTCCTTCGGGCTGCAGAAGAGGAGATTGCTGCTGTGCAAGAGTCTCAGTCACTCGGAGTTTGTTTTCTTTCTAACATGATCATCGAGCTTAAGTGTGCCTCCTTCCCAGACGCCTTCAGCTTCCTTAGGTGCTATCCCTTTGACGTCGTCCTCTCTGGAGAATTTGGACGAGTCGTCAAGGGACGTAGTCGAGAGCTTTTATCGCCATTTGAAACGGGGGGTCGAGGCTGCTTTGAGGAGGGGAACATCGTTTGTCGTAGCTCGTTATTGTGCCTGCAGTCAGATTGAACTGCTGAAGATGCTCCCGGGTGGAGAAGGGGCATCCGTCCTCCTGGAGCACAAGTTGGCAGAGGATGATCAGTACATAACCCAGTTGCAAAAACTGCGGCAAATTGATGTGTCTGCTGCGGTAGAGCAGGAGCGTGCTTTCTTTATAACAGCCGTGGAAAAGGTGAAGGCCATGCAGGAGACGACTAAGCCCACCTTGGAGAATGACCTCCATAAGCTGTCTCTTAAATGTGACAGGCTGAGCCAAGAGGGTGAGATCTGCTTGACTCGTAAGGAAATCACCAGTCGTGCTATGGCTGAAACTAATGAGCAGCTCCTCCAGCTCTAGGCCAGGCTGGCATCTCTGGGGACCGAACTCCAAGCCATTCGTCAGGAGAGAGAGAAGATTTGCAAGGAGAGTGCTGAAGTTACACGAGCCTCTGCTGCTCTAGAGGGAGCACTGAAAAAATTAGAAGAAAATTGGCAGGCTCATGCGCATCTCGAGGACGCCGAAAGGTTATTCCAGGAAGCTGAACGTCGAGTCAAACTGAGAATTAAGCGCTCAATTGTGCAGCTGGAAGGCATTCTCATCAAGCTATGTGCTGTTGATGAGTAATGGATTTTTTCCCCCTTTTTTTGTGTGTATTTTTGTGAACGTAAAGAATATCCCCTTGGGGGGACTTTTTGTGGATGCATTGCCCTTTTGTGCATTTAGAAATGCTAGCAAATAGATTTGAATGATATTTTGTGGACATACTACTCTTTGGTACACCGATGGTGAGAGTAATAGATTAGGATAACTTTTATGGACTTACTACCCTTTTGTGTACTAGCGATGCGAGTACTGATAATAAGTGGGAAGAAAGACCAACATATTTACTCAGAGGTAATGAGGACGTGGTAAATATGGGTCTGAAGTAGAGCCTCCCTACTCAGAGGTAATGAGGACGTGGACTCGTAGAGATGCAATGCGAGTCTCCTCGGAGGGAAGAACATAGTATAAGATCAGAGGTACCTGATGTACATAACTCGATACTCTAGGTAGTATTTTTTTTTTTTGATCTAATCGGTAGCCTCTTAATGATGAGATAAGGGACTCTGTACACGGGGATTACATCATTAGGAGAGGGACTATCCGTCTGTGCCACCAGGTATTTGGCGAGTTCTACGTCCTCTTTGGCTACCCTCTGCGATCCCAAAGGTTGGTATACTGTCTTGGGCAACTTGACCACCAAGGGTTGAACTTGTGATATTAGCTTGCCTGAGTATGTCGGATCGGCACTTAGTTGTCGGCTCATCTTGGACAGACGGGTGACAATTGGCTCGGCAAGGGACTTTGTGTCTTTCGATTGCCTTTGAATGGATTTTGGCAATCGGATCACCATCGGCCCTATGACGGGCTTTGGCTCTTGACTTTGGGAGTCGGATGACCATTGGTTCCGACTGCGCAGCTTGGACGAGAGAACCGGGTACCTCTTTATGTAAAGTTGCGACAAGGGGTGCGGCTTTGCCTGGTTTACGGATCTGGAGATGAATTATCAAGGGTTCCTCTATCCCTATGATGGTCTCCAGTTTGTCAGTGATGTACATCTTGGATTCTTCTTATAGACAAGCCTTCGATGAATAATAAGACTCAACCCCTTTGAAGGGATCGATATTGGGGAATTCAGTCTTCACGAAGCCATGCCTACTGACATACTTGAAACATTGGTGAAGGGTGGATGGTACGATCATATAGTCAAGTATCCACGAACGTCCCAGGAGGATGTTGTAGGGCGTGTCTACCTCTATGACGTAGCAGGTAACCTCCGTCTTCAGGTCACCAATCTGACATTTCAATCGAATCTTCCCTAGGGGATAGCTCCTTTCCGAGTTAAAACCGCTAATGGCAGTGTTGGTCGCCGCTAGTGTAAACCCCTAAATTTCTACTACGATTTTTTTTATTTTTTTGTATTTATTTTGTGCTTCGTATCTGCACGTCGCATACGAGTTCGCATTGTCGTATTTGCGTAGCATGCAAGAATTGTGTTTCGTATTTGCTCGACGAGTGCGAATATGTGCGAGCGTACATATTTGTTTTGAAAAACATTTTTCTACTTTTATAATTTTAAAATAATATATAATAATTATTTTAGCTATCGTACCAAAATTTCCAAGTTTATAATTTATTTATGAAAAGCCTTTCATTTATACAGTTATAGTAATAAATAATATTCTTATAAAATGGTATACTAGAAAAGTATATTTATGTAAATATTATTTGTTCATACATATATATTTCATAATTTTTTTATTAATTATTTTAAATAATAATGTAATTTTCGAAATTACTATTATTAGTATTTTGGAAAATATATTTTGAAATTATTGTGGCAATTTAAATCTCGATTTGATTTTATGGATTGATTAAAATTTGAAATTTGATTTATCTTGTTTGATTTTTAAACTAAAAGATAGAATGAAATTATATTTACATTGATTTAGATTTGGATTTGAAATTTTTGAATGGATTTGATTTAATAATTGAATTATCTTATTGGGTTTAAATAAATCCTAATCATAATCCAACTGGGAATTTCTACCTCCTATATAAGGAGAGGTACTCATCCATAAGTTATTCCATAAATTCTCCACAAACATAAAGTGCATCGTGTTTGTGTTCCCTGTCTATCCACTAGATATATTCGTTATATATACAACAAGTTTTCCATCTCGTGCCCAACAATTCTGGGCAATCCTTCCCGTCGTGTCGGACACAACCAGACACGATGACAACCAAACTCGTCAATCACCTCCATAACAGCACCATCAAAGCCCAAATCCAGCCACCACCCGCCGGGGCAACACCACCATGTCGCCACCTTCAACCCGATCACCACCAACCTCGCTCCTCCTCGCCTGCCATCACCTCCACAACCATCCGCAGCCGCCACAACCATCACCGATTTCGCTGCCTCCTGCCCAACCGGGCCATAGCATCACCGTCACCACCCCTACGGCCAACACCGCCACCACTGTCCCTAAATACCTACAGCCATCCACCACCACCAAGCTCACAACCAACATCAGGCCCAGTCTCCACCATTACCGTTCCCGACACCACCGCCGTCACCGGCATCCCATAACACCACCACCGCCACCATCCCGAAAACCTCCAACAAAGAAAAAGGAAAAGAGAAAAACCCGAAACCTTACCTCCATCGTCGCCGTCGAAACCTCCACCGCTGCCCCCACGAGCTTTCCTGCCGAGACTCGAGCGGCGTCCCCCCGATCAGACCGCGTCGATCCTCGTCGCTCCCCGCCTCACCAATGGCACTGCGCTATGGCCGCGGTCGAGCTTCAGTGCCGCAGCCACCTCGTCGAGCACCGCCAAAACTCTTGTCCTTTGTGCCTCGTCCCGACGACAGAATCGAGACCACCCACCTTCCTTGGCGTATCCCCTCCAGATCAGACTGACGAACCCCTCTCCCGGTAAGCTTCCCTCTTCTCGCTACCTTCCTCCGCATGTGATGGTGTCGACTCCGATGACAACCCAACCGGTGAGTCTCCGCCTTTTTCCTCACCCGCAGCGCGCCGCCCCGTCCCCGAGTGGTCGTCCGCCTACCGTACAGCCGGCCGCCCTCCGTGTGGAGATTCTCGCCGACGTCGCCCCCTTGTCGCATCGGCCGAAAAACCCCGGATGGCCGCCTCTCCCTCTTCTCCGCCGCACCCATCACCGCCAATCACCGCTGCCTTCACGATCCAGAGCCGCCGGAGAGAATCCCCAGCGCCCTCCGCCAGCGTCAGCGCCGGAGCAACCCCGCCGGTGAGTCCCCCTCTTTCGTTCACATCTCCTCTCCCCCTTTCCTCACTTTTCCCCCTTTCTCGACTACTCCCTTTCTCTCTCCACTTCCTTCTTCATTGTTACTAATGTTCCATTGTTATTATTATTATTATTATTATTATTATTATTATTATTATTAAAAGGGTTGGCTGTATAGCTTTTAAAGGACTTTATTATTATTATTATTATTATTATTATTATTATTAATATTATTATTATTTCTATTACAATTGCTATTTGTTTCTTTCGATTATTCTATTTTATTATTATCATTATTAATAATGATACTAACATTTTAAAAAAATGATTAACAATGCTAATATTATTAGTATTTTCTTTTCTTAGATGATATAGTTGTACTTGTATGAGAAGGTAAATATATAAATATATATAAGTGATACAAGTAGTATTTTGAGATTAATATTTTGCTATCAAAATAAGACACTGGGGCTTGACCCTATACATAATTTCAAACCAGATTTCAAAGCATAATTATATTTCTATTTTTGATCTAAAATAGTATCGTAGTACTTTTACTCGATTCAAATGATTTTAAAGTATTATCTGTAAATGTTTTGATTTATAAAAAAAATGTAGTTTCAAAAATTGTGATATATATAAGTTATTTTTAAATAATAATTACTAAAATTATTTTGCATAATAAAATATATTTTCAAGTAGTATGAATATTTTTTTAAGATAGTATAAATACTTTTCTCTGCAAACTCTCACTATCTATCAACCTTACTCGTAACTAATTCCATAATCCTATCTTTCCGTGACTTTAGGCCTCTACATATCGAACATGGATATTGAACAAAACATGACTTGTCGGATAATTGCACCACATCAGGCGACACACCAGGCAAGATACCTTGACATTAAACAATTTATATTCAGTTTGTATTTATTTATTACATATCACTGTTCATTATTTCCGATTCTTACAGTTCCTGATTTACTATCTTCTCAGTGATTATTAGTTTACTTTGTTATTATCCTTTGATTGCATAGGAACCTAGAGTTAAGAGACTACCGTCTGTAGTGTATCACATATACCTTGACACAGTTGTACCACGAAGATGTGTGAGATGAGTAGCATGTAGAGGTTCTTGTATGTGGGCTGATCCTCCATGTGTCTGCGTTAGGGCTAACTGCTAATAGAGGCATGTTAGGAGACTTAGCAGTTAGTAGAGGTATATGAGTCAAGGATATGACTCTGTTAGGCATTGGATGGGAAGAACAGTTCCTTAACGTATGGGTCCTTTATGCACTTTCCTATTACTGATCCTACTGGCCTCTGACATTGGAGGAATATTATGCTTTGAGGTCCCTGGTATCCTGATGGGGCCATACCTGAGATTACTGCTCCTGAGCCAGATGCCCATGCGTTGAAGGTTTGTTCTTACTGCATAAACACATTAGAATGGTCAGGTAACCCTCGTTAATTGTCATATCACCCCATCCCGTTAGTAACTTGGGACAATGCCTCATCGCGGTATAGTGTGCTACCCCTTGTCCTTGTTTGGTTGTAGGGGTAGTCCACTGTTTCGATGATGAGATATTAGATCTTGTTACGAGTGGGACTATTTACTTGTGATTTATGACATAGTATATATATTCAGTTATGTGGCATGTTCTTTATGTATTTTGTTACGTCCCGCTGAGGACCTGGTTATCTCGTCAGGTGTGTGCTTTTGTCTTTCGCAGGTGTTCTAGCCGTGGCCATGATCATCTCTATTTCTTCGAGGATGATTGCACTTTGATCGACTTCGCTTCGCTCGCCAAACTCTTTCTTTTGTAATGTATTTCTTTTCATAGTTGGTAGTGGATTTGTCTTCGCCCAACTACATGTACCAATGACAATTCATAGTTGATTATATTATATTCTTTGTTCTTTTATTTTGTGTGGATGAGATTAGATTACTCTTGGTTCACTGCATTTTACAGCTTATGTATTCATACGAGGTTTTTATATATTGGAGTATACTTCGTATGTATACAGCTGGCATGTCTATGTACCTAGTCCTATGTATTTTAGGACTGGGGCGTTACATGTTTTTGTGGTGGCCCATGCAGGTCTAGTTTGCCGTTTCGGTTACATGACTGTACCGAACGGGCCTACAATATAGGATTAGAGTCTAGAATCTCATCCACCTACTTGACATCCTCTCTTGACTTCAAATTCTAAACTCTCGTTCGACCTCCTTGAATTGCATCTTGCTTGACTCCTTCTACCGTAAATTCTTAGTTTCGTGCTTAGTAAGATGACTACACTAGTATATGCCCATAGGTTAAACACATGACTAGAAGGTTACATTCACAATTAATATGCATTGAGATTTTATTTGAGTTAGAAAGGCCTTTATTTTCCTAAAAGTATGATCTTAAGGATTAGCTAATCCCAAGTTGGGTAGTAGCATATTACCGCTTTCAAAGGATAGTTGGAATTTTATTTTGATATTACAAGGAGGTATACACAAGAGGATAGCTAGATCGAGAAAAAAAATTAATTTGATTTTGTGTTTTGATTTTGAAGGTCTTTGAACATATTTATGATTTATTGAGTTATAACTATACAACTTTGGAGAATATAAATTTGATTTGAAAAGGATCATAAATTTTTAAATGTGGGAGTATGATTTACGATTAACCAAAATTTGAGGATGATTGATAATTTTGGTAAAATATTTTCTTGAATTAAATTACGACATATGATTTATGATTTATAAAGTTATTTAGATTTCGAGTTTAAAGTCTTGATTATGGATATTTAAATTTTGGTGAATTTTTTTTTAAAGAGTAGTTGTGACTTATTGGAGGCTAGATATACACATTTGAAGGATATAGAATTAAATTCATGAGTTATTTAAATGTTCCATTTTGTAATATGAATTTCGGCTGATAAACTTATTTAAATGTTGGGTTTAAGATTGGGAAAAAAAATATTACTATTCGATTTGCGATATACAATGGTTGTTTCGAGATTGACTAGAGATTTAAAATTTTGATTAAAGTTGACAGCCTAAGATGATTGGAAATTTTGGTGGAGTATCTTGAAAATTTTATTGAGAAACTTTCGAGGAACTTGAAATTTTAGAGTAGATCATATATTGGTAGAGGACCAAGAAGCAAGTAAGGTCACCCTAGTGAGATAGAAGTATTCCACATTAGATTACCATACCACCTATGATTAGGATATTGCATATACACAAGTATAGTTAGTCATCGACCAAACTGTATAACTATATCTTTACCTTGACTTACTCGACCTTCTCTTAAATCTAGATCTTATTCAGGACATTCAAATCATTTGAAACTTGAAGTGATTAGAATCATTCCCTTGACCATACCCTTATCCATGAGGTTATTTTCTCTCTAGAAATCGTGTCCCTAACTTATTTTAACTTGATCTATGAGATTTTCTAATTATCTTTATTTTGTGTTTTAACTGTATTCTTTTGTGCATTAATTAGTACAACATAAGAACCCACTTTCTATTTTGATCATTTGGGGTTCCCTATCATGACTTTGATATTTGGAGCACAACAATAGACTTTTTTTCCAACAAACTCCATATGCAAGACCTAGGCGAGCCCACCTTCATGTAGGTATATCATGTCCCACTAAAACACACCCCTTATACTATATTTTCTTGACACGACTTTTGGGTCATAAAGGCTAAATCATAACCCTACCATGGTATCGATATACTTTTCGAGCACAGATAGGGACTCAATCTCGACTAAATTCTTTCAACCCGATATGTGATGATGTTCTACTTGATTTCCTTTAATGCTCAATTTTGTGCCTTACCTTAATTGCTTAACTCGTTGTCCCATCACACTTCTAGTTTAACTCTTGTAAATTAGGTAGAATACCTCACGACCTAACCAACATTTTTGTGGACCATATTGATAGGTTCACTTGGACCATAGAATTCAATGGACCCTAACTTATCTAGTCAACCAAGCCGACTGTATAGGCCCAAACTTTGGGCAAGACTTAGATTTTAAAGGATCTTGGACTATCTAATTTCTTTCATCATCCACTGCTTATATTTTGACTATCTTATGTTGTTATTATAGTCTAGTTTTGCAAGCTTACTCTTTATCGAGCTTGTTCGTGACACATGTTTATTGTGGGTGTCCACTAATACATTGTCTAATCAGAACCGACGTATTATGGTCTGATCAACCATAGTGCACTTAGTTCACTTTTTGTATATTGTTCAACGTGGATGGAGACATAGTTAAACTTGGCCCTAGAGTCTCACCCGCGACTGCCTTGGCAATTCTTTTTGAAACTTATTCAGTCGTCTTTGAACCACTCATTCGAATTCGATAATGTCTTCTTCGAACTCTTTATTTTGCATTTCGCCTGTTTTAGAAAGATAAACACCCGTACTTGATATTCTCTTAGTTGTCCACTGTCTATTGCCAAGATAGTTAGCCAGTTACCAACCGATGTGACTATAACCCTATCATGAGTTAATCCTCCTCCTCGTGACACTAGATTCATTATCGCGACTTACTAATCATTCTTGAGACTTAAGAATGATTCAAATCATTTCCTTAATCAAACCTAAACCCAAACGACCACATTTTTTCAAGGAACCATACCTCCCAAGTCCCTAAGTTATTCTCCTTGATCCACCCAATGCTTTATTATTTCTCGAATTGTGTTATCATGATTGTCTTAGCTAGCGACCCTCGTCCATTACCATATTCGTAAATTATTTTCCGATTTAACAAATTTATTTTAAACACCGTTTCCTTGCCTCGCCAAATGAATTGTTCATACTTTCTTATCGTTAAACTCTTGTACCCTACCTATTCCTAAATTTCGAGGACGAAATTCTTGTAAGGTGGGTAGGATGTAAACTCCCTAAATTTCTACTACGATTTTTTTATCTTTTTGTATTTATTTTGTGCTTCGTATCTGTACGTCGCATACGAGTTCGCATTGTCGTATTTGCGTAGCGTGCAAGAATTGCGTTTCGTATTTGCTCGACGAGTACGAATATGTGCGAGCGTACATATTTGTTTTGAAAAACATTTTTTTACTTTTATAATTTCAAAATAATATATATAATAATATTTTAGCTATCGTACCAAAATTTCCAAGTTTATGATTTATTTATGAAAAGCCCTTCATTTATACAGTTATAGTAATAAATAATATTCTTATAAAATGGTATACTAGAAAAGTATATTTATGAAAATATTATTTGTGCATACATATATATTTCGTAAATTTTTAATTCGTTATTTTAAATAATAATGTAATTTTCAAAATTATTATTATTAGTATTTTGGAAAATATATTTTAAAATTATTGTGGCAATTTAAATCTCGATTTGATTTTATGGATTGATTAAAATTTGATTTATCTTGTTTAATTTTTAAACTAAAAGATAGAATGAAATTATATTTACGTTGATTTAGATTTAGATTTGAAATTTTTGAATGGATTTGATTTAATAATTGAATTATCTAATTGGGTTTAAATAAATCATAATCCTAATCCAACTAGGAATTCCTACCTCCTATATAAGGAGAGGTACTCATCCATAAGTTATTCCATAAATTCTCGACAAACATAAAGTGCATCGTGTCTGTGTTTTCTGTCCATCCACTAGATATATTCGTTACATATACAACAAGTTTCCCATCTCGTGCCCAACAATTCTGGGCAATCCTTCCCGTCGTATCGGACACAACCCGACACGATGACAACCAAACCCATCAATCACCTCCATAATAGCACCATCAAAGCCCAAATCCAGCCACCACCCGTCGGGGCAACACCACCATGTCACCACCTTCAACCCGATCACCACCAACCTAGCTCCTCCTCGCCTGCCATTACCTCCACAACTATTCGCAGCCGCCACGGCCATCACCGATTTCTTCGCCTCATGCCCAACCGGGGCACAGCATCACCGTCACCACCCCTATGGCCAACACCGCCACCACTATCCCCAAACACCTTTAGCCATTCACCACCACCAAGCTCACAACCAACATCAGGCCCAGTCTCCACAATTACCATTCCCGACACCACCGCCGTCACCGGCATCCCATAACACCACCACCGCCACCATCCCGAAAACCCCCAACAAAGAAAAAGGAAAAGAGAAAAACCCGAAATCTTACCTCCATCGTCGCCGTCGAAACCTCCACCGCTGCCCCCACGAGCTTTCCTGCCGAGACTCGAGCGGCGTCCCCCCGATCAGACTGCGTCGATCCTCGTCGTGCCCCGCCTCACCAATGGCACTGTGCCATGGCCGCGGTCGAGCTTCACTGCCGCAGCCACCTCGTCGAGCTCTGCCAAAACTCTCCTCCTTCCTGCCTCGTCCCGGCGACAGAACCGCGGCCACCCACCTTCCTCGGCGTGTCTCCTCCAGATCGGACCGACGAACCCCTCTCCCGGTAAGCTTCCCTCTTTCCGCTACCTTCCTCCGCCTGTGGCGGTGCCGACTCCGGCGACATCCCAGCCGGTGAGTCTCCGTCTTCTTCCTCATCCGCAGCGCACCGCCACGTCTCCGAGTGGTCGTCCGCCTTCCGTGCAGCCGGCCACCCTCCGGGTGGAGATTCTCGCCGACGTCGTCCCCATGCCGCGTCGGCCGGAAAACCCCGGATGGCCGCCTCTCCATCTTCTCCGCCGCACCCAGCGCCGCCAATCACCGCCGCCTTCACGATCCAGAGCCGCAGGAGAGAATCCCCATCGCCCTCCGCCGGCGTCAGCGCCGGAGCCACCCCGCCGGTGACCCCCCTCTTCCGTTCACATCTCCTCTCCCCCTCTCCTCACTTTTCCCCCTTTCTCGACTACTCCCTTTCTCTCTCCACTTCCTTCTTCATTGTTACTGATGTTCCATTATTATTATCATTATTATTATTATTATTATTATTATTATTATTGTTATTATGATGATGATGATTATTATTATTATTATTATTATTTATTATTATTAAAAGGGTTGGCTGTATAGCTTTTAAAGGACTTTATTATTATTATTATTATTATTATTATTATTATTATTTCTATTTCTATTGCAATTGCTATTTGTTTCTTTCGATTATTCTATTTTATTATTATCATTATTAATAATGATACTAGCATTTTAAAAAAATGATTAACAATGCTAATATTATTAGTATTTTCTTTTCTTAGATGATATAGTTGTACTTGTATGAGAAGGTAAATATATAAATATATATAAGTGATACTAGTAGTATTTTGAGATTAATATTTTGCTATCAAAATAAGACACTGGGGCTTGACCCTATACATAATTTCAAACCCGATTTCAAAGCATAATTATATTTCTATTTTTGATCTAAAATAGTATCGTAGTACTTTTACTCGATTCAAATGATTTTAAAGTATTATCTGTAAATGTTTTGATTTATAAAAAAAATGTAGTTTCAAAAATTGTGATATATATAAATTATTTTTAAATAATAATTACTAAAATTATTTTGAATAATAAAATATATTTTCAAGTAGTATGAATATTTTTCTAAGATAGTATAAATACTTTTCTCCGCAAACTCTCACTATCTATCAACCTTACTTATAACTAATTCCATAATCCTATCTTCCTGCGACTTCAGGCCTCTACATATCGAACATGGATATTGAACAAAACATGACTTGTCGGATAATCGCACCACATCAGGCGACACACCAGGTAAGATACATTGCCATTAAACTGTTTATATTCAGTTTGCATTTATTTATTACATATCACTGTTCATTATTTCCGGCTCTTACAGTTTCTGATTTACTATCTGCACAGTGATTATTAGTTTACTTTGTTATTATCCTTTGATTGCATAGGAACCTAGAGTTAAGGGACTACCGTCTGTAGTGTATCACATATACCTTGACACAGTTGTACCACGAGGATGTGTGAGATGAGTAGCATGTAGAGGTTCTTGCATGTGGGCTGATCCCCCATGTGCCTGCGTTAGGGCTAACTACTAATAGAGACATGTTAGGAGACATAGCAGTTAGTAGAGGTATATGAGTCATGGATGTGACTCTGTTAGGCATTGTATGGGAAGAACAGTTCCTTAACGTATGGGTCCTTTATGCACTTTCCTATTACTGATCCTGCTGGCCTCTGAGATTCGAGTAATGTTATGCTTTGAGGTCCCTGGTATCCAGATGGGGCCATACCTGAGATTACTGCTCCTGAGCCAGATGTTCATGCGTTGAAGGTTTGTTCTTACTGTATAAATACATTAGAATGGTCAGGTAACCCTCGTCAAATGTTATATCACCCGTCCCATTAGTGTCACGCCCCGAGTCGGCAACGTTCGTCCTCGATGTTAATTTTGCCGATTCGATCGTCCTCGCTAAGGCGTGATGCCGTACGAGTCTGGAGTTGCACTCGTACAAGGCAAGAACGTTACGTTGAATTGCATATTAATACGCCAAGTTGAAACTTCATAAATCACATCAGAATATAACACGCAGTATAGGAAGATAGAAATGCTTTTCATTCATAGCTTACAACGAAGTACAAGTCGTAATTACATTGGATGCCGTTGCGGCTACATTGATTGAAAATAGAAAAAAATACATTCGACAAGTTGCCTGAACTACGCTTGCTCCCATACATTTGCCCCTTTATACATAAGCCGTCGACTTGAATTGACTTTAAAATACTTTAGCATAGGAAGAGGTTCAAAACGTCTCTCCGCACTTCAGCTTCAGTTTAGGTTGGAGTTTCTGCCGTACCTGGGAAAATTGGGAAAGGGGATTAGCACACTTGCTAAGTGGACGAGACGAACCAACTCGTCTAAACCGACTCTGATTGTTAGGGTAGGCATGCTTTAGAGTTGTCTTTCAATTAGAACTAAATGAATTCAGTTCATATTCGATAGCCGTCTTTGAGTAATAAAGCATACAGTATAACATCGCAGTTTATCATATTTCTTACCACGGCCGTGCTCATCCCTGCATGAAAACAGAAATAATATTTACACCTGCATAAGACAATAGGTGAGCATACAACTATCTTATATGCGGTCATTGGTGCTACGCACCACTAGGGACTTAATCGAAGTTGGCATGTGACGCTACCCTTTCAGCCTAGGTTGCAAGCCTTACTGAAGGTCCCGCATGCCTCGTGCCGAAGCACGATAAATTATTCCCCCTAGGACGAATCAGTTCCGATGCCCCGGATACCGTTTCGAGGAAAACGAACTTGTGCACAAGCTGTCCATGACCATGCCTATGTACGAACAATTTAATATATGCAAACCATTTTGTATAGCGCGGATAGTATCGAACGACATTATCATTTCTGGCAACTCATGCAACGATTCATTTTCTTCAAAGTCGTACACCGATTTAGCGTCCCGTGGGCACCAAATTGTCCGAGGCATCATAACCCATGATCAACGTTTCACATTATTTTGCAGTACGTGAAATAGTCTATCTTTTTACTAGAACCTTAAACTTTTCCATTTATGTGAGAAACTTGTATTTTTCAGAGTAGATTACTCAAAATCGATACGTTTTTCCCGAGTTCTTGACCTTAGTGGATTGGCATGCAATTAACTTGGCATCGTTCGATTTGAATGAATTTTAGGCAAGGAATAAGTTTGCGGGACAGAGTAGAAAAGAAGGGTCGAATCACCCACCGATTACTTTGCTTCGTGCCGGTCGTCGAAGCGCTAAGCAACGTCAATCCTTAGTTACGCGAGCTCCTGCAATGGCACCAACGCTTTGTTAGAATTCCTTCTTTTCTCTTGCATCAAAATTTGTAATTGCATCCATAAAAACGACGCGAAAGCACTTCATCAAGCCCAGCGACAAAGCTCCAAGAAAACCATACAGCGGTCCGATCCCGTGGAAGGGACTCTTATAGAGAGCTCACTCGTCGAGACGCAGCCCGCTGCATCTAGGACTTATTCCAACAGAAGTCGTTCCATTAGTTGGATCGATTCTCGTAACTTCCGTCCAAATCGATTTGAATCGATGCCGTAAGGCGTTATCGTTTACCAAGCTTAGCGATCGAGTCAGATGGCCATCTAAGTTCCCGGCCGATCTGACTCGGCGCAAGCATATTATGAAGTTCCGTCGCCTATCGAAAGCGGGGCGCTACAATTAGTAGCTTGGGACAATGCCTTATCGCAGAATAGTGTGCTACCCCTTGTCCTTGTTTGGTTGTAGGGGTAGTCCACTGTTTCGATGATGAGGTATTGGATCTTGTTACGAGTGGGACTATTTACTTGTGATTTATGACATAGTATATATATTCAGTTATGTGGCATGTTCTTTATGTATTTTGTTACGTCCCTTTGAGGACCTGGTTATCTCACCAGGTGTGTGCTCTTGTTTTTCGTACGTGTTCTAGCCGTGGCCATGATCATCTCTATTTCTTCGAGGATGATTTCACTTTGATCGTCTTCGCTTCGCTCGCCAAACTCTTTCTTTTGTGATGTATTTCTTTTCATAGTTGGTAGTGGATTTGTCTCCGCCCAACTACATGTACCAATGACAATTTATAGTTGATTATATGATATTCTTTATTCTTTTATTTTGCGTGGATGAGATTAGATTACTCTTGGTTCACTGTATTTTACAACTTATGTATTCATACGAGGTTTTCATATATTAGAGTATACTTCGTATGTATACAGCTGGCATGTCTATGTATCTAGTCCTACATATTTTGGGACTGGGCGTTACAGCTAGCCGATATATAGGGATGCCAAGAAGCTGGAGCAAGCTTTTTGGGATGATGCTTATTGATGATCCAGGGTCGATATGCATCCGATCCACCTTGATGTCGCCTATGTATCCAGTGTATTACAAGGGCGATCATGCAAATTGGATTTGATCAACATATCATGTGGAGTAAATATGATGTTGGACATTGTATCTGTGCTATCTGTCCTGTAGATCTGTTGGCGGGTCTTCCCCTGGAGGCTTGACCTGAGCTAAATAGGCGTCAGCATTTTGGAGTGCTTCGCTTAATGCGACACGAAGATCCTTGGAGAGCCTTAGGAGCTCGTATAACGACAACTTTACTGGCGTATTTGCCAATTGTACTAATATGTTAAAGTTGTAAGGTCTCTCCAGTCCCTGAGGTACATCATTACGGAGTGGCCTATCGAAGCGGATTTTCTTTGGCTTGGATTTATCCGCCAGTGGAGGCTGAGATGGCCTTGGAACATCAGAGGGAGACAACGTTGCCGGCTGAGGATCTTCGACTTAACTATCTCGTGCGGGCTGGACTTGTGCTCTAGATCGGGTAACAATGGCTGCAGCTTCCTCAGTCTCGGCTGAAATTGTATAGCAGGATCTAGACTTCCTGTCCTTTTTTTGTTGGTAGGAGATGACACCTTTCGGGTAACTTTGGGTACTAAGTCTAAATGCACCCACTTGATCTCTCCTCGCGATGTGATGAGAGGTACCAATCCAGATGTCTGGCTCCGGATGGGTGGAAGATTAGTAACCTCCATCGTTGCCCGAGGGACAGGTATTACCCCGTCTGGAGTGCTTGTTGGAGGGAAGTCGTCGAACTGAATTGACACCATGTTCGTCGTCATGGTAACCTCTTCAAAGTCCATCGACAGAGCTTTGGAGTCGATAAGACTCTGAATGTACCGTTTTAATTGAAAGCAATCATGAGTGGAATGATGGACATAGCGGTGGACGTGATAATATTTTGGGTCCTCCATTTCTGCCGCTCGGGGCTCGCGCCTTGGTAGAGGGAGCTGGATCCTACCCCTTGCAAGAGCATATCGAAGATAGGTTTGACATGACTATCTTCAAATGAGTAATTCACCTTAGGCCACTGACCTTCTGCCTGTTTTTGTTCGGGCTTCTGGGTCGCATCAGCGACCATGGCCTGTTTGCCCTTATTGTCCCGATTGGAGGTGGCGCCACTGTTGTTGTTGCTGGAGGTGGAACCAGGATGTCTGCCCTTCTTCTCTCCGTCTGGGATGTGTAATCCCAACTGGCGAGCCTTCTTCAATTTTGCCTCTGCATTGGTAGCACTTATGATGAAGGTCGTCCAACCATGAACTGATCGTCACCCATCCAGAGGCTAATTACGGGGAGCAACTTCTTATGGCAGATTTCAATCAAGGAGCTCTCGGGATTGCCTTGGGACAATCTCATTGCGGTTTGGCGGAACCGCTCGTTATAGTTCCTTATTAGCTCCCCCTCTCCCTGAATGACGTCCATGAGAGATGACATCGTTACATCATGCCCCACTTCGTAGAATCATTCCAGGAATTAATATGTACTTGAAGCCGTCAAAAGAATGGATGCAGTTGTCGTAAGGTTACGGTACCAGTCGAACGTGATCCCCTTCAATGCTCCGATGAATAATCGCGTGAGGATGGCGTCACTATGCGGCAAGTGGTCGGTTGTGACTTCAAAGTAAGTCATGTACCGACTAGCAGAGGTCTTTCCGTCATATGAATCGATACGGAACAGCTTGTACCGTGGTAGAAAAGGCACATCTCTCTAAGCAACGTGATACGGCTGCCGTATTCTCAGGTCCTGAGAGGAGTCTTGGGCATTAAACATTTTTCGAAGCTCCTGGGCTTCCCTCCTCGCCTCCTTGGCTTCGTCCGCAGCTGAAGGAAATGATCCTCCTGAAGGATGATCTCCCAAAGGAAGGGCGGTTGTATTGGAGTCCGCGTTGACTGCGGGTCCCAAGCTTGTTTGTCCAGGCGTCCTTGCTGGTTGAGTTGGCAAGGCGACTTTGATTTCGTCTACAGACTTGACCAAGGATAGGAGCATGGCCTCAAGTACTTCTAGACGTTGTCGATCAGTAGGCGCTTCATGATCATTGTCAGCCATAAAGACTGTCCTCACGTGGGTAGAGATGGAAGGGATCGTAGCAGAGGTGCTCTCTGTACCGTACCCTTGTACAAAGAAATCATTGAAGAATGTCGAAATGTCATCTTCCTCGGACTCAGAAGGGGTACTACCTCCTGTGCAGGAAGCCGCATCATCTTGGCGAGGGTGGTGGTCTTCAAGGAAGTCCAAGTCTGTTGTGTAGTTCTGGGGGATCTCTACCCCCTATGTGTGCTCTTGGTACACCGGGTTGTCGCATATATTTAGGGGACTGCTACCCCCAGCTTCGTCTACTCTCAAGGAGGCCGAAGGTGCACCCCTGGGTGCTGGAAGCTTCATTTTGGATCGAGTGCCTAAATAAACACCCCCTGTGGTTGTCGGTGGGAACCCTTCAGATGAGGGTCTCCTTGCAATACTGGCCGAGATTGCCAGGCTGGAAGAGCCTGTCTTCTTTTCTCCTTTGCCAGGAGGAACGTTTTGAGTTGATTTACAAGAGGCGAAAGGAAGCTCCTCGTCCCCCGAAATTCGTACTTGTTTTTTGAGTTGTTGTCGGACAAGTGTTGGCTGCTGCAGTCGTTGTAAAACTGACTGCCGACCTTCAGGTGCTGCTGATTTGTCACAGCAGTGGTTGATGATGACTTGGGTGTAACGATGTCCCGAGAGGGACTCATTGCATGCCAATGCTGCTACCTTACGTTTGTGAATAATCACCTCACGTAAGTCGGTCGCAAGCTGATCTACCTTTGCACCAAACTTGTGGATTCGGGTATCCCGAGCACAGGGGTACTTAGGTATCATGTTTGCTTCCTGATCTGTGGCTAGTAAAAGCACTTGCTCTGGATCAATGGAGGGAGACTTTAAAGACCCACCCTGTCCGTTAGCCCTGGAAGACTGGACGCGGGTGGTTCTGTACAACATTCCATTAGGAGCCCGTGTAACAGTCAATGGGCCCGCTGACAATTAGCAACTTGGACAGTTGACTGGGCTTGTTGGGCCCGCACTTCCCTAGACTTCTTTGACTTAGCACCCAAAGGCGCACAGTAAAAAGAGTCCAGATTGATACATCCCACATTCTCAATGGGCCTCATGGAGTCGGGCCCGTATGAGAGACGGTCTTACACAGAGCTTCTGACAGGGCCGCATAAGACATCCTGTCTGAGGCCAGACCGCATGGGCTATCTTCCTGCGGCCAGAGCTGGCTGCCGCATAGGCTATCTTCCTGCGGCCAGGGTTGGTTGCCGCATGGACCGTCTTCCTGTGACCAGAGTTGGCTGCCGCATGGACCGTCTTCCTGCGGCCAGAGTTGGCTGCCGCATGAGTTGTCTGCCTGCGGCCAGAGTTGGCTGCCACATGGATAGACTGCCCATCTCTCTTATACGGCTTCTTCATTGTCCGCACGGATTTCCCTTGTGCCTCTAAAAACTCAGCATCGTAGTATTTTTCTCTGTTGAATTTGGGGACAGTGGGGTCCTCTGAGGTCGGAAGCAAAGCCACAGGAGAGCTTTGGTCACCGTCTTGGACTGCAGAAGGTGCTTCTCCGAGAACTTGGTCGGGGGCAACAGTTTTGTGCACCGACGTCCTGCGAGTTCTCTTCGGGTTGGCTCGCTTCTGTGACGGACTGTCGCTCCCTTCAGAGAGCATTTCTTCGAAGGCTTGTTGGTCAAAACAAACCACAAGCATTTGCTGTGTAGAGTCGAGCTTGGACGCGTCAGATTGCGTCACCAGCTTCTCATTAGAGGAGATTAGGATGTCCTCAGCAGAGTCGCCATCGTGTTTGTCATTAAAAAATCAAAGACAGGTATTACAGGAACACTGAAATTGATTGCAAACTCGCTTGTACAAAGAAAAGCCTAGAAAGAAATCCTAGGAAACAATCTAAGTAAAATTGTTTAGTTTTGATTCTGGGGGATGACGGTAGATGCTCGGGAAAGTGTTATCAACTCTGCCTTACTCCTTGGACTATCTGACGCAGTCCTTAACTCTTGAAGAAATTGCTTTTCGAAGGTTGCCATCCATTTGCAGGGGTGTGGCACCCTACTATTTATAGTGGTATGTATGTTGAGCTGCATAGATGGCCTGTGGCCACGTGGCTAATTAGCACGTGAAAACCCACCCTTTGGCCGCCATCTGTCGATTTGTTGGGATTTTGTTACAGCAAATCTGGGTAGTTAAGACTTGGTCAGCCTGCCACGTGTCCGATCGCAGGAATCATTTTGAGCCGCATGAGTCTCTCAGTTTTCGACCATGTGGGGCCGCATGAGACTCATGCGGCTTAAGACGTAAACTTCCTTAGCCCACATATAGCTTAAGGTTTTAAGCCGCATAGATTCTATATTTTGGCCGTATAAAGCTCATGCGGCTTGGGTCACAGTCACCCTTGGCCGCATGAAGTTCGGAGACTTTGGGGCCGCATATGTTTGAGCCGCATAAGGTTCATGCGGCTTATGTGACACTCCTTCTGGCCGCATGAAAGCGTATGAACCCTGCTTTTGGTGACGTCTCACGTCTTATCTTTTTGTCAAAGTGTCAGAGCTGTCATTTATGTCAGTTTTGACAGAACTTGTCAGCTTTATTAGACGAACTGATCCTCTTGGCCGTATATCTTTCTCCTACAGCTGGTTGTCTACGGGCCGCATAAGGCATTGAATCTGTCATACGGGTTTCCTTTATGCGGACCTGTTTGGCCCAAAGTACATATGCGACAAATTATGATCCGCATGAACCCCATATTTTCCATGCTTCTACACGGACGCGGTCGCCAGAGAGCGCACGGAGGAAAGGAGGAGCGTTGTTGTTGGAGGAGAGGGAGAAGGTTGAGGAGTGGAGACGGGAGGGGATGACGTGGAAGCGGAAGAGGGTCTAGAGGGACTTGAGGTTTCCGGGCTCGAGGAGGAAGCGCTTGAATTACTTCGGGTCGAGGTCGTGCTCGGGTGCCTCGTTCTTGGAGGCGAAGAAGGTGAGGTGGTGGAGCCGACGGCCTGTTCTAGAGTCTTGAGGAGGAGAGCCTTCTCGACGAGCTCCGCGTGCTCCTTGTAGTGGGACTCGAGTAGCGCTACAAGGACGGAGTTGGAGTTGATGGTCGAAGGAGGAGAAGAAGAAGTGGAGAAGAATGCTGAGGAGTGCTGCTGCTGTTATAGCTTTTGATTAAAATTTGTTTTTGAGAATGAATATAAACACAAGAAGAAGTGAAGGAAAGTAAAGGAAGGGGAGGGAGTAAAGTGGACACGTGGCGAGTTGTTGATGCGTGAAGACAGGCTGTTTGGAGTGGGAAGTGGGGACTTCGAGCTGGCGTGCCCCCCTACACACGCCAATTTACTTGGCGTGTCCCCCTGCCACATCCCACAGCAAGTAACTTGGCGCCCCCATTGGCTCCCACTCCACGCTGGCACTCCCCCCCACTCAACACTGGCCACCTACGCCAACTAACTTGGCTTGTCCCACGCCAAGTTACTTTGCTTGTGCTCACCCCCTCCGCAATTACCCCAAACTTCTTCCCTTTTTTACAATTTTGAAAAGTTCTTTGCCATGTACGAAATATTTTGATAACTTATTATGAGGACAAAACGGACATTATTTATAAGATAGAGAGGATACAAAAATATAAAATCTTCAAAGATCTAAACACTAATCAATATTAAATAAATAAACCTAGAAACTACTTAAATATAATATTACTGTCACGATCCGCTCTCAAATAATCGGATACGAGTCTGACACGTCCAGCCTTCGTCAATGGACATGACGAAGTAAGCTGTACAATACTAAGGAAAACTCTAAGACACAATAATATAAAATCATCCACAACATCTACAAACGTCCCATAAATTACCACAATCCACTAAGTCAATTTTTTGTACAAAGTCATCTGGAGACAAATTCGGTAAAATAAAATATACAATGATGAAATCCAAAATAAAGTATCTGGAAATGAAATCTAAACAATCTAAGCAATGCACTAGACTAGCTCCTGCAACTCCAATGATATCACCATGCTCCATATGGCCTCAAGCTCACCTACAACGTATTCTGCAAGAAAAAGAGCAAAGTACAACCCCGACAAGAAACAGTCTACAATGTAATCTGAAATACAGGATAACAATATGGACCATAATATGAAACAATGTACAAGAACTGGAATATAAAACTGAAGTACAGGAACTGAACAATGAACACGACAATCAATATGAACAAGAAAATGAACCCGACAATCAATGCAAGTGTGAAATTTGAAATATTAAACTAATGCGTGACCGGCTGGGGACCACAATCCACAATTCACAATTCACAATTCACAATACCACAATACTACAAGGTTCGGCTTAATCGTACGTGAGGTGTACGATTAGGCTATTCACAATACCTAGGTTGGGTGTGGTCACACACTACTCAATATTTTTTTTCAATTTCTGCAAGAAACAATGAGCCACAATATAATGAACAAGGCACAATACAATCATGTGAATCTCGTGTCCGATATGAGAACATGAAAGTATGACAGAAAATAATGTAAGGAGTTCAAGTCGGTGTACTTTCCTTGCTTTGAGAGTAGTAGAGCATGAATCTGAAAGATCACCTGGTATTTTTGTACAAGTTTGTTAGGATTTAAACAATGTCAATTTGCTAATATTGCTAATCAAGCTAACTATTTCTTACTACCACCAATCTAACTTCCTAACATAAACTTAGCTAATGAATTATTAATAAAATATTACATAGAGAAAGGGTTAAAATCAAAATTGTACATAAAAGATATTCAAAATATGTAAATAAAATATTTAGCAGAGATGAGTCCTGAACTCATGCACTCTCATTTAAAAGCAAAATCCACTACAAACAGTGGCGGATCCAGGATTACAATCCACTAGAGGCACAATCATAAGAGGGTTCAGGAACAACGTTCCTGAATTTTTTTGGGTTTAATAATATAATATTATATTAACTAGTCTATTTTTTATACAATAAAATATTGCATCTCACAATTGTTCTCTGTGAGTTTTCATACTTTGAAAACTTTAATTAGAACATCATTTATAATACTACTAAACAACTATTTTTCTATGAAGCATACAAGACAATTATTCAAAAACTGATCATAAATTCGGTTTCGTAAATCCATCTTGACAATATTCATTGTAGAGAAACATATTTCCACACTTGCTTTTGCTATAGGAGAAATGCGGTGATCTTACTTAGGAGAGATTCTCATCCATCATCTCTTACCACTTGCAACCACCTCTTAGCCACTTTGACAGTACTATAGCACTCAAAATGTCTTTATATTTTCTTCGCAAAGTTAATAACAACTCCTTTGTGATCTCCAATATACTTAGCATCAATTGAAAATTAAAGACAAAATCAAACGACTTACTTTCTCTCTATAATAATAATAATAATAAAATAATTCTCACTGGGGCCTGTCCCCAGTGGTCTGAGTGTGGATCTGCCCATGACTACAAATAGAGCTAGCTTACAATTTGTATATTTGGAGGCCAAACTAATATGTATATTAAAATGAAATGTTTCAATATCTAGAATGAACCATGAATAATATTTGAATTAATTTAAAATTTT